>JAAGEH010000480.1:32690352-32750044 GCA_011751065.1 Lasiurus cinereus
CCCCCGGCCGCCCAGCCGCCGGCCCCCGCCGTGACCCTCGCCGTGCCCTCCGCGGGCGCCCCCCTCGCCCCCGGCTCGCGCATCAGCCACACGGACAGCAGCTCGGACCTCTCGGACTGCCCCTCGGAGCCGCTGTCGGACGAGCAGCGCCTGCTCCCCGCGGCCGGCAGCGACGCCGAGTCCGGCACGGGATCCAGCGACCGCGAGTCGCTGCGCGTCGGCTCCGCCACGAGCCCCGCCGCGCGGGGGGCGCCGCTCCTCAGCCCCGAGCCCCCCGCCCTCCTCCTCGCCGCGCCCCCCGCCGCCGGCGCTTTCCTCGGGGGTCGGAGCAGCCCGGGCAGGCTCCCCGCGGGTTCCCCGGGGCCCGGCGGGGCCGACGATGCCCTGGGGGGGCGCGCGCCGCCAGAGCGAGGGGGGCCCGGGGGGACCCCCAAGGAGCCCGGCCCCGGCGAGCAGCCCCCAGTGGCCCCGGCGGCGGCGGCGGTGGAGGAGGAGGAGCTGCTGCGGGAGATGGAGGAGCTGCGCTCCGAGAACGACTATCTCAAGGTGAGCCGCGGGCGCTGCGCGGGGAGGGGGGGTCCCAGGCGACCCCCCACCGGGGTCTGCAGGCCGCGAGCCCCGCCTCCCGGGGCCTGAGGAGCGCTTCCCCCTCCGGCCTTTCACTTTCCTGCCCTCCCCCCCGCCACCCCCAACACGCCGGGTGTTTGGAACTTAAGCCAAAACTTCCGGAAGGAGCTGCAAGACCTGTGGGTCCAGGCAGGGCCTCCGCCCCCTGAGCGTTTCTTGTTGCTGGAGGTCGTGCTTCCCTCTCCCGGGGCCCTTTCCCCCGTCCGTGGGCCGTGGGAGGAGGGTGCGCATCACACTCTGCATGCACTTCGAGCCCTCGCCCTCACCTGTGCGAGCGGCTGATGCCCCGCCTGGGCCCTGGGCCCCCCACCTCCCGGTGTGTCTGGCTCCGGAGGCGGCGGCGGCGGCGGGCCAGGCTCTTGTTATCACCGACCATCAGGCGCCCTGGGTCGCCCTCCGGGTTCAGGCACCTCTAAGTGGGGCCTGGGGGTCCTCTAAGTGGGGCCTGGTTGGAGGGACATCCGTGTTTTGCTTCCCAGGCCTCGGTAAGCGTCCACGAGCCGGGTTGTCCGTGTCCGGAGAGGCCACTCGATTCCCTCCACCGAGGAGGCCAGCTCTTTCGAGGGAATTGCAACCTCTGCCCGTCTCTTCCGGCAAGGCCGGCGGGCCATGGCCTCTGGGTCTGGTTAGCCTTTGGGCGCTGAACCTGAATCCATGTTTTCTCTCGGAGGAGAGCTGGCTGGTGCTGCAGGACAGTGGGCTTAGGCAGTGAGGGTGGGGTGGTGGGTGGGGGCTAAGATAATTGAGGTGTGAGATGCTTTGAGTAGAAATAAAAGTAATTAATTATGCGGAGGCAATGGTTTTCATGTATGGTAACCCTCAGGTTAGTCAGCAGTTCCAGTGATCCAAACACATTCTTGCTTCTGTTAAAAAGATGGCATGCATCTCCTTCCAAACCACTTGGGTGGTCTTTCTTTATCAGTGGGTTGTGTGATTTTGCACTGTTTCCTCAGCACATGCTGAACCTACCTGACTGAGGCCCAGTTTCTGGTCAGGGGGACCAAAGGTGTGGGCTTTTATGAGGAATGGTGGTGAAGTTGTGCGGTGCAAACTGGGATCAGTTAACTGCTGAGCGTTCTAAAGCTAACCCTTTTATCAGGAGCTGCTCTTGACCAACTAACTGAACCCAGGAGTTGTTTCATCGTGAGCAAAGAAGTAACCATGAGACAGGGGGGAGACCTGAGAGAAGAGTACATTTAGGGCTTGGAATGAGATGTTTGAAATAGTACATTTGCTTTTGTCACCTACTCTTATGTAACAGACACCAGGGGGAAATTCAGAGGTGTTGAAGAGAAAAGGCTTTGCGTGACTCTCTGAAAGCAGCACGTTGGTAAATCGTCAACAAATGCAATCTCCCTGAGGGTGAGGAAGATAATCTTGTTCAGTTTTGAGCCCCAACTCTGGGCATAATCCTTGATCCTTTATGTTTCTGGTTAAATGATGTTTATGCCAATTATGACTGCTAGACAAGAAAAAAATTTTAAAGAGAAGATATTACTCATTGTATCTTTGATTTTAAGGTAGGCAGCCTGGCCTCATTTCAGGTTCATTCCTAGGGAACTGGCTATTTGCTTTCTTTTTTCACATTGTTAGCTTCTCAGTGAATGGAATATATGTCTGACCCTGGAGTCTCGTCTAGTATATTTGATACTTCAGTGAATCTTCACAACAACATAGGGCATGGTTGTTGGTAGATTTATCATAATCCCAATTTCACAGGCAAGGATGCTGAGACCCAGACCACTTAAATGACTTCCCCAAGGTCATACAGCTGGTAAGTGGTGCCACCTCCAGGGTCTTTTCTCTGTTCCCTGCATCCTTTTTCCAGCAAGGCTGCCTTTCTCAGAGTTGGCTGCTTGCTTTGGAGTTGTATTAGCTCCACGTGCTCCCAGGGTTTAGCTTTCCTAGGGGCCCCATTTTCTTTTTAGGTGAAAGGGCCATAACGAACATTTCTTCCCTAGCCTGTGTACAAATGGTCATATAAGTCCCACTGGCAATGTTTAATTTGTGGGAAATGTTCAGTTGCCATTTCCTGTGGAGCAAATGTCATGGCCAACTGTTCACTATGCCTGAGTCCATCTCCCAGCCTTTTTCTCACAGCAGGAGAGAGAAGTGGGTAGAGGTGGTTTGAAGGAGGAGAGGAGACCAGAAGAACACTCACAACTATATGTGTGAGTTACATGTTTGGTCATTCTCAAGATTAAATTACAATAGTTCAATTTTGGAGAAGAAACACAGCAATTCTGTTAGACATTTCCAAAGGTTCACGAACCCGCCCACTCAGTGTAAATCTGGGAGGGAAGCATCCATGACCTCATGGAGCAGAGGCAGTAGGCATGCCTTTGCACGTGGTATTTAGAGCATGCACATTATAAGTTGGGACTTCTCTTTTTGTTGTTCTTGTTGCTCAGCAGCACTCTTTAAGATGGTAGGTAAAAGTGCATCCTTGACTTGCTGCTTTCCCAGGGACTACTGCCCAGAACTCTCGGCGATTGGATAAAGCATCTCTCTGTTCATATGTTATCTAACAAGAAGAGACGCAGCCCATAAATTATAATTCACTATATTCTGTAGGAATGTGACAATATTAAGTATACATTCTTTTCCAAGTCAGTTTTGTCATCGTTACTGTACAAGACTGTCACACTTTCTGAGCTAGAATGACGATGGGGTAACAAAGCAGAAAAATAAGGGGAATGTCTTATTGATCAGGAAATTCAAGTGGAATGCTCTTGTTTTTTTAGCCAGACTGCTGTATATTTTTTTTAAAAAATAGCAAATGTCAACAGAGAGGTGCATGCCTTCTATTGTGCTGTATGGGGCTGTCCTTGATCCTGCTTTCTATTCCTTACTACCTTCATCGAAGAGCAGCAAGGTAACTCAAAGAAAAAATGAAAATCACTCAATCTATTTTTCGTAAACACAGTCAGAAAAGCGTTCTTGTCCCTTTTACCTCTGGTGAACTTGAATGTATTTGGAAGTGTTCAGAAATTAAGGTCAGCAGTTGAGTTCAGGTACCAAAGGCCTCTGCTTCTTTCTCAAACCAAACCCAAGCATGTTTCATAATGAGAACTTCTGCAAAACGTTGCTGGTGTGTTTCCCTTGCCCACCTGTCTGCCACCACTGTGTTTCTGCTTGAGTGCTCTGAGATAATCAGGCAACCCTACTGCTCTTTGTGAACATATTAATTATGTTCTCTGTTTCCACAAGCTTTTCAGGATGATTTAATCACTCTGAGTTTATTGGCCTGTTTTGAACATGTCTTTTACATTACTGGTGATGAACTCACAACACCCTCACTCTTGCTCCCAAAGAGTGTACTCCTAAATGCAATGTCCTGTGGGATGAACAAGGATTGGTTTAAGGAAAGGCTGCCTCTGTTTTCTGTCATTTCATAAGAATTATTTTTGGTTAAAACAAAATAAGTGAGTGCTAGCTATAAGGACAAATAACATTCAATTCTTTGAGAGGAACAATTTCTTAAGGGAGATGACTGGGAAGGTCGTCTTGTTTTTTTTACGATGCACTGATCCAGTCTTACCATTCTGTCTCTCACTTGCAGTTGTCTCCTGAGTTTCAAGCTCTGAGATGGTTTTGTTAAATTTGGCTGCCTGGGTTCTAAGTGCTCAGTGTGGCCCAGAGGCGGGGACACTGAGGCAGGGCCCAGCAGTTCTGAAGTGTGTCAGCTTCTCCGTCTCTCTTCTGGACCCTGCCCCTCCTCTCTTTCCTTTGGCAGGGTTAAAGTGGACAGCATTTCTATTCTTCCCTGACATTCCACTTTCCACATCCATTCCTTTATTCACTCTGTGAAAGAGCGGCTGTAATAATGTTGGGTGGCAAGATAATATAGACCAGGGCCAACAACCCATCAGCTGCCGGGTGAACTATCACTTGGTAAACAATGGTAGCAGCCCCTGTGCCTTCTTAGCTACAGCTGGGACTCTGCAGAGACCATTTCCATTGTCCAGAGGGAAATGAGGCGGGTTATTTGTGTATTACAACAGACAATAGTTTCTGTCTACGACTCCCAAAAGATGGAATTATTGCAACAGTAGCCAGATGACTCCTCCTACTGTCCAAATTGGGCCTATTTAAGGAGGGGTTATTAAATCAATAGTAGTTATTGATTTGGGGTTGTTTAAAGGATAAAATTGTGACTTGGATAAAATTATCTGTATGATCAAGAAATCATGGATTTGGGTTTTACTTTATATTTGTGGCTAAAACTATTCTCATAGAGGTTTTCATTGAAACATCTTATTTTAATCTTGGTTTACTCTAGTGGTATGACAGTATCTGATTATTACTCTAATTTATGTATAAAATAGGCTCAATTTGTTATCTGTAACAGGAGGATAGTTGAAGAGATTCATACCACTTCATGGCTTCATTTTATATATAAAATCTGAAAAATTAATTAGAAAACTAGATGAGCTTTTCAATGAGATAATGATCTAACATTCAGGTATCTGACAGACCTGATGCTAATTTAATACAAAGCTGTTGATTAAGAGCAATATTTTTCTTATTAATTTCTGTGTGTAAACAAAACAGCAATTTTTCACTTTTACTTACTATGTCTAAAGTACATCTGCCAGAAACATTATATGTTCTGCTTGATTTGACTTTCCTAAACATTTAAATGACAGACATCTTATGGTTCTTTAATACAAATTAGAGCGTGCTGTCAGAAAATTAATGTAGTTAGTTTGAAAATCACTATCTACCATGACCCTAATCTGAATAATCACAGTTTTTGCTTTCCAAATGTCTGCTGCCAGTTTACAGAGTTTATAATTTGCTTTTTTTTTGTAACTTCTTTTCACTGAACCTGAAAATTGCTTTTTTTTTAAGGCTTCAAGAAAAGAGTTTAAACGCTGGCTTCATCCCATCTCTGAAACAGAAGAGTGTTGGGAAGCCATTAAATGCTTAGAATAGCAAATTCCTCATTTAAAAAAAAGGGGGGGGGGCTTAATATCTTTGTTGCACATTACAGTGTTTTTCTGAGGACCAGTTGTGATAATGGGTATACTTGCACACTGACAATCGTCAAGCTCTAAATGTTAGCCTGCTTTTGTTATTTTACTGACAGTGGGCTTTTAAAAGTGCAATTTGAAGCCTATTATTATTTCATTTGTTCTGGCTTTTGCAAATAATTTATGGTATTTATTGGAAAGATCGTGTGTTTGGAATCAGACAGTCTGGGTTTGCAGTCTAACTTCCATTTATTAGCTGGAGTTTCAGACATGTCAACCAGGGTGGGTTTGCTTTTCTTGTCTATACAGTGGGATTAATATGTTCCTGGAAGGGTTATTGTAGGATTACTAATGAAGGTAAAGTGCTTAATAAAGAATGTCTTTTATTCTACAAATTTAGGTAAAATCTGAGTCATAAAAGTAATGATTCAAATACATGAAATTATGGTCTCTTCCTAATTTAGCCTTGGTGCAATTAATGTTCTTAATTATTTATGCCAAGAATATTAGCTGTTTATATCTGGCCTACTCCATGGTTTGGAGGTGTGGGTTCTTTTAGCCCTTAACACATTAAGCGCCCTGTCAGTCACTAACACTATACTTTTCATCTGGAAGACAAAACAGGCTGGGCGCTTAACATGTTAAATAGTTTTTTTAGTCTGCATTGGTTGTTTACACATCTCTATAACACATCCAGCATTTGACATTAGGCCGACGAGAACTCTCCTATTACCAAGTCTAAAAATTCGAGAACATTTTTATGCCTGGAAGTTGTATCTTATATCTTCATATAACTATATCACATTTTAAAAACTTTGGTTTGAGTACCGAGTAATTACAAGTGTTAGTGACTTTGGCTTTTAGGGATAAGCTTTCCAGATGGAAAAACAGTCATAAACAATTACTTCTGTGAACAGAGTGGCCACAGACACTGTATATTTGTGTATGTGTGTGTATGTATACATATGGTGGTTATTTTTTGTATTGAACTATTTTTTATTAGTTCTACCCAGTGACACAAATATCTTTTAAGTGTCCTCAGTCACAAGGGTAAATACTAGACTCTTTCATAGTCTGACTCATCATATTCATGGATGGAACCTGGGTGAAACTTGACCTTGATTTTGAAGATACTCTCTTTATCAAAAGGATGATATCCCACTTAAAGCTTTTGGTCTGTGGTTGGTCTCCTCCAGCCTGGGCTGAGTCAGGGGCACAGCTCCTGCACAGCGTCCTCCAACCCTCACGGGGGGTGTGGGCATCAGTCACAACCTCTTTGCTGAAGGTTGGCAAGGACCTTCATAAAATAGCTGAGTTCTCCAGTCCTCTGAAGAGCTCAGCCAGTCCATTCTGTTCATGTATGTCCAACGGAGGCCATTCTCCTGATTAGGGTGGTGTGGACAGGGTGGGGAGAATCTACCGGTCCACACTGGGGTTGAGGGAAAGCGATGGCACCTCTATGCTTCCCAATAGACCACTGAATACTGTTGAGGATGGCTGAAGAACTGTCTTCACCCTGTTTATGCCTATCTGTTTTTCCATGAAGATTCCCAGCGTATTTATTTATTACACTTTTGTATTTAATCTTATGCAAGATAAAACACTCTCCGGGAGGCTTCTTTCTGTTCAATTTCTTATCTACCTGAAGCTTTGAGATTGGGAAACTCTGGTGCTTTATTGTAAGTAAATCCCCAGTTTTAAGAACAAATGCAGGATTAGCAAGAGTGGGGAGAATTCAGGAGTAAACTGAATGGCAGGCTGAATACCCGAGCTGACAATTTAGGGTGAAGTTTTGTCAAGTTCTTTTTTTCTTCCTTTCTTGAGCTTCGATATTAATTGAACAAAACAAATGGAATGACTGAGTGTATCTTATTCTGGAGGCATTTAAACTATCAATTATCAAACAAATCAAAAAAATTCTTACCATGCTTTCCTTAATCTCCCTCTTTCTAAATAGTTCCTTGTTAAGATCTTTAGTATACTTCAGTAGAATTTATATCCCACATATTGCAGCCCTGTCTAGGGGATTGGGAACATTCTATGTTCCAATCCTGTAGCCTAATTCTATAATTAGGCTACAGGATTGGAACAAAGCAAAGCTGCAGTTATGTCTGATATTGGTCATCGTTATGATTCGGTCTTTCTATGTGCTGTGTATTCATTCCACACATATTTAATGAGGACCTGCTGTATGGCTGGCTCACACTCCTCTGGGTGCTGTGAATGCAAAGAGGAACAAGATACTCAATGTGTCTGCCCTCATGGAACTTACCTTTTAGTGTGGGCGATAGATGATAAGTTGACAGTGATAAGAGGTGAAAGAATATAGAACAAGCCAGGGACAAGAGACAGTGGGCTGGGGAGGGAAGGTGGTCAGAGTATGCATTGGGTGTCTTCCACATAATGAGAACAGAGCCTCACAAAGTCCAGGAGGAGCGTTTTAAGGAGAGGCCATAGTAGGTGAGAGGCCTGAAGTAGTTCTCTACCTCCTGGGACAAGAGAAGGGGAAAGCGCAGAGGCCCTGGGGAGGCATTGGGAGAATTTCTGGGTGTGATGGGAAGCCCCTGGGAGGAGGTCCGAGTTCCATATTAAGAGGAGAGCAGTGTGGGTGGAGAATGGACTGTGGAGAAGGAGAGAGTGAGGGGAAGCAGGGGTTTCCCATATGATGAATTTAACTGTTTGTGCAGAAGCCCCTTGAGAGGGATGGAGAATGTGGTCCTTGGGAAGAGAGCCCCTGAGGTATTTTGATGTTGAGCTGACGGCACTGGATTGGCTGTAGGAGTGGAGGGATGGCGGGAGGCAGGGATACTGTCTGGGTTTTTCCAGTATTCATAGGGTCTCCATATTGACAGCAAAGTGAAATGGAGATGTTATATAAAGGATAGGTGAATGGGGGGAAAACAAACCCAGTGTATATTTGATACAATGTAAAGGTTTTAGCTTTAGAATTTCAGACCCCTAGTTAGTGCTGAGATTTGTATTGTGGAATAGAATTTTAGGGACCTTGGCAGGTATGTTATGATTCCAGGGTAGGTCACAGTTATGATTCCGCTAAAGCTTATGTGCTTTGAAGGCAGGGTCTGTCTGACTCATCTTTGAAACCTCATCTTTGGATTGTGCCTTAGAGATGGGAATCAATGTTCGGTTTGAATCTAAAGTTTAGTTATCTGCAGAGTTATTTCATTTATTATTATAATTATGTAAGGGAATATTGAAAATGGAATAAATAGTAAGAGGCCAAAATGAACAACTCAGCTGGATTTTAGTTTCTGGATCTATAATAGTTGAACAGACATCTGGTGGGATATTCACTCGTGTAAGAATGTCCAGAGGGTCCCTGTGCCATATCACATAGGCCTCATGGATAAGTGTACAGGTAGTTAATGTGGAGTATCGCAGGGCGGGGAGGGGGCGCATGGTCCTTTTTCTGAAGACTCGGCTTATCAATCTACTCCATCTGGCTTGTGTAGGATGAGTTGGATGAACTCCGGGCTGAAATGGAAGAGATGAGGGACAGTTACTTAGAGGAAGATGTTTACCAGCTGCAGGAGCTCCGGCGAGAACTGGACCGTGCTAATAAAAACTGCCGGATCCTGCAGTACCGCCTCAGGAAAGCCGAGCAGAAAAGCCTGAAAGTGGCCGAGACAGGTCAGGTGGACGGCGAGCTCATCCGAAGTCTGGAACAGGACTTAAAGGTGAGTGAGCGGGGCTGATGGGACGTGAGCTCCTGGGAAGAGCTGGGTTGGACGGGGTTGCAGATATGAAAATGCAGCCCTCGGACCCCACTTACATGTGGTCTTAATGTTCTGGTCATCTTTCTCTCAACAGACTTTAGTGTGAACATTTTTGTTCACTTTATGAACAAAGATTCATATGGCTTTGGTGGTCCAAGATTTAAATCTGTCATATAAAATGGGATCTTCAAACATAGTAAAAAAGAAAGAAATCATAGTAATAGATCTATAATAAAAAATAATTAATACCTGGTAATTGGTTGGCAATTGTATAGAAATGATACAGAAACTCCTTCTAAAGAACTGAAATATTTTTTAAAAAATCTCTTGATTACCAATTCTGTTATGGTCAAAGACCACTCTTAAGAGTTGACCATAATCACTTAACATTTTTATTGTTATTTAAGTTTCTAGGATGTAGAAAACATGAAATTACCATAACCCAAGTGAGACTTGACTAGTGTAGTGATGGTTTGAGGAGAAATAAGGTCATAACTAACTGTTGAAAGTCTCTTTGACAACTCTTGACAGAAATGGGAATGAGGTGAAGAAATCCCAGACTTTAAACCCCGGCTTTTCTCATGCCCAATTATCAAGTCATTCATCAAGAGATGAACTATGCATAATGTCTTCCTGATTATGGGAGCACTTATGAAACCTCATTTAGCCTTTCATTATGATAACAAAAAAAGATCTTTGTACTTCTATAAAATTTATAAAACACTTACAAAATGTCATTTAGTGTGACATAAGGGTGATTTATCTTTCTTTTGCAAAATCCCTCATTTCCTTTTAGAGAGTAAAAACATTTAACTGCTTGTAACATTCAAATATTTTACCACAGGAGATAACTTAAAACTTGACTACATTAAAAATCTACAGAATTATTATCTTTTTTTACCCAATAGTTTAATATTACTTTAGGGAACAAAAAAAATTGGTTTTATATTGTTATTATTTCTAATTTATCATTTAAGGCATCTGCACTTGAGCAGAATTAACATTCTTGGTAATATCCTATAAGGAAAAAGGACTATCCAGAGTGGTACTTTAATCCAGATAAAAGTTGTATTCTTCCTCACAATGTGGACATCACATTTTAAACTAATACCTTCCTGTAAAAATTGGCTTGTTGGCATTGCTAAGGTCTTCGTTCATCAGTGTAATACCGTATCACTTAATGATCCTGCCTCAAACGTTGTTTAGATGCAGCCTTGGCGCTCAGAAAGCTTCATACCCGGATGACTGTCTCTGCAGGTAGCCAAAGATGTGTCTGTCCGATTGCACCATGAACTTGAAACTGTGGAGGAGAAGCGTGCGAAAGCCGAAGATGAAAATGAAGCCCTCCGACAGCAGATGATTGAAGTGGAAATATCCAAACAGGCCCTCCAAAATGAGCTGGAGAGACTGAAAGAGGTAATCCGGAAATGTACGGGGATTTCTCCTTTGGGTTTAATTGTGAGGAAGTTGGGACTCCCAAGTATCCCATTATCATTGTGTTGGGCAAAACTATGGCCTGTATGCATGGCCTGGGAAGTAAGAATGGTTTCCACATTCTTTTTATAACATGGGAAAACAGCCACCACCACACAAAATAAACTAATAAGCAAGGAAGACTATGTGACAAAGACTGTATGTTGCTTTCGCACACCTGGTGTTTGCTCTCTGGTCCTTTACAGAAAAGCCTTGTTGAACCCTGGTCTGAAGCTATTTTTAATACTTTCCATTCAGATGAGCTGCCCATTAATTGTTTTTATGTGTCAAAATGTTGAGCACTGTTACTGGAATACAACATTAAGTGGTAGCTTTTTTCTCAAAAGTCTTCCAACAAGCTGGAAAATATGTTATGGTTGCCTGGATCAACAGGTAATATGAGTATGTGATTTACATCTGTCATTCAGCCAATATGATTTAAACGGAGATTTTTAAAAATTTTTGTGGAGTGACTATGTCCTAGCAAAGTGGTCTAGAAAATAAATACATATGAATTTATATAAATATAGGTGTGTATGAATATAAATATATACTCATTTGCATAAAATCATGTACATCCTGTTCTGTGGTTGACTGCTATTATAAGCTAAGTATTTTCTTAGAACATATTCTGCATGATGATGCAATTAAAAACTTGATGAAGATAATGGTCTTTTAAAAAAGATGATTGTTAAAGTCAGCATATGACCTGCTAACAGCCTTACTTAGCAGATTAGTTTTCCCTTGGCCAAACTTCCTGATTCACCAGCCATTGCCCGTCCATCCACCCAACTTAATTCAGGCCCTGTACTAGGCACTGGGCATGTAGAGGAGAGTGTGCAGCACAGGCCCTGCTCTCAATGTGGCACACGGATAACAAAAATTACAGCAAAGGAGCCAGTGCTGCGACCTCTGATTCCTCCCCCACATCCTCTCCTCACAGCCATATCACTCTCGAACTTGCCCTGTCTAGATGGGGTCTCTTTGCAGAGATCCAGCCACTTGTGGCTCAGTCCCTTATCTGCAGGTCTCTACTGACATCTCACCTCATCCAGCCTCCCCTCAACACTTACACATTAAGTGTTGTCTCCACCCTGGCCATCCCCGTCTGCCTTCCCATCTGATACATCATGGATTTGGGAATTACATGTATATTGTCACCAATTACTGAAAATGCTGCGGGTTTTATTTCTTTGTCTCCCCTTCACTAATGCCCCTCTAGAACTCAAGCTCAGTAGGCGTGGGGGGCTTATTTTGGTTTACTGTGGGGTCTCTTTGCCTAGAACAGTGCCTGGCCTATAGGCATCATGGAGACTCTCTCAGTGAGAGGGTGAAGGAGAATGAGGATGTGGAGCTGTAGTGACTACAGCTTGCCTGGGGGACTCAGTGAGCCTCCCAGAGGAAGAGGTAGATGCTGACCATGTTCTTTCATTCTGGGTAACCCTTGCCTCTTACCTTACACACATACTTACCCCAGGACCAGAAGAATTTCCTCTGTTGGGTCTCTTATCTCTGACTTATTGTTCTAGTAGCTTACTTTCCTCTCTTTCCTTGGTCTAAGTTTACTAGAAGGTATGCCATAATGGGTTTTTCCCCTCAAAACTGCTGGTTTGATCCTGACCTTATAGGAATAAAAAACAACTTAGAAGTTTATTTTATAAATCTGATATGTATATATTAGTATAAATATATAAATTCTATCTTTTGCACACATTTAATGGCTTGGGCAGTATTTGGCTTCGAGTCATGGATAAAAGCCCTTTGGGGAAAGAAATGATTGCTCTTACCATTCAGAGCCAGGCAAGTGTGAGGTAAGGATCCTCAGAGCTGTGATGTAGGCTCAGGCTGGATATGAGGAGGGGAGAAGGTGGAGGAGTCAGCTCCTCCTCCTTTGTGGGTAAGAGCTATTTAGAGAAGCATTGTCCAATGGGGACACAATAAGTATTTTACCTCCAGAGTTACAGTCAGACTGATGGGGCTGTGTATTTACACCAAACTTCTAAACCAGTGATTTTCAGCAGGTGTGCCGCAAGAATTTTTAAGACATGCAATACCTGACTATTTAGTTCAGGACACTGACCTCATTTCTCTTAGATTGTCAACAGCCAGCACAATAGCTATCTAGTGTGAATATCCTGTCTTGAACCCATTAATATAGGGTGTCTCAAAAAATGTAAACACACACTTTGAATTATTATAAAGGCATTGTTTATTAAAATACATTTCATTTTTAAAATTGAGCTATCAGCTGTTATAGTGCAGATACATCTTGGGGGCCCAACCTGTGTATAGATTATATAATAGAATTGCATCTTATTGGTCATGCCACATAATAAGGTTGAATCTGATTGGTTAGTTATTGATAACAGAAATCCTTATATAAAAGTATAGGCAACTGATTTTTTTTTTAAAGCCATCTTGGAACAAAAAGGGTAGATAATAACTATTATTATTTTTGTTGTATGAATCAAAATTACATCTATTTTTTGGTCAGATTGACAAAAAATATATATATTTTTGGTGTGCCACAGAATTTAAGTAATTATTTTATGTGTGTATTAAGATGAAAAAGTTTGAAAACTGCTATTCTAAATAAACTATAAAACTGATAGGAGTCTGAGGGAGAGTTAGACGCTAGTATTCTATGGCTGGAAGCAGAGAATGATGGAACCCGTGATAAGGTTCAAAAGTGGTGGAGGAGGTATTTATTGGCAAATGCCAGCAGTGGTCTCCATGAATGGGCTCTTTTTATGAAAGCCGGAACAAAATACACCCTGAGTTTTGCCCTAGACTAAGGATAATATTTCTCTCTCCTGAGCCTTACCCATTTCTGTTCACCTCTGAAGTTTTGTAAATGGACACATCACCTTTTGGAAAAGGCAAGGACAGTGCATGTGTGTCTCCAGGTGACAGAAGTGTATGTCCCTCTTGGCCTCAGACAGTGAAACAGCGCATGTTTGTACCTCTTCAGCTCTCTAGCCTCTGCTGGGGCTGTTCTCTCTTAAGCTGCGGACTATTTTCAGCTGCCTGGCGGACTTGTTCAAGGCGGATTTCTCCTAGCACTTCAGACTCAGAGTGTCAGAAACAGACTTATCACCCTTGCTCCATCTGCCCCTCCTTCTGTCTTTCCCCGTTGGGTTGGTTAGTGGTGCCACTCTCCTTTTAGTCACTCGGGCTTAAGTGATTGTTACTGTTCTTACTTCTCTTGCTTCCCAAACTCCGTTGCCTGCTAGGTGCTTAAGGTTCACCTGCTCCTTGCTTTTGCAGTCTTAGAAATTTCCTTTCTCACTGAATATTATGGATGAACCTCAGAAATAGGCTCAGTGAAAGGAGTCAGACATGTATGATTTCATTTATAGGAAATATCCAGTCTAGGAAAACCCACAGAGTCAGAAAAAAGCTTAGTCATTTCCAAGGCCTGAGGAGAGGGGAGAAGGAGGACGGTCTACTTAATGGGTGTGGGGTTTCCTTTCGAATAATGAAAATGTTTGGAACTAGATAGAAGTGATGGTTGTACAACATTGTGAGTGTACTAAATGCCACTGGATTTTACACTTTATAATGGCTAATTTTTTTAAATTGACTTGAGAGAGAGAAACAAGAGAGGGAGAGAAAAAGATCCATGTGAGGGAGAAACATCAATCGATTGCCTCACGTACGTGCCCCAACCAGGGAATCAAACCTGCAATCTGGTATGTGCCCAGACCAGGAATTGAGCTGCTGCCTTTCAGTGCACGGGACACACTCCAACCAACTGAGCTACACCAGCCAGGGCTCTAATGGTTCATTGTAACCTCTAGTAAAACGTTTTACTTTCTCTGTTCTATCTGTTACCAGTCGGGTATCCTCTGTGTCCCCACCTGGTGGGAGTGGGCTTCTTGGGGTGCTGCGGGAACAAGAATTTCCTGAAGCCTCCATGGGAGGATGAGGTATCCTGGAAAACATTATTGATGAAGTAACATTAAGGGAGTTTCCCTCCACAGTTCCATCTCCCTTCATCCCGCCCTGGACTTCCCTAGGCTAAGATCAAAGCCACTGCCTAGTGCCGAAACCGGTTTGGCTCAGTGGATAGAGTGTCGGCCTGCGGACTGAAAGGTCCTGGGTTTGATTCCGGTCAAGGGCATGTACCTTGGTTTCGGGCACATCCCCAGTAGGGGGTGTGCAGGAGGCAGCCGATCAGTGTCTCTCTCTCATCAATGTTTGTAACTCTCTGTCCCTCTCCCTTCCTCTCTGTAAAAAATCAATAAAATATATTTTAAAAAAGGCCACTGCCCAGAGTCTTTGCTCCATATTAAAGCACAGTCCAGTCCAGCATCTGGCCAGCTTAGCTCGTGTTCCCAGGGCTGTCCATTGCGCAGCTTCTCGGGTCACAGGGGCAGGCCAGTGCCGGTCATGGAGTAAACAAGTGCAAGGAAGCAGGAGCAAAACAGGAGGAACGAGAGAGGGAGAACACTTCGTCTTGGGGTTGTAGCTAGGAGCTTAACCAATGAAGCCTTGAGGATTTCACACACTTGCAGTGGCTCTGCCCCTCTAGCCGATTATCCTTGTTCCCAGGTTAGGCTGATAGGCAAACACCTTCCTCACGTCACCCCAACTTCACTGCACAGGAGCCCAGGTTCCCTTTTGCTTGATCCTTTTCCCAGTGATCTGCGGGGAATGGATCGGTGGCTCCCTGGGGAGCCTGAAGCTTGCAGCTTCCTGGTGAAGCTGCCCCGAGGACCATGCTGATTAATAACTCGCTAATTACAGTGGTATCATTTCTATCCTAGTTTCTGCAGTTCTTCTAGAATGCCTAGTCATATGTGAGATCTTCTTATGTTGGCCATTCTTAGTCCATCCTCCATCTTACCTAACCTCTTTAAAAATCATTTTATCTCCCTATGCTCTATTCTGGATAATTTCTTCACTTCCTATCCAAGTGACTAATTCTCATTTTTACAAAAAAAAAAGTTACTGTTTTATTTATCCAATAAATTTTCATTTCTATGAGTTAACCTTTCATTTCTAGAATTAAAAAAAAAACAAAATTTGCTTGTTCTGCCCAGCCGGAGTGACTCAGTTGGTTGGGTGTCATCCTATGCACGGAGGGGTTATGAGTTGATTCTCGGACAGGGTATGTGCCTGGTTGCGGAATTGATCCACTGTCAGGACCCATGTGGAGGGCAGCCAATCGATGATTCTCACATCGATGTTTCTCTTAGTCTTTCTCCTTCCCTCTCTGTAAGCATGCCCGCTGGTGAGGATTAAAAAAACACAAATTTGGCCGAGACTGGTTTGGCTTGCGGACTGAAAGGTCCCAGGTTCGATTCCGGTTGGGGGCATGTACCTTGCTTGCGGGCACATCTCCACTGTGGGGTGTGTAAGAGGCGGCTGATTGATGTCTCTCTCTCATCTGTGTTTCTGACTATCTCTCTCCCTTCCTCTCTGTAAAAAATCAATAAAATATATTTTTTTAAAAACACCACAACTTTGCATGTTCTTTTTCACAATATTTCTTTGATCCTCATAGCTCCCTACTTTTAGATTTTTAACCATCTTGAAGTCATAGTCTCTTCCAGTTTGTTCTGTTGTTTTCAGTTCTTGGTGTTACTAATCCTTCTGTTCATCATATCTACTGACTCTCACTCAGCGTGCATTTTATTATGAACTGTTCTTAGTGAGAATTCCATGAAGTTTGTTGACATGTCCTTCTAGTGAGATTTTTGCATTGGTCTTTTCCAAAGGCTTTGGTACTATCATTGGTCCAAATTTAAGCCTTAGTTTTTGACTTGTGAAGCTTTGTACCAAATCGGTTGTGTCAATGGGAAATCAAACTTGCATGGGACATAGGTTAGGGCAGTGGTCAGCAAACTGCGGCTCGCGAGCCACATATGGCTCTTTGGCACCTTGAGAGTGGTTCTTCCACAAAATACCACAGCCTGGGTGAGTCTGTTTTGAAGAAGTGGCATTAGAAGAAGTTTAAGTTAAAAAAATTGGGCTCTCAAAAGAAATTTCAATCGTTGTACTGTTGATATTTGGCTCTGTTAACTAATGAGTTTGCCGACCACTGTTAGAGAATTTTAATACTTCAGAGGAGATTCTGTTATCCACCATCTGGTGTTCTGAAAAGAAGTTAACTCTCCCCATCCCCTGCCCCTGGTGGTTTTTAGTGTGCTATCAGTTGGGGTGCATCTCTTCAGTGGGCTGCCTGGATGCATTCATGAAAGCTTCTTGTCCCACTTCTGGCTACGAGGACCTATTTCTGTGTCTGGTAAATTCCATCATTCCCTCCTACCCCACAATGCTTGACACATACTCTTTTGCTAATTGGTTTTCAATATCTTATGCATTTCTAACACTGGGGAATTTTCCTTTTTTGTGTGAGTTCAGCTGTGTATAAATTGTTGCTTGTTACTAATCCTTCCCTAGCATTTCCAGCTGTTTATTGTGGGAGGCCTCATGATAACTCAGTGTACTGTGCTGCCAGAACAGGATGTGACCCCTCAGGGCTCGGCATCTCTCCGTGGCAGCTCTGGGGTGCCATGAGTAACCCCAGTTGTCTTCCAATTCATGACTCAGCACTTGTGTTCCTCCTTCTCTGCTCAGTTTTTTCCACCCTGCTACTCACCAGCTCCCATTTTCCTTGGGGCCCTTTTTTCTCATGGCTTCTCTTTGTTATGGCTGCTACTCACTGTCTTCTCTCTAGGTGTCTGCTACAGACTGAATGTTTGTGAACCTCCTCCCTCCCCCGCCATCCATATGTTAAATCCTAATCCTCAGTGAGGTGGTATTTGGGGAGGAGGCTTTTGAAAGGTGGCTAGGTTATGAGAGAGGAGCCTTCATGAATGGGAGTAATGCCCTTATAAAGGAGACCTCAGAAAGCTCCCTTGCTCTCTCCACCATGTGAGGATACAATGAGAAGTTGGCTGTCTATGAACCAGGAAATGGATCCTCACTGAATCTGCTAGCATCTTGATCTTAGATTTCTCAGCCTACAGAAGAGTAAGAAGTAAATGTTTGTTCTTTAAGCCACTCAGTCTATATGGTATTTTTGTTACAACAGCCAGAATAGAGTAAGACAGTCTTTCTACTTTCATCTCAACGAGTGGGCAAGCACTTTTCTCTGTCTGTCATTACCTTCAAACTATCAGGCAGCCATAAAGTCTGGAAATGTAGGTGTACAAACATAACAAATGGTTTTATTGCTGGTAGGCTGCATTTAGTAAAATAATATTATCTTTGTTTTCAGAGTTTATGGTCCCGCTTGTAAGGAAAAGATTTGCTAGGTTGAGCTACTGTAAAGCATCTTTGAGCAGAGTCCTGCTGCCGGGCATCTGCCCGGGCCCGGACCAGGCTGTCAGTCAGGGCCTCAGCTCTGGCCCAGCCAACAGTGGGAGGTAGGACCAACAGGCCATGTGGGGCAAAGGCGGCTGTGTTAGCTTAGTGGGCTCCCTAGGACACCTCATAAGGGATAAGTAGGTTTCATTTGCTATCCATGAGTTTATGGGGAGTGGCAGTGTGACTAGCTAGAGAACAGGAAGTGGGAAGAATCTGGTACCCTGAATGATATCCCAGTTATGTGGCCTGCTAATTTCATAATGAGGTAGAGTGGGATGAGAGTGGGAGCAGAAGAATCAGGGTGTCTGGTTAAGTCTTTTTCCCAAACACTGAAACATGAGAAGAGTCTGGTGTGTGTGTGTATGTGTGTGTGTGTGTGTGTGTGTGTGTGTGTGTGTGTGTGTACACTATATATGCATTAGGCTTACCACATAGTATCTGAACAGGAATTTGGAGGGAAATGGCCTTTTGTGAGTTCTGTCGAGACCAGGAGGTCAGGGAATGGATTGGGCCAGAGCCGTGTGAACCAAAAAACAAACCCCAGTATCCCAGGCCTGCAAATCCAGAGGTCAGAGGGTGGGGAGGATTAGGAACAGCAGCAACTGCAGGAAGTTTTGGCATATGTAGTTTTGAATATATAAGCTGTAAATGGACCAGTTTTGGTGTCTGGGAAGAAAGGGGTTGTGTGTTGCCTGAAACCATAAACAGCACTTAATGGCTGATTCATGCTGTTGCTGTAAGAAGGAGCAACAGCCTAGCGCAGTCTGTCCTGGTCACTCAGAACCTGTCCCCTTGGAGCCATTTCTTGCCAAAATCAAGACAGAATCATATTGGGGTTTTCTACTAGGCTAGTCCTGCAACCCACTTTACAGGGGGGAGGAGGGAGGTTAGGGGGTAAGGGCAGCTCAGTTGAGCCTCACCAGGCCTCTTCCGATGCACAGGATGGGCAGGCTTTTTTGCTGCTTCATGGTGAGCTGTGGCAGAGGCAAGAGGAGGAGGTAGGGGCTTGCCCAGGTTCAGGTGTTGAAATGCTTTCATTTCTTAGGTTATGCTATTTCCTGAAGTTCTGTTGTCAAAGGAGGATCTTACCTTTACTTTGTGTGGATTTGATGTCAGGGGGAAAAGAAAACAGTAGTGAGGACAAAGGAAGGATGTTGGAAGTAATAACTTTGGCAGCTTGCTTCTGATGAGGTGTGAAGGCATGCGAGGCCAGACTTAGGCCTGAGACCTTAGACTTACTGAGTGTTAGGGTTAGAAGAATACATGAGATGAATTAGCCAACCTTTTCATTACCAACATGAAGAAACCAAGGGCTGGGTGGCCCGTTCACTAGAGCTACCCCAGGTCTCCTGATTCTGCCTACCCCAGGTCTCCTGACTCTCAGCAGCTGTCTGTATCTCTGTCTTTCCTCCAGACTGTAGCTTTAGTCCTGGACAAGACCAGTTACCCGGTCAGAACTGGAGGCAGGCACTTGTGGAGCCCGCTTGAACAGAGTGTCTTCTAGGGCAGTGGTCGGCAAACCGCTCTCGAGCCACATGTGGCTCTTTGGCCCCTTGTGTGTGGCTCTTGCGCAAAAATATCACAGCCTGGATGAGTCTGTTTTGAAGAAGTGGCGTTAGAAGAAGTTTAAGTTTAAACAAATTTGGCTCTCCCCCAAAAGAAATTTCAATCGTTGTACTGCTGATATTTGGCTCTGCTGACTAATGAGTTTGCCGACCGCTGGTCAGGGGAAGCTGCTGGAGTAAGCAGCTCCAGGTTCCTTGCTCCAGTGCGTTGGTGAGGAAGAGCACTGCATCTTTTTTTGACCCATTAAAGCTTCTCTATAAAATTAATGTCTACATTTGAAAGTATTTATTAAGCTTCTTCTTTCTTCTCTACTGAGAAAATTATAGGAAGAAGGCCAGAGTTTGCCTTTGAAGAGAGTGAGCGTGGGTCCTCCCAGCCTGCCTTCCCATCCTGCTCCATGGGAGCCCTCATGCCCTCTTCTCTCCCATCCAGTTTGAGGTCCTTGTCATCCCTCCCTCCTCCTGTTAAAGCTTCCTGGATTCAATTCCAACGAGTGTATGTGTGTGTGTGTGAGAGTGATTGTAGGCTTCCCCACATTAACAAGCAATGTTCAGACTCCAGCAGGTGCTTCTGACCAAACTGGCTACAGATTGTAGGTTCCATTGATCCCCTCCAACTCAGGATGTCAATCGCAAGTCCAGGTTGTTACCTGTACTTCTGGCTGACTAGCTATAAAGCAAAAGTTTCCACAATCTTCTTCTTGGGTTTAGTTAATTGGCTAGAATGGCTCACAGAACTCAGGGAAACCCATTTACTCACTAGATTACTGATTTATAGCAAAAGATATTAAAGGATACGAACCCATAGCCAGGTGAAGAGCCACATAATGCAAGGTCCCACACAAAAGAGCTTCTGCTCTCATGGGACTTGGTGGCATGTGGAAGTGTCCAGGTTCTCCAAACTGGAAGCTCTCTGAACCCCCTCTTTTTTGTTTGTTTGTTTTATGGAGGTTTTATTATATGGGCATGCTTGATGAACTCATTGGCCATTGATGACTGATTCAAGCTCTCTAGCCCCTCTCTCCTCCCTGGAAATCAGGGTGTGGGACTAAAAGTTCCAACTCTCAGTTTGTGATTAGTCCCCTGGCAACCAGCCCGCATCCTTACGTGTTTTGCAAATGTCAGTCTCATTGATACAAGCCAGTTGTGGTGGGAAGGGCTTGTTGTGAATAACAAGGCTCTTCTTTCACCTTTATGGTTCTGAGACTTTTAGGAACTGAGGTCAAGACACCAAATATAATAAAAGAAGTTCCCACTGCTCTTGTCGCTCAGGAAATTCTAAGGGTTTGGGGGGTCTATGAGCCAGGATCTCTTGATGAAGAGATCTGAAATGTATTCTGCTCGTCTGAAAGACCAAATATATTCCTAAGTAGCCAGATTATTATCATCTCTAAACACATTAATAATCTGGCTACTCAGTGTATATCCTATATAATAAAAGGCTAATATGCAAATTGTCCCCTCAGCCAGGAATTTGACCAACAGGCAGGCCGGCCAACTGCCCATGCAGTTGGGAGCCAGCAGTCCCGGATTGTTAGAAAGATGTCCAACTCTCCCTGGCCAGGCTGGCTGGACCCCGCCCATGCAGGAATTCATGCATTGGGCCTCTAATATATATCTATCTACGTGCGTGCGCATAGACACACACACACACACACACACACACACACACACACACACACACTGAGAGGCTAGATTATTATGTGTTCAGAGATTATAATAATCTGGCCACTCACTGTACATTTCTTATAAATCACACTACCACACCAGATTCCTACCTCTCCTTATTGAAATGCTGCCCATTCTGTAAGCTTCTTCCTGAAATATCACCTCCTCACTGAGGTCTTCCACAGCACGTTTTTTTTTAAATATATTTTATTGATTTTTTATAGAGAGGAAGGGAGAGAGATAGAAAGTCAGAAACATCGATGAGAGAGAGACATTGATCAGCCACCTCCTGCACACCCCACAGTGGAGATATGCCCACAAGCAAGGTACATGCCCCCAACTGGAATTGAACCTGGGACCTTTCAGTCTGCAAGCTGACGCTCTATCCACTGAGCAAAACCAGTCTCTGCAATCCACAGCACTTTTTTTCTGAACTCTGAGCAAAACGTTTTCATTGGATTAAGTCATTACATGGTTAGTGTAGAAAGCTCGAAAAGTAAAGAAAACTGTAGAGAAAGTTCCCATCATGCTAATGTCCCAGAGATATATCTGATTTTTCATACTAGTATGACATTGAAAACATACCATGTATACTTCTTAGCATTGTACTTTTTATTAACCTTTTTGTTTTGAGATACTTGTACATTCACATGCAGTTTTAAGAAATAATACAGAGAGGCCTCAAATACCCTTCACTCAGTTTCCCTCAATGATAACATCCAATAAAAATCTTGATTGATATTACAACTATGGTGTTGACATTGAGTCAAGCTATAGGACAGTTGCATCCTCACAAGGATCCCTTACCTTGACCTTTTGTGGCCATGCCTACTTCTCTCCAGTCCCTTCCCATATCCTTCACTCCTGTCAATCACTGCTATCTTCTCCACTTCTGTGACATTGTAATTTTAAGAATCCTATATAATAAAGAGGTAATATGCAAATCGACCATTATGTTCTCACACAAGATGGCCGCCCTATGTGGTGATAAGATGGCCATCACAAGATGGCTGGCAGGGGAGGGCAGTTGGGGGCAACCAGGCCTGCAGAAGAGGACAGTTGGGGTTGACTGAGTTGTCAGGGGAGGACAGTTGGAGGCAATTGGGCCAGCAGTGGAGCAGTTAGGCATTGATCAGGCTGGCAGGGGAGTGGTTAGGGGGTAGTCAGGCTAGCAAGTGGAAGCAATTAGGGGCAACCAAGCAGGCAGGAAGGTGAGCTGTTGGGAGCCAGCAGTCCCGGATTGTTAGAAAGATGTCCAACTGCCACTTTAGACCCAATCCCACAGTCAGGCATCCCCCAAGGGGTCCCAGATTGGAGAGGGTGCAGGCTGGGCTGAGGGACACTCCCTCCCCCCAGTGCATGAATTTTGTGCATCGAGCCTCTAATGTTATATAAGTGGAATCCTACAGCATGCAACCTTTGGAGACTGGTTTTCACTCAGCATCATCACTCTGCAGAGGTTCACCAGGTTGTCGTGCATGATCATAGTTTGTGCCTTTTCATTGCCGAGTAGTGTTCCACCGGTATGGCTGTATCACAGGGTGTTTAATCATTCATTGGTCCAGGACATCAGGATGTTTCCAGTTTGAGGCTCTTACAAATAAGGTTGCTGTGAATGTTTATGTGCATGTTTCCTGTGGGAATGTAAATCTTCATTTCTCTGGGATAAATGCCTAGAAGCTCATTTCCTGTGTTATATATAGTAGTTGCATATTTCATTTTCTTAAAAAAGTGCCAACTATTTTTCCAGAGTGGCTGTACCATTTAACATTGGCACCAATCGTGTGTGGGTGCTCCAATTTCTCCATGTCCTCACCAGCATTTGGTGCTACTGTTTTTTATTTTAGCCATTCTGAGTGGTGAAAGCTCATTGTGCTTTTAATTTGCATTCCCCTAATGGCTAATGATGCTGAACATCTTTTCACGGGGTATTTGCTGTCTGTATAATTTCTTTGCTGAAATGTCTCTTTATGTCTCTTGCTCATTTTCTAATTGAATTGCTTGTTTATTTTACTGGTTTTTGTTTGTTCTTCACTACTTTTGAGTTTTAAGAGTTCTTTTTGTTATGCATAGTGTTTATTTCTCTAGCTTTTCTTTATTTTCTAAATTTTCTTGTTTTTTAAATTCTCATTCTCCTACTCCCTCTCTTTTGGCAACTATCAGCTTGTGCTCTCTCAGATCTAAGGACCTGTTTCTGTTTTGTATTGTTTATTCATTTACTTTGGTGTGTTTTTTTAGGTTTCATATATAAGTGAGATCATACAGTATTTTTCTTCTTCTGTCTGTTGGAAGTATTTTCTCCCACTCTGTCACTTGTCTTTCATCCTTTTAACAGGCTTTCTCAGGGCAAGTGTTTTTAATTTTGATGAAGTTCAATTTATAAATATTTCCTTTTATGGTATCAATTCTAAGAGCTCTTTGCCTAGCCCTTGATTCTGAATATTTTATTCAACATTTTTACAAAAAGTTTTACAGTTTTACATTTAAATCTATAGCCCATTCTGAATTCATTTTTGTATAAGACATGAGACTTTTGTCATTTTTTAATGCCTGTGGACCATTTGTTGAAAGGTCTTCTTTTCTCCATTGATTTACTTTCGCACCTTTGTCAACAATCAGTTGGACATATTTCTAGGTTCTTCGTTCTGTTCCACTGATTCTGCCAATACAGCCTTGATTACTTAGCTTTATAAGTCTTCAGAGTGCCTTCTTGGTACAGTGCCTACTTCAGTTAACAGTTTGAGAGTTTCATTTGATCCTTCCGTGGCATTTCGGAACCCTCAGATCTCTGCTTTATAGGATATATACCTGTGTCTGTACATCCCTCCCCCGATCAAGCATTCAATAAGTATTTGTTGGGTGAGTTAGGTTTTTATCATCTTTAGTTTTTCCATGAGAAAGAGCACAACATTATTTTTAAATCTCTTGGTGAAGAATTTCCGATTCTGTAAATGATTACCTCAGGACAGTTAATGCAAACCAGTAATTCCACTCTAGGTCAGATATTTTGACAATGACTGGGTTATAAAATCACACTGTTAGTTAGTGATAAGGAAAGCTTCCACTCATGGCTTCCTGAACACACAGCCAGGCTCAGAGTGTCCATCACTGGGGTCATGCCACCTCTCCTTGTCCCCTGTGGCTGGGCAACCTCCGCCTCTCTACCTGTTTCTGTAGGATCTCACCAACAGGAACTGCGGGTGCTCAGGTAACCTTTCAGGCAGGACATGGCCTCTTTGGGGCAGCCACATCAGAAGCAGCACCGCTGGGTGAACCGCGCCCTTGGTTTGCAGGCCACTCGCTTCTCCCAGAGATTTAAGACTTAGCCATTTTTCCTCTTCACTCAACACAACCTTTCTTAGCAGATGGGAATCTTCTAGGATGTGGTTGGAAAAACTTTAATATGTTATCTACTGCTGTTTAAGTGTTAGAATGGACCTTTTGTGAATTTTAGTGGCATGCACTGTGTTCACATTGCTTTTTAAAAAAATAATAATAAAAATGTAGACCAAACATATTTCCGAATAATTTAGATTTTTCACAAGGCAGTTAACTGCATCAAGCTTGTACTATGGGAGTAAATAAAAAAAATATTTTCCTTTTCAAAATTTACATATGATGCTTGGGATCTGTTAAATTTTTATGGTGTTATATGACATAGTATTCTATATTAAATTATAATATAATTTAGGTATTATATCCTTAAGTACAGAATCAAGAGCTCAGAGATATAGAAATGCTTAGAAAATACTGTATGGTACTATCTATTTCCTGAGTATACTTTCTTGGTATTTCTCTGACTCAAGTGAGAGCCGTTATACACTGAGTAATATTATTATGAGCCAAATAAACAGTTTTCATTTTTTTTCCTTAGTAATAAAAAATTGAAAAGACCCTAAGATATATAAATATATATGTAAATATATATTCAAAATACAGTCATATAAAATGTCTTACTTTTGAGCAGTTGATCAAACAGCATTTGAATTTTTGACTGAAGGAGGAGCCTTAGAAGAGAGACCCTAAGCTCTCCCAGGGCATGTTCCTTTGTGCAAGTTGGTTAATTCTTTTTCTGAAAGAATATTTGTGTGGGATGGTTGGTTTCTCAGTTGGTTTCCCAACATCTCAGATGTTCTTTCTTGTGACCCACAGCAGTTTTCCTGGAACACGGGAATGTAGAAATGTGGGATGCACTTATCAGACAGTTGGCATTGGACTATGGGCGCTCTTCATCTTTGGATGCTGACGTGAGCTGGTTGCCAAGCAAAGCAATATTTATTTATCAAATACACATTTGCGTTTGTTTAATTCTGAACACTTGGAGTAGACCTTTGTCAGTTGTTTTCCTACCACATGTGCTTTGTCTCTTCTGCCTGATACCTGAGCAGGACTGGGCGATAGAGAGGACAGTTTGGGGGGAGCCAGAGGTGGGAGATCAGGGCACCGGCATGCCTCCCAGGGCTGATGACTCACCTCGCTGGGAGTGGGATGCAAAGAGGGATTAGCAACAATTTTTTCTTCATCAATGAGTGAAACAAAAGCATTTCTGGAAAATCATTTATTTTTTTATAAATCATAGGAAATGTTACAATTTAAAGATGATATAATTTTTTTGGTAATAAGTGCCGTCTGCTTTGGTCTAAAACAACTTTAATGATCAAGACCTTTAAACATTCCTATTAGAGGAGAGTTGCAGGAATGTTCTCTCATGTGAGGTAAAGATGATTTTCCCTCTGGCTAACTGATTCAATGGAGGGGGTTGGCCAAACCATTTCTTAACTTTGCAGTTTTGACATAACACTAAGAGTTTTTTGTTTGTTTCTAAGAGTTCTCTGGTGTAGGATTTTTTGTTGGAGTTTGGATTTATCTTCAAACAAGGTTACTCTTGGAGTCACCTAGGTGATCGGGCCCAGAAGTAGTATAGTGCTCATGGAAACGTCACAAATGGACTTGTTTCAGGAATCATTTATTTTGAGTAATCTGCTGAGAGCAGGGTTTCTCAGCCTCTGCACTCTGGACAATTTGGGCTAATAATTGTTTGCAGTTGGGAACTGTCCTGTACCTTGTAGGATGCATAACAGCATCTCTGGCTTCTACCCACTAGATGGAAGAAACAAACCCCTTCATCTATGGCAATCAAAAATGTCTGTGGGCATTGCCAAACATCCTGGGGTGGCGGGAGCTGGGGGAGCGGGGGGTTGTGGCCAGACAGTTGAGCACCACTGAGAGAGAGAAGCAGGACATGAAGCAGCCTAGCAGGGCATCTCTCCCTCCACCCCCTGGAGGAAGATTCCTGGTTCACAGAGGAGTGTGTGGTGATGTTGAGCTGCATTTGGCCTTGGCAATGGTATCAGGCTCTTTTCTCTTGAAGGAGGATTTGACATGCTTGTGAGGGAGCTTCACAAGATTTCTTCTAGTACCCCAGGCAAGCTGTCTTGTCTCCCTGCTTTCCTATGACTGAGTTCAAATCTGAGAAGTCTAGAGCTTGGTTAATTCTTTTATTTTCCAAAGGACCTACATTTTCTAACTCTGCAAAGAGGTGGGTAGAAGGTTGGCATTACATCTTCACCTTTGTTCTCAGACTCTTGCAGAACATCTTCAGAGGTGCCCTCGGAGGTGACGGTGTGGACGGTTGAAGCCTTTCTTGCAGGAGGATTAGAGAACAGCAGTGCTTAGGTGCGGCTTGTGCCACCACTTGTATCAGGTGGTTAGTGAAAGGGTTGAGAAATGCAAGCCGGGAGCTTTTAAGAATCCTGATGCAGGCCACACCAGCACCTCTATTTTAGTTTTTAATTTCCTGGTAATTTTAGGTCAGCAGCAGCCGCTGCCATGGGATGGTGCATCTGAAGCATCTCTATAACCATAGCTAAATAGTTCCCACCCAGGAGCAGTGCTGTGGGTCCATTAGATTAATGAAGGGTAAAATAAGTTTCCAAAACAGGCATTTGGGGAAGATGAGGCCCTGGAGTGCTCTCCTTTCAATAAAGCAGAGGCCCCAGAAGATGGAGCTTACAACGTGTAATTGCTCTAGTGAGTTAGTCAACTCACAGTCTCGAGGTGTGTATTTATAACAGCAGAGGCTGTAAAGGGCAGTGACAATGTGGCTTCTAGTCCATTTCATTATGGTTTTCCTAAAACACATCAAAGGCCAGATTCTAGCATACTCATGATGGCCTAAGATTTGTTTGAACCTGCCACTTATCAAATTCACTCCACCCCTTTTCTGCTACCCAAGTTCTTTTTTTCTCCCCTATGTTTCCCTCTGGTACTCACCAAAACAGTACACCCTTCTAACTGTTGTGGGTTGTGCTGATTCTGTGTGGCTCTGGTGCTCCAGGTCACTGAGGAACAGGAACCCTCATTAGAATGACGGGTGGCTGGATGGTCAACCTCTCCTGCCAGCCTCCAGGCGGCCTCTGAGCCTCGCCACGAGCCTTTGAAATCACCCCATTCGAGGGCTGGCATTTTGTTTTATTAAATTGCTCTTGAGATAGCGGAACACATTGCCCGGAAAAGAATGGAAGGGGTGAAGGTTGGGGTGCTAGCCTGGGCATCTCACTCTGCTCTTTATTTCTGGGAATTCCTCCAGTGGGGTGTGCGTGAGAGAGGTGGGGGTGACAGGGAGAAGCAGAAGGTGAAGCCTTGTGAACAGGACGAATGGGAGGCGCCCTCACAGCCATGACTGAGGGTTCCTTGGGTACCAGGGGCAGTCTTCACAGCTCTTACAACCTCACCTTGACTCGTTCTTAAAGCCCCCCAGTGAGCTGGGTAGGGAAGCCCCATTGTAGTGGAGAGAGTGGAGCCTCGGTGACAGTAAGTACCTTGTCCCAGTCACACACCTTGTCCATGGCACACTGGACCTCCTGCCAGTGGGCAGCTGTCCTTGATAAGGGACAGAATAAATACTTAATTTTTAAAAATAAAAATTGCTTTCACTTTTCTGAAGAGAAGTGGCAGAAATTCAGGGGTCTACGTGTGAAATGTGTAAGTGTATCTACTGTTACATATTCAGACTGCGTGTAGGCACAATAATGAAGATAAAGGATTGAATCCTCCTCGCTTTTTAATGTCTGTCACATAATCAGACTGGGGGTAGCTGTTTTCATTGATGAGTCATATTCCATGTACTCATCCGTGAAAAGGTACAACATTAAAAGAAAAATAAACGTGCCAGTTAAATTATGACATGCTGTATATCAGAGCCTGCAGCCTGAGCACAGAGATATGAAAATGTGCATCTGAAAATCAATGAAATAGGGCATGTACATGTTCTTCAAATTCCATTGGATAAGCTCTGTTATGTCCCCTACCCAAATTACTTGCCACCTGAGGAAGCGCGAGGGGATTTTCAAGCCTTTGCTGTAGGTATCTATCATCATGTCAGGAAGGCTTTCTGCAGCCCTTTTAGGGGTATGTATTCCTGTAACCTGTGCTGATCGTTGCCTGTCTTCATGTCCTCCTCTACAGGTAGTTGAGTCCTGGAAGACATTCTCATGCAGTTCCCTGGGTCTGACTTTTTACTTTCATCTTGAAAACAACACACCAGTGAAACTAAACTTAGAGTAGAATGGTTGACGTTCATCATAACGAGTTTTGCTTAGTTCTTGCACCAGGCTCCAGTTTGACATAAGGAATTTAAACAAAGACAGTTTAAAGAGCTTTAAGGACACCATTTGAGAAAGCAGTAAGACGTGCCCTGTGGTAAGGGCACTTCCCATCTGTGTTGAAAGGCTGGGGCTGGTTTAAATGACTTTTGGAACATTAACGAAGGGCAGCAGGAGGCTGACATCATGGCCGTGGTGGCCTGGGCTGGCTGGCAGGGCGGGGGTTCTTGGAGCTCTCTTTCAAACCTAACTGACAGCAGGCCAAGTGAGTGGAGACCATTGGAGAGGCCAAGCTGGTGCCCAACGGGATGGCAGCAGGTTGCTGGGGTGTCTCTCTCTAGTCAGATACGAGACACTGACTGAGGGGCTTCAGGCTAATTCTGAGCGTTGGATTTGAGTCCCATGAGACACATGGAGGAGGAAAACAGCTCTTGGCTACATTCATTACTGTGCACGAATTGGGACCACCCAGAGCTCCCTGGCCACCTGCAAGGCAGAAACTGCTCCTGGGTGAAGGTCACGGTCCCTTTCACCAGAGGGTTCATTCTGTCAGTGGACCCTTCTGACCAGTGGGCTGGCTTTCTTGTCTGATGCTTTTTTGGACTAAATTTTGGCAAAATAAAGAAAATGAGTTTGGTTTGGGAAAAAATGAATTTGGTTTGGTCCCTTATTATTAGGTGTATAAAAATTCATGATTGCTATAACTTGGGTAGATTGTATTTTTTTCTGTTATTAAATATATTCTTTACACCTGTTAATGCTTTGTTTATGTTCCAATTTGTCTGCTATTGCTACATTAGCTTTCTTTTAGGTAAATTTAGCTCTTACCCCTTTGTTTTCAACTTTCCATATCATGTTTTAAATAGGTAATTCTGACTGTGTCTGGGAGAGATAATTCAAGTTTATCTTAGTAGCTAAGTTTGTTCCATGTAGAGGTATTGTGATTGAAATTGTCATTGGACTTAGTTCTATCTTTTACCTTTCCTGCTACCATGTTTTTCCTACTTCTTTTTTAACCTTGCTGCCTGCCGTTAAAAAAATACTGGGCTTGTTTTTAATCCCTCTGTGGATTTAGAAGCAGTTATCTTTTCATCCTGTTATTTTACTGATTGCCTTTGCACATTTTAACAAACATACTTAAAGTATATTGCTCATTCTCCTCAGTGAGAATGACATGGTGACTTCCTGACAGTCATTTAGTGACATCTTCCTCACACCCCCGCCAACCCATCTTATGCTCCCCTTATAAAATATGTTGATTCACCATTTAGATCTAAATTTACCAACTTCAGTTACTACTTTTCTTACTGGGTTCTTTTTCTTCCTGCTGGAAGGCATCTCTTAATGTTACTTCAGCAAGCATTAAGTAGGAGGCAATCTAAAAATTGACTTCATTTTGCCCCGATTCTCAGTGATAATTTAATTTGGTAGAGAATTTTAGACTAACAGATATTTTGCCTCAGCACTTCTGAAGATAGAATTCCACTAATATTTTGGTATCCTTTGTCACCACAGCAGCTGTCATCCTAATTGTTTATTCTTTGCGGGTAACCTGAATTTTCCCTCTGGTTTCCTTTTAAGATTTTCATGTTACCATTGTAGTTGTTCACTATGTTGTGTCTCGATGTAGATTTCTTTTTGTTTATCCCTCTTGGGTTTTCCTCATTTCTTATGTTTGGGGTCACTTTGAACATAGTCGCCCAGTCTGTCTGGGATTTGCCTGATGCGCAGGCCCAGTTGCCTGGCACTGTCTGTCAGGCATATCTGATGATGCAGAGACTAATAGCATAAGATCTCAGATATGATTCTGTAGCAGCTATAACACACTAGCAAACCAGGCTCAGATAGAACTTTTAGAGGTTAAACTTCTTTAATCACTAAACACAGGAGCTCTGAGACAGCCATCTTGTAATTCTTACTGGAGTGTGCTGGTCTAAAAGAGTAAACATATTTTTCATTTCCGTTATTTCTCTTTCAGTGCTACTCAAGAAATCACAATTTAGTCAGTAATTTGGTGACTGGCAGCATTTCCCTCCAGAAACATTCCCATACGGGAGGGCTTTTCCTTTCTCTTCTGCGGCTGTGCAGTAAGAGCCCATTTTCTGTCTCTGCTTTGAGCTTACTAGTGCAGTTTATAAAAGCTAACCACTTGCTCTAGGGAGATATTGTTGTTTTAGTTAAGTTACTCTATATACTAATAATAAATCTTTGCATTTAAAAATACATTATAGATGTATTTTTACCTTACATAGAGGAAGAAACTCAAAGAATGAGCATAAGCGATTTTTCTCTTTTCTTGTGAAGTTATTCTTATAGGTACTCTGAATGTGAAGCCTTGAGGGTTTATAAAAAGCATGGTTTTAAGGTGATGGTCTTTAATATTTTGAGACATGTTTTTTTTAATTATAAACACAAATAATGAGAAAACTATAATGGGGGAGATTTTGGAGGCCTAGTTGACCTTAATGATTTGCAGAAAATGATTTGCATGGCATTTTCACTGGCTTTCAGAATAGGAAATAGAGCTGTTTCTTTCGATATTGGCTTCCCATCTCTTCACACAATATGCAGTTTTGCCCAAGAACTGCCTTTTAAAGTCAGGTTAGACCGACCTGGTCCATGTATAAGGTAGAACATGCTGCTTTGAGAGTCGGAAGGGAAGCTCACAGAGTCCTTCTTGGCTACCTTCCACCCTGAATGGTTCTGTGGCAGCTATGACACACCAACAAACCAGCTCAACAGAGTGAGGAATCACAAATTAAAACCTTGAGCTGCAGATACTGTGCTGAGGTGAGAATCCACCTAGCGATGTCACCGACATCAGTGTTTCCGTGCACATCATGTTCATCCAAAAACATACTCTGCATTTGGGGGACCCGAGGGTCAAAGCAGCAATCAGGGGCAGGCAGGGGGCTGCTCCGCTGGGAAGCACTTCCTCCAACAGGACGGGGTGTGCGCCTGTGCATGGACACGTGTGTGTGCACGGTGGCGAAGAGGCAGCGACAGGAAGGTGTGCTGCTAGAAACCTGAGCGTGCTTTCCCTCAGCGCATGTAGGGCATTTATAAGAGGGCCTACCCTACCCAGGATGGTTTCCCCTTGTTAGTATGGATACATTTTCCAGAGATGAAAATCAGTTTCTGTCTTCTATACAGAGAGGTCAGCGTCATTCCAGAAGTGACACGTTCAGGGAGAATATCAGCGTGGTGAAACAGCCCTGGCTGGTCACAGCCTTTGCTCAGAGGGAGGTCTGTGGACATGTTTAGTTTAGGTGCTGTACAAAGAGGGTGGCTGCAAACATCTGTGATTGTGGAGAGGAGATGAGAGCAAGATTTCTTTTCAAGGCTGTGACAACAACTGCGCTCTCCTCGGAAAACATGCTCATGTCCCCCAGAGCCAGTTCTGCTGAGAGAATTTGGATGCAGGCATGTCTTCATAGTTGGTTTAGGAAAGAAACAGTCTTTTTGTTCACCTTTTTTACCCACTTACCTTTATCTGGCTTGTTCTTCCACTAACTAGCTTTCCATCTTACGCATAAGCACCCAGGGATGCAAGACCCTGCTCAAGCAGGAGAAATCCCTGAGGAACAAGATCATGGCTATTTCAGGATGGTGCTTCATGCTTTGGTTTTATTTATTCTTTGTAGCCAGCATGGGGAGGCAAGTTGATTGTTTTATCACCACCCCTCCCCCCATCCCCTTTAGACAGATACTCAGAGGAGATGGACCATAATCGTAGACAATTTGTTGAGAAAGCCACGGAGCTCTGACTGTAAGCTTCCTCAGGGCAGGCCTGTGACCACTGTAGCTATAGTCCCAGGGTGGCATCCGGGACAGTAGTTGCTCTTGTATTTGCTGAGTGGAATTGAAAAACCAAACATCAAACCGGGTCTTTTGCCTCTCAGGTCTTCTCCCCACAGACGCAGTGTCCTCTCCCCGAAGCAGCCCCAGACCACCTCATCTCCCTTTGCACAGAATGGTTACGTGGCGTGGCCAAGTTTTCCTTGGTCTCGGTGAACATGTGAAGTGAGATGAGTGGAAGGTTTGAGGAATTTTTGCCTTGACAGCTTGGTCAGGCCTGTAAAAATTATAGGGGTGGCGGCAGCAAACGGTGCTGTAAAAGATAACAGGATGGGGAAAATAAATGGAACAACAGCATAATGGAAAGCTGCAAAAGGTGAGAGGAGCCAACCGAATGTACAACAAACTAGGAAGGACTTGAGGGGAAATGAGAAAAGGGAAATGATTTGCTGTTGTGCCAAGCAGTGCAGACTCACCTATCAGCTAAAGGCTGCGGTACATTGTGATGTGCTTGCTGTTCGGGAGTTTATTTCTCAGGGCGCTTGGTGGCCATCCAGGAACTTATCAAATCAAGTTAATGGAGAGTTAAATGGCTCTTGAGACGAGCTGGCTTGAGGCAGCTGGAAGCCGGGGCCTGTGTGCCCGTCGCCGGGCTGCATTCTAAGAGGGAGGTGGACATCTGAGAGAGGCCGTGGAGCCAGATAAGCTGTGCCTTCAAGGAAGACCCTGTTCCCCTGACCTTACTGGGAGGAGAAGCTTTCATTCCCTTAGTCCAGCTCCCCCTCTGGATGAGAGAGAATCACTAATCCACTGTCTCCTGCACGCCCCCTATGGGACTGGAGCCTGCAATCCGGGACATGTGCCCTGACTGGGAATTGAACCTTGACCTCCTGGTTTATAGGTTGATGCTCAACCACTGAGTCACATGGACCTCCTCTTTCCCCCAAGATCTTTTGATTATCTCTCCTGCCTCCCTCTTCCATTTGAAGGGCCTTGCGATTTTGAAGGACCTGGATAATCCAGGTGAGTCCTGTTTTTAAGGTCAGCTGATTAACAACCACCCTTCTCCATGTGGTATCATACGGTCACAGATCCCGTGGATTAAGGAAGCGGACATTTGGGGAAAAGGGGAATTACGAATTACTCTGCCTCCCATCACAGGGAAACAACATTTCAGAGCTGATGAGGTTAGAGCTCATTTATTCCTTCTCGCATGTGTACACTTGGAAAGTGGAGGCTGGGGGCATAACGTTTATTATGCACTGTTGAGTATTAAATGCTTCCAAATGCTTGTCTAATCTTTAGGACAACCCTTTAAAATAGGCGTTTTTATATTTGTACTTTAATGGGAAGAAACTGGAGCTCACTGTGGTCGACAAACCTGCCCTATGTCACGTAGCTGGTAAGTGGCAGCGATGAGAATCTCATATCCACAGCTGTCAGATGCCCCAGCCCAGGCACACTCTTTCTACCACGTATTGGGTGTGTGTAGTCCCCTATCAGGTCTCCGGTTTCCGGTGTGGCATTCTTTTCCCATTATACCATTCTGCCAGCTCGCATATTCCTCCAGTGGCATGAGTAACAATATGTGTTCCACGAGTTCTATTTTGAAGGCAGATTTAAGTATTATTTATATGTCCAAGCCTTTTTAATTTTTGTAGCTCCTGATTTCCTTCTCTAAGGGACAGCATAAATTTTTCATCTTCTATAGTAAATTACCCAGTTCAAACACCTCAGAAGATATATATGGAAATCTTAAGATTGAAAATATAACCTGGCTTCCATTACTTACCCTGCCTCCTGCTGCTGCTTAGGACTGAATCATATATATATATATATATATATATATATATATATATATATATATATTCTTTTTATCTTTGATATATTCTTCCGGTTTGTTTTATTTTTTCCTTTAACAAATTTGGAAACTTTTTTTTTTAAAGAGTGTATGAACTCCTATATGCATATGCCCCATTGAAACCGTTTTGTGATATCTGTCCGATTTTCTGAATGGCTACCACAGCCCCTTTGTTAAAGACTACCGCACTCACTGATGGTTTCCTGTTCCTTCTATTTGTTGTAAGGATTGGGTTGTACTAGAATTCTGTAAAAGAGTCCCTCATTCCCCACACAACCCCATAGGTGCCCTTTTTCTCATGACAGCTAAAGACCCGTGCAGGGAATGTCTGGGAGCTGGTGGCCCAGAACAGGGCAGCCAGCTCCACTGAAGTTTTCCAGCAGTGACTGTGGTTTGCACTAATCCCATGATCCACAAGGAGATGACAGCTGGGCTGCAAATGGAGGATCAGAGGGACAGATTCACCTCCTGCCTTGAATATTTTAGAGGGTTTGAGATTTGAGATTCTCAGTTATAAACCAAGTTCATGACCTTAATTTTTTAAGTGATTAAAAAATTATTAACTATATTGTATGTAAAAATAAGGTATTTTAAGTACGTGTGTGTGTATGTGTGTGTGTGTGTGTGTGTGTGTGTGTATGTGTGTGTGTACTAAAGGCTCGGTGCACAAAATTTGTGCATGGGGGGTGTCCTTCAGCCCAGCCTGCTTCCTCTCCAATCTGGGACCTCCTGAGGGATGTCTGACTGCCCTATCTGTATCGGGCCTAAACGGGCAGTCAGACATCCCTCTCACAATCCAGGACTGCTGGCTCCCAACTGCTCATCTGCCTGCCTTCCTGATTGCCCCTAACTGCTTCTGCCTGCCAGCCTGATCACCCCCTAACACTTCCCTGCCAGCCTGATTGATGCCTAACTGCTCCACTACCAGCCTGTTTGCCCCTAACTGCCCTCCCTTGCAGGCCTGGTCACCCCTAACTGCCCTCCCCTGCAGGCTTGATCACCCCCAGCTGCCCTTTTATGCAGGCCTGGTCCCTGCCAACTGCCCTCCCCAGCTGGCCTTCTTGTGGTGGCCATCTTGTGTTCACATGGGGGCAGGATCTTTTGACCACATGGGGGCAGTCATCTTGTGTGTTGGAGTGATGGTCAATCTGCATATTACTCTTTTATTAGATAGGATAGAGGCCTGGTGCACAGATGGGGGCCAGCTGGTTTGCCCTGAAGGGTGTCCTGGATTAGGGTGGGTGTTCCCTTGGGGTGTGGCATGGCCTGGACGAGGGGCCTGTGGTGGTTTGCAGGCCAGCCATGCCCCCTGACAACCCAAGCAGAGGCCCTGGTATCTGGGATTTATTTTTCTTCTACAATTGAAACTTTGTAGCCTGGAGTGGAACCAAGTCTTCTGCTTGCACAGCCATTGAAACTTTATTGCCTTAAGCACCAACCAAGGTTTGTGGAAAGCTTGGCTTCCTCCATCACTAGGGGCAACCCAAGCCTCCCTCCTGCTCTCTCTGTGGCCTTAGCCATCTTGGTTGGGTTAATTTGCATACTCACTCTGATTGGCTGGTGGGCGTGTCTGGTTGGTATAGTGGAGGTATGGTCAATTTGCATATTACTCTTTTGTTAGGTAGGATATATAAAATTTAAAGAAGAATAGTAGAAAGAATACCCATCATAGGCAATAGATGACTATCTCACACTCTCAAGTGAACATTTTCTTGAATTGTGTTCATTTTTTTTCTGCCTTTCTCTATAGTTTGCCAGCTATGTATCCCAAAGAAGTATACTGTTCAGTTTTGCTTAGTTTTGAAGAAGCAACAAAAGGGAGTCATACTGTAGATATTCTTCTGTAGTACATGATATCACTCGTCAGTATGTTTTGACATTCATCCATGATGATGCATGGAACTGTAGTCTACCCATAGTCACTGTCCTTTATTATTCCACTATCTGGATCTCTGCTCTTGTCTTGTGGGTTGTTTGGTTGCTTCTGGGTTGTTGTTATTAAAAATCATGTTTCTGTGCATATGCCTCGCCGTCTCCTGGTTGCTGTGTGCCATAAATCCTCTGAGATACAATCTTAGGAGTAGGTGTGTTGGGCTATACGGTGTGCACCTGTTCAGTTTAATTTTTTAATTCTGCCCTGTTTTGTTCTTTTTTGGGTATTAGTCTCAACAGTTAGACCCCAAGCTCATTGAAGGCTTATTTTATCTCCATCACAGTGGGGTATTATTTAACACATAGTAAAACATTAGTGAGTGTTCGCTGAATGCATGGATGAATGACCAGTTGCATGCAATAATGCTACGTAACTGAAACCAGTCACATGGAAGATGAGGGCCCTTGGCAAGTGCATGCCCGAGCAGACAGGACTCAGCCAACTGGGAATGCAGGGCCTTTGTGGCATCACCTGAAGATTAGCTGTTGGCTCAAACTAAGTTGACAAAAAATAATTTTCGGAACTACATACATTTCTATTCAAGTTTTTGAAAATTCCCCATGGTTTCTGATTGCTTTGTACTGACAATTCGTGAAATATTTTGTGACTTTGTACAATATACATATGGAGTGAGAGAGAAATCCCCATTTGAAGAAAACACTGAACAAAAACCTCAACAAATTTAATGAAACCAAACATTTATAACCAAGAGAAATAAAACTAAAGTAATTGATGGAGACTTATTTTATAACTGAGGATGAATAAAAATTCAGAACTATATAAAAATAGCACTAATGCACATTTTTTCAGGTACTGAGGTATGAAATACACATTATATATGTATGTTAATATACATGTAAGATATATAATAGATAACACATATATCTGTTAGAATTGGGGAAATGTATTGACATATTGTACAGATTCTTTAGAAAAAAATTTTTTAGATTAGTTCAGGGTCAGCCACCTCTGTCTTTGGGAGGAATCACTAGACTAAGTGCAACACTTGGAGCAGGAAAGCCACCTGGTTTGTAAACCAGATCCCTGCATGTTACAGCCAGAGGTCATAGGTGACCAGGGTCCCTCAGGGGTTGTCACTGTCACCTAAGAGGCTCAGTCCTTTCAGAGTACTTTCTCCTGCACAAGGACAAGTGCAGTGTCCTCTGTTAGCACCGTTAGCACCCAATGCCACCCCCACAATGCCATGCCTCATCTCTACTTTTAGTTCTGTTATAAATGGAGACCCTGGACTTGCCTCGGATGACCTTAGGAGATATTGGCCACTTACCCTCTTTGTTTGGCAGCCATGAACGGTGGCGCTTTTGATCAACCAGCACCATCTTCAGTCTCACATTCTCCCCTGTGCAGTTTCTTCAAACTCATTTCATAAAGCCGTCAAAGAGCAGTTGGGAAATAACACATGCGCCATAGCACACCCCAAAGCAGTTGCCCACGGCCTAGGCCAAGCAGTAGTTACATCAGCGGACTAGGGAAGCCCAGGAGTGAGAGGTGCAGAGTCAGGCCACCTGGGACCACTGCCAGGGATCAGGGTGAGGAGTGCACAGAGGGCAGACCCTGCAGGTCAGGCTGGCTCAGGACAAGCCACAGGGATCTAATGTCTGGGCTGGGATTGTTGGATGTTATTCTGAGGACAGTGTGGGGTGCCACAGGAGGACTTTAAAAAGGGAATGACAGGATCAGAATTGTATCTTTGGAAGATAACTGGCAGTAGCGTGAAGCTGGAAGAGAGGGGCCAGTTAGGAGATTGTGGCAGTAATCTAAAAGGGAGGCGGGGGGAGGGGGGGAGAGCCAGCCTGAACCGAGGCAGGCGCGAGGGTGATAGATCGATGAGAGGGGAAGGGTTTTGCCCTGTTCAGTACCTGTGTGAGAGCAATATCTTTCACTTGTGTTGGCGCCAGAGCTGTGTGTCGTGGCCGCAGCCAAACTGGCCATTGTTCAAACTTCAGAGCCTCTTCTCTTGCTTCATAACTACGTGACTTGGGCAGGTTGCTGGATTATGTGAACATTAGTATCTGCAACTGCAAAGGAGAGAGAACAGTACCTCCCTTGTAAGCTTGCTTTGATGCTTCAGTGAGTTAAAGCTTTGCTCTAAGAGGAGGTACAGGTTTAACATGAAGACATTTGTGGAGTTCTGTTAACCCATAGGGAATATTAAAGTCATTGTCAGGTGGGTGGCCATGTGTGCAATTGGCCAGCCAGCCCAGCCTGGGGAGGGCCCCAACCCTGAGCCTGTCCTCCAGGATGGGGACACACCTGCTGCCTATTGAGTCCCTGACACCCTGCCGAGGTCCATGCACCCATGATCCGTGCAGCATGTGCTTGTCACCTGGCTGATTGGGTGAACAAAGTAAATTTCTATCTTCTAATCAGAGGGCAGAGAGGAATCATAAAATGCCAGCAGCTCTCCTTGGGGCTGTACTGGTACACTTGGACCGCAGTTGCACAAAACCAGAAAGCACTGCTCTGCAGAAGGCTTGAGAATGTGAGTGTTTTTTTCAAGGTGTGGGAAGAGCTGTAGCAAGATGATTATCTTGCTTTTTGAATGCATTGCAATTATAATCAGATGGACCATCTGACTTGAGGGAGTCCTTGGCTTATTAGAGTGCTTTATCTTCATTACAGTGAAGCAACCCTGCCAGTAAAACTTAATTTATTTCAGGGAGTCACAGACAAGACACCTTTGGCTTTGCCAGGGCTGAGGCCTGCAGAGCTGCCTTCTATTTATATGTTGATATATTAGATGTACAATGGAAGCAAGTTACAGGGGAGTGTGGGGAGCCGCTGTGGGCCAGGAATGCCGCAACGCTGCACGGCGTGCACCCTGGCCAGGTCCCTCCCGCAGTCCCCACAGCGGCCACTCAGGGTCCCAGGATGGTTAGATGGGCAGGTGCTCTGGGCACCAGACCCAAAGCAGGAGAAATACATGTGGACATGTGATCATGCTTTTTCATGCTGCATGTGCATCCCTTTCAGCACATGGAGTGTGTGTGTCTGGAATCTGTTGAGAAGAAAATATTTGTGCAAAAAAGAGATGTGTACATCTCAGGCTGTTGCTGACACTGCACTTTGTCTTGAATGTTTACAAGGGATTTTGAACATGTTTGGACATAGCTTGTGTGTGTTCTGTCAGTCGGGTATTCTACCAGGTGCTTGATTCTGCGTTGTAAGTTTTGTGTGGGGAGACATTAGACTCATCTCTTCTGGTGACCACCCCGAAGTGTTCACGTACATCTGGGGATATGAGGAATATGCTGCTCCTCCCATTCTGGGCTGCTCTCAAAAGTGGACCATCTCAGTCCTTCCAGAACAGATTGCTGTTCTTTTGGAACAAGATAACTTCCATTTTGTGCTGTAATTTCTTGACTATCAACACTAACAAAACAATTGCTTTTTGTTCTTGGGGGTTTTTGCTGCATGTCCTTCACCGGTCAAGGAGACACGGGTCGAACTTTCTCATTGCCCTAAACCCCCCAGGCCCAGTGCACAGTGGGTGTTGGTGAGATATGGAGGAGGCACAGCGAAAGTGAGGTCAGCTCCTGGCTCAGGGAGCCATCGGCTTTTTTGGAAGAGGAGACCGTCACAATAAAGTCTTTTTTTCTTGTCATGTTGAAGACTTGATTAGATGAGGCATGCTTTGAGCTGGGACAGAGGCGTCAGTAGATGAACAAGTACAAATTAGTAGTTATAGAATAGGCACGGGGATGTAAGGTACAGCACAGGGAATATAGTCATTAATATTGTAATAACCATATCTGGTGTCAGATGGATACTATACTTATCAGGGTGAAAGCTTAATAATGTCTAATCCCTGGGTTGTATACCTGAAACTAGTATAATATTGTATGTCAACTGTAATTAAAAAATAAAAATTTATAAAAGGAGTCATTTGTATTCTCATTGGAAAGTTGTTTCATTAATCTGGGCATGAGGTATTGAAGGCCTAGATTAGGGTGATGATGTTGAAAATGAGGGGAAACAATAAATGCGGAAGTACCTTGATGGAGTTTCGTTGAGTCTTATCAGACCAAAAGGAACAGAAGGGGAGCGGCCTCTGGTGCTTTGAATCTGGGACATTTGGTGATAAATGCCAAGGGCTGACCTGGGGAGAAGATGACGAGGTCAAGGTCAACTCGCAGAATGGGGTAAAATTCAGGGTCATCTAATATTTTAAACAAGGAACATCCAAATTAGCATCATTTTGAGTAAGAGATGTGAAGATCATGACTTTATGAAAATTATCTGCATATTAGAAGTACTGAATAGTAGTTCTGTAAATTTAATTAAACTTTGTTTTTTCATATTTAAGTTTTCACATACTAATTGTGTAATAACTGAAGGAGAGCTTAGTTGTTAATTTTTAAATAGAAAAAGACTTCTTTTAAGTTTTATGGCTCTCTTTAGCAGCAGCTACTTGCTTTTCCAGGTTTGATTTGGAGGAAAGTTTAGGAAAGGCCCTGGTCTCAGAGAAAACGACGTGGAATAGCAAATTACAGAGAGTGAACACATTTCTAGTCTGAGATGTGCTGCCCTTTTTTAGGCCAGACACACAGAGCAGTTCTGTGGTTCCTGGGGCAACTGTTTAAGAATCTTACTTGCTACTTTCCCACCTTTCAAATCCAATGGAATGATGTTGGAAAATGTTGCTGCAAATGCGAACGAGAAATGATAAGTTGATCAGTTATCGAGTGTTACGGAGTTGCGGCTGGGAACCTTCTTGCTTTTCGAGCAGCCACAGAGCCCCTGCCCTCCCAGAGTGATGAGTGGGGGAGGCCATGGGCTCCGTACAGTGAGCAGTAAACCATGAGTGAGGCGTAAGCACCAGGCCGTGGACAGCTGGGACATGAAAAGCCTCAGAGAATCCGAGGGCAAACGGGGAAACGAGTGGACCAAACATGGCCGCCCTGACCTGTTACTGCAGGGACAAATGGTGGGGCTGGGCCAAAGGCAAAGGTTGGTTGCCCTTGATATATATATATATATATATATACTTTTTTTTTTTGTATTTAAAGGTTATCAATGGGGACATCTGCAATAGTAACAATAAAAATAAAGTGAGAATATGTAGTTTACAGAGAAAAATAGATAAATAAAAGTTATCAGTGATCAGACCACAAAACCTTCCGGAGAACCACAGTAACGCAGAGAATAGAAACAAGCCAAACCCCTGGCCAGGCAGTGGGGGTGTCAGGCTGGGTCACAGACAGAATCTTCGGGCACACTCAGAACTGTAGACAGAGGAGCCATGGCGGGTGAGAGGCTTCTCAACAACGTTCAAATCACTTTTTAAAGTGTCCGGTGCTAAATTCCACTGTCACAGGCAGGGCCTTTGAATCAAGTCGTTTTCCTTTGGCTCGACTCCGCAATCAAGGGAAGACTCTCACCATTATGCGAAGTAAGATATTGGCAAATCTGGGGTTTGATTTTATCCTGCTTGCAAGATAATCATCTAGCTTGTTCCAGGGTTGCTGACAGAAGTCATGAGACTCCTGGGCTAGAGACAAAGGATTTTGTTTCTCTGGGCACAGCAGTCAGCATCAGCACAGTCGAGTTTCCCTTGTCCCCAAGTCTATGGAGCAGGACCCAGCGAGTCTAAATGGACGTTGGGCACACAGTGGGCCCGTGCCACGGCTGGGGAACCCTGAGCCAGGGATCCATAAACTCACATGCTCTTTGCTACAGAGAGAGAGATGCTACCTCATCCTTCAAGGTTGCTCACTGCAAACACAGCCCTGAAATGGTCCAGGTAAAGAATAATCCAAGCCTTGTGTCCTTGGCACGCCCAGCAAGATAGGTGGGAATGGGAGAGACCCATGGAGACCATCTCCTTTTAATATAAAAATATAAATAGCACAGTGTACAGGTGAAAACCCGAGAGTAGTGTTAAAATGTGTGTCTATTTAGTATATCCTATGCCATATCATATAATTGCAATATATATTTCAAGTATAAATTAGTTATTCTTATTTGAAAGTCCTAGTGCTTTTTCTACAGACTGTGATAAAGCAACCACTTGAAAAAACTTTCTTCTTTCTTCCTTCCTCTCCCCTTTATTTTTAAACAGTACTTTTAGCATAATATTCTGCTGGGTGCTGTTGGGAATATGGAGGAAGTAGATGATTCTGTCAATGCCATTGGTTTTAAAACATAGTAGAATGATGAGATGGGCTTGCATGAGACCACCAGAGTAAATCTATCAATTGCTGGAATATGAAAGACGAATGTCGGCCGCAGGGAAAGTGAACCAAATCATTCCGTCGCATTTCTATCAAGAATGGTTACAGATTTTTTAGCTGGTGTGTATTCTCCTGGACACTGCCCCCCTGGTTCCTGTAGAACAGAAGCGTGCAGTTCTGCAAAATGCCTGCTGCCTGAGACTGCCTCCTGTCCTCCCTCACCCCTCTCAGTTGCGTCTCTCTTATTCTCCATTTCTCGCTCTCTGAGGTGTGAAGTGGAGGAGTGTTAATGGAAAGGGCCTTGTGTTTTTCAGACTTTTGGTGGGAAGAAAATAGTGGCTAGGTGGAGCTCACCGGAGAAAGTCTCCTCCATGCTGCACCAGCTTTGATGCTGTCCACGTTACAGTATCAGAGAGCGCATGGCTGCTTAGCAGCCGGTGTTTGCTCCTGCTTGGGCGTGGGGTAGCACTTTATTGAATTGACTGAAAACATTACTTGAGAATCCCTAGGTCACTTTTCTGTTGAGATACCATGTAACAATATAGCACATTGGAGTAATGCCAAGTGCTCGGCTTTCCCACTGTTGGGTTCTGTGGGCCACCACGGTGCCCTCCTGCGTGGCCCCAAACCCATCTTTTCCCCGAGGATGCCCAATCTCACTCCCCACAGGAGGGGTGGCTCAGGAATGCCAAGGCACTTGCCTGAGTGTGGGAACCCCTTTCACATCCCGTGTGGTTCAGGGTTCCCATTTCAGGGTTCGGGTTCTGGAGGAGGCCGTACATAAATGAAAAGAGACTAGAAAATATTAATTTGGGGATATGGGGGGGGGCAGATGAGAGCCCACCTCTAGTGGGAGGGCTACGCCTTCCTTTGGCCTTGCCATCCCTTTTATTCAGGTTTGGGATACACTCTTTGCCCTGAAGCAGGCAATTTTAGTAACAGGTAGATTATCTTATCAGTAAGGATTTACATGACTATTTGGTGGGGGAAGTTGCTTCAGCTATCATTGTCTCAATTAGATAGGGGGTGGCTGGCTCTGACCTTTCAGAGCCTCAAGATTGACTAGCCTTCCGGGTTCCTTCTCCACACTTTCTATTAGTGAGACAATTACTGGTTTCCGGCATCTGAGGTCACACAGCAGGTGGCAGGGCAAGGTCCAGGCCTTCTGACACCTAGGTCACAGGTGCTTTATGGGTTTGGGGGGTCTTGCTGTTGCTGTTTGTAATCTAGGATGTATTTTAGATGAATACTACCATATTAGCATAAAAAATGTTGGTGAGTCCTTGATTATCGTCCCTGATCAAGCTTCAGTTTAATAAGAGTGGCGATCGTGGTGAGATGATAATCTGCTCTTAAACACTTGCAGCATGGGTGATTGCCGGTCGTGGAAGTGGTAACCGAGCAAGGCTTTCTTCTACCAAGGACACGATAGGGGCCTCTCACACTCTTCTTCTCACTTTCCCTGGGACCAGCTCTGTCCCAGAAAATCCTCCTGAAGCCAGTGTAGCTTCTTAGATTCCAGGACATCTCTCCAGGGCCTCCAGGTAACCTATTTTGTGATGGGTCATGGCTATTTTTAATATCTCAGCCACCTTTGAAAGACAAACCATCATCTGTGTGAATGAATATAGTCGGTAACGTCCATGGGACTTGTGCATGGAGCAGGGCTTGATATGGAGGTTATATAGCAAGTTGTAAAACATCACACAGATATGCCTATGCTCATCTATTTTGTTGGCTGGTATTCAAGAGGAGAATTTACAGGCGTGGAGTGAAGGCAGGGGCTCTGTCCGAGGAGTGGGGTGCTGAGCTTTTGCACATGAGTGCTGAAGTCTCTCTTGTAAGGTCCCAGGCCTTTCTAAAGGTTGTAAGGTGGCCTGGTGATTTCTGGCCCTTATCACATTTCCATTCTAGAACAGTGTGAGATTTCGGCTTCAGGGAGCCAAGAAAAAGAATTGCACCTATCAAAGGGGAGAGATTCAAGTTCTCACTTAGATAGAGTTTCAGGAATACTGAAGGATAGAACCAAACTTTTTGGGGAAAAGAGAGATTTAGAGGCTTTCCCGAGAAAGGAGAAAGATGAGACTGTGTCTTTATTTGAAATTCAGGTGTTGGCAGCTTGAAGCAACTAGAACATGCTCACAAATCCCAAAGCCCGTTGCAAAAGGCTCCCAATGGAGCTGTCGTGAATCCCAAGTGATGCACTTCCTGGGCAAGGTCTCCTCTTAGAGTCCTTCTCCCTGATGTTAGCTAGGTTTCTAACTTACTTCCCTTGGCTGCGGTCATCCCTGCCCCAGCTCCTAATCGATTTGACCCCAGAGGACTAGGCTGGCTCCGGGAGAAAGAGAGGCTGCTGATGCCCTGATGACAGCACTGGCAGGGGCGGAGTCAGCTCCAGAGCCCCCAGCACAGCCCCTCCCACAAGGTCAGGGTTGACTGTATCTTATAAATTCCATTTAAGAAGGTGGCGAAAAGCACAGTATATTTACAAAAGATGAACTGGGAATTAGAAATACCAACTTTCCCACTGTTGAGTTCTGTGGGCTACCATGGTGCTTTCCTGCGCCATGAGTCTAGAACTCCACAGTCATCTATAATGGTTGACTCCATCGACTTATTGTTGTACATTTTAGCACCTTCAGAGAAAAGTTTTCGTTCCTTGGAAATCATGTGGAACCCCTCTTTTTCCCCGAGGATGCCCAATCAACAAACAGTCACTGTAGAAACTAAAGATGTGTGCCCCGGTGACCAAGAAAACCCCTAACAGGCTCTGTAGCAGGTGATTTCCATGACATGCTGGTCAGTAACAAAACTGAGAAGGCCAGGGAGCACGGAGATCTGTGAACATGTCAAGTGCAGGTCTGATGGCCCATGGAGTCGCAGGAGCTGTGTGTGTAACAGGAGAGAGTTGTACCTCCACATTGAACCCAGTGACACTGCAGAAGCACTTCTGTACAAGCACAGGGATATGTTTGGAGAGATGTGTATAGGAAAAGGAAGTCATTTGGGCTTTAAGGAATATTTTCTTCTAGTAGAAGTGATCTGATAAAGGTTTATAGTTCTTTAAAAGCAATATTTTTTTTACTGTATTAAAGACTGCCCATGTCTTTTCATTGTTGGTATTAATAAAATGTGCATGTTCTTTTGATACAGATATTTTTCCTTTAGCTGGACTTGTAACTGGATTTGGCTAAATAAGGGTCTTAAGGCTGGTTTGTCAGCATTTTAGCCAAGAAAGATAAAAGGAATGCTTCCAATAATGACTCATGAACTAGATGGTAGCAGCCTCTGCTAATCCTCCCTCAGGAATTATGGCCAGACGTCAGCAGAGAGATTTTTCTGGCTATCTAGCCGTGACTCACTTCCCATTTCCTAGGTAAAGATAATTTCTTGAGATGTTTTCTTCTGCAGATTAAAGCAGTGCCTGTCACCTGGCTTTTCCTTAATCCGTAGGATTTGAGATAATGAAAGACAGTGGGTAAATTTTTCTGGTTGCTTAATCTGATCTATGATGAGCTTGGCACCTCTGCCTTCGGGCTAGTTAAGCTTATATGACTTGATAAATCTGTAAGGGTCTTCGTCTCGTGTGAGCTGTGATTGTATTACTTTGTGCTGAGAATGGTTAATGCTGATCACATATTTAGCCATGCTCTCATCTCAAGGGCCAGAGGCCTCCATGAATTGGAAATTCTTGGTTATCACATGTTTGTGATCAGACAATAGATAGACAATAATAAGCTGCACCAGGAAGCAAACACTCTTACTGCAAATTGTGCTGATACCCAGGGAAATCACAGGCAGGGTTTTCAGAATAGAGATGAAGAAGGCTGACAATAACAGCATGGTAGATTTCTCTCCAAGACCCTTCCTCTTTTCCCTCCACTTGTAAGAGAGTACAACCCAGTTTAAATACCTCCTCCAGAATGTCAGTCCAGGACAGCAGAGGAACAGATGGACACAATGACAGAAAGGGATGGGAGACTGTTGCGGGGGACGGAAGTGTTATTGCTTAATTCTACGTTTGGGATCCCTTTTGGAGGAAAATTGCCTTTGAGCGGATAGACCTAAATAGCAGATCACGCACACACAAAGAGCTTTTAAAGTCATCCATCGTGCCTGACAGGCCACCAAGCACCCCTTTCCATCAGTGCATCTGTATGACGTAAGGTCTAAAAGTGAATACTGCTTCTTAAGGCAGAAGAAAGTGGTGGCATGTTTTTAATATTCTTCCTGGAGCTCAGTACTGTTACCCATCCTTGCCCGTGCTGGTCCCCAGCTGCAAACAGGAGCCAAGTTCAGGAGGGATTCTGAAAAGACACTGCTGATCTCCAGGCTGCTGTTACATCGACTCCTGGAGGTTGAAGAGTTGCCGTTTCTCCCAAACAGCAGGGAATACACAGGAGAAAGGTTTCTTTCTCTGTTTTCACTTCACTGTGAGACTGCTTCCCCCACAAGGACCCTCTGAGATCCTTCTAATAAGGAAATTGAAGAGGTCCTCATTTGTCACAAACACTATGAAAACAGTCTCTTGCAAAAAGAAAAGATGTTTAAAAAGCGGAGCATCACAATGAGGCCCTTGTTAAAAGGAAACTGTTCTCTCAAGCCCAGGACTTTTAGAGAAGCATGTAATTGGCATATATTTCTAGAGAAGAGTGGAAATGTTCATGAATGATAAACCGTTATTTTAATAGGTTTTCTGCGTTTACCCACAACCCAGGAAACACTAGGCCTGGGTCTCTGAGGTCTCAAACTCGAAGAGGGTAGAATGGGAGACACGTCAGTGAGCTGTGGGTGTCCTGACTAAGAGCACAGTGACATGTTTGGGGATCCCAGGTTTCTTCCAAGGGCCCTAAAGAGCTGAGTTCATACTAATGGGGCCTCAGAGTCCTGGAGGATTGGGTGTGTAGGGTGGAGTCCTTTCTTACATCATAAAAGATGGATAAATGTGAAGTGACTTTAGCAAGACAAGAGATGCTTTTTGCCCCTTTGGGGACCCCCAAAATACCAAAGGCATATCACTGTTCCTTACTGCCTACTTTCCTGGGATGTAGGCTAATCTTGCTGGTTCATCTGGAATGGGAGAACAGTCAGCAGGGAAGTGAGCGGCCAACCATTGGTCTGATCTGGTTTCTCCCAAAATCCCTCGTCTGAGACAGCACAATGTGGTGGAGAAGAAATTCAGGCTACGAAGGGAGAGGCTGGGTTCAAATCCTGCCTGTGGTGATGGATAAGTTACTTTCTTAGAGCCTGTTCTCTCCATATGCAATGAGAATAATAATATCTCACAGAAAATTTGAGGAGAAAAGATTTTTAATATAAAATGTTTGCTTATAATGGAGCAAGCTATTAGTTGCAAAATGCAAACTGTGTGTTTGATGACTCACCGGACGTTTTTGACCCTGAGCCGTTGGTGGGCATATAGTAATTTCATCTCGTTTGCTTTCCTAACCCATCAGAAAGTAAGTGTTAGGATCTTGGCTTCTCAGCTGACACAGGGGCCAAGGTAGATGGTCAGCCGAAGCTCTATCTAAGAATACATGGAAGGCTCGGGACTTTTTCTTTTTTACTTCCCTCTTGTCTTACCTCTATTCTTTACATCTTCCTTTTACTCCTTTCATTCATTCCTTTCCTTCTAATACTTCAATGTATTTGTGTGTTTGTACAAAAAATAAAATAATGTAGAAAGTATTCCTGCATTGCTTCCAACAAGTTTTAAAATTTTGCACTGCTATGAAAAACATAAAAATTTCTCCCACTAATATTTTCTGATAAATTAATTTTTTTCCTACAAATAAATTATGGTCACTGAGAGAAATTATTTATTTCTTATGAAGAAACGATGCATGTAATAGTTGGTTAAAATATAACTGACCTGAAACATCAGTTGAAGAGAAAGCCTACCTTTAGAGGTATAATAAAATAAAAATTTTAAATGTGTGCCATTGTTTAAAAAATGTAAGGCCTTTGGAGAAAAAAACTTGCTAAACCTTTGGTCACTGTTTAAAAGCTGCCTTCAAAACATTTATAAACAGTTAGAATCTATCGGAATGTGTATTTTACAGATTAAAAACAGTACTTGATAATCTTAGCTTCTTGGCCATAAAAGGAAAGAAAGAATGTATAATATTGTACACATGGAAAGTGAAATAAATCACGGAATCTTATGGTGACACCCAGAATATAAGCTATAGCAGTCCATTGAGTTTTGTTTGGGGTGCTTTGTTATGGCTCTTAAAATAGACAATTTTGGGTATGGTTACTTATTTTATTGTGGTGAAATGTACATAACCTAAAATTTACCATTTTAATAATTTTTAAGTATATAATTCAGTGGCATTGGGTACACTCACAATGTTGTGCAACCATCACCACTGTCTATTTCTAGAACTTTTTCATCATCCCAAACAGAAACTCTACATCCATTAACATCCTGCTCCTAGCCCCTGGTAACCTCTATTCTGTTTTCTGCCTCTAAGAATTTGCCTAATCCAGGGATCTCATGTAAATAGAATCATAAAATATTTATCTTTTATTTTCACCTGGCTTATTTCACCTAGTTTTATGTTTTCATTGTTCATCCATGTGTCAGATTTTCCTTCCTTGTAATGGCTAAATAGTATTCCACTGAGTGTTTATGCCATACTTTGCTTATCCATTCATCTGTTGATGGGCACTTGGATTGTCTCTACCTTTTTGCCTATTGTAAATAACACTCCATTGCAGGTATCTATTTGAGTCTCCAATAATTAGTGTTTGTTTGTTTTTTTAATTAAATCTTTATTGTTCAGATTATTACAGTTGTTCCTCTTTTTTCCCCCTACAGCGCCCTTCCACCTGGTTCCCACCCCACCTATGCCCTTACCCCCACCGCTGTCCTCATCCATAGGTGTATGACTTTTTTTCAGTCTCTTCCCACACCCCTTTCTTCTGAGGATTGTCAGTCCATTCCCTTTCTATGCTCCTGGTTTTATTATATTCACCAGATTATTCTGTTCATCGCATTTTTTATTCACTTGATTTTTAGATTAACTTGTTGATAGATATGTAATTTTTATCTTTACCATAATGTTTATCTTTACCTTTTTCTTCTTCTTCCTCTTTTTAAAGAATACCTTTCAGCATTTCATATAATACTGGTTTGATGGTGATGAACTCCTTTAGCTTTTTCTTATCTGTGAAGCTCTTTATCTGACCTTCAATTCTGAATGATAGTTTTGCCGGATAGAGTAATCTTGGTTGTAGGTTCTTGCTACTCATCACTTTGAATATTTCTTACTACTCCCATCTGGCCTGCATAGTTTCTGTTGAGAAATCAGCTGACAATCGTATGGGTGCTCCCTTGTAGGTAATTAACTATTTTTCTCCTGCTGCTTTTAATATTCTCTCTTTGTCTTTTGCCCTTTGCATTTTAATTTTGAAGTGTCTTGGTGTGGTCCTCTTTGGATTCCTTTTGTTTGGGGTTCTGTGGCCTTCCTGGACTTGTAAGTCTATTTCTTTCACCAGATGGGGGAAGTTTTCTGTCATTATTTCTTCAAATAGGTTTTCAGTATCTTGCTTCCTTCTGGCACCCCCATAATTCAGATGTTGATACACTTGAAGTTGTCCAAGAGGCTCCTTCATATTTTTGGATTATTTTTTCTTTTTGCTTTTTCAGGTTGGTGTTTTTTGCTTCTTTGTATTTCAAATCTTTGACTTGATTCTTGCAATCCTCTAATCTGCTATTGGATCTCTGTATATTATTTTTTATGTCAGTCAGTGTATGCTTAATTTCTAGTTGTGTGTTTTTTTTTTCCCATCTCCTCTTGGGTCTCACCAAATTTATTAGCCTTTTTTAGAAAATTCTTGAAAAAATTTTATAATCATGATTTTGAACTCTATATCTAGTTGTTTGCTTTCCTCCATTTCTTTCATTTGTGACATGTTTCTTTGTCTTCGCATTTTGACTGTTTCCCTGAGTTGATATTGTGGCTTTGTGTGCTAGGTGTCCTTTAGGGCTCAGTGGCTCAGTCCCCTTAGTTACCTGAAGTGGACACTCTTGGTGCACCCCTTTGTGGACTGTGTGCAGAGTCTTGTTGTAGTTAAGCCTTGATTGTTGTTGGTATCACTGGGAGGAATTGACCTTGAGGTCAATTGGCTATGAAGATCAGTTGTGTCTATGCTGGTAGAACTTCTGTGCTAGAAACACCCTTATGAGAGAAGACTTGCTTCAGTGGGGCTTTGGTGCTCCCTGAGTCTGCCCCCTGAGTGTGTCCCTTATGAATCTGAGGAGTTGTAATCTGAATGGTCCTTCTCTGATCCCTGGCTACACTGGCTCTTGGATCTCCAAGGAAGTGCTAATTTAGCCTTTGCCTGAGGCTGCCCAACAGGAGCTATGGAGAGATCTGCAGATTTCTCTTCTTTGTTTGGGTTGTGAAGGTGCCTCTTCTTTGTTTGGGTTTTGAAGGTGCCTCGGTGAGGCCCAGTTGTGAAGCAGTGCAAGCTGCTGTGGGGCCTTGGGCCTTCTTTTAGATGTTCTGGGTCTCTTTGACTCAGCTGCAGTTTGTTAGGTAAGTTTAGATTTCAAAGGACCAGGCCATTCATATGCTGAAGCCTCTGTGCACAGTGTGGGTGGGGCAGAGTCTCAGAGTGGAGCAAACAGCAATGGCTTCCTGTTGGCCCTGCCCTAAGAGGCCTCCAGGTCTCAGTGTCTCTTGGTAATCGCTGCAAGCACCTTTGAGAGAAAGCTACCCCCGAGTTCCGCCTACTGCCAGACAGTCCAGTTTCTCTCTATCCGAGTCTGGGTCCCCAGAGTCTTACCTGGAACTGGAGTTCAGAGTAGTCGGGAGCTGTGTCTCCCTTCGGATTAAAAAAGCCAGCTGCGTACTCAGTTGCCAGCCCTCTCCATGCTTGCATGCACCTCCGTACCTCTGCACTTCACTTCCGAAACTCCTCTGAGTTTCAGTGTGCTTTTCTCTTTCCTTCTAGTTGTAGAATTTCCACTTAGCCAGCCTTCCTGTAGTTCTGGATGATGTCTGTTTTGTCTTTTTGTTGTAGTTTTAAAGTGATTGTGCGAGTTCAGGTGTTTACCTATGCCGCCATCTTGGTTTCTCCCAATAATTAGTTTATTTTTTTTGTGTGTGTTTTTTTAATATATTTTATTGATTTTTTACAGAGAGGAAGGGAGAGAGATAGAAAGTCAGAAACATCGATGAGAGAGAGACATCGATCAGCCGCCTCCTGCATGCCCCACAGTGGAGATGTGCCCGCAAGCAAGGTACATGCCCCCGACCGGAATCGAACCTGGGACCTTTCAGTCCGCAAGCCGACGCTCTATGCACTGAGCCAAACTGGTCTCAGCTAATTAGTGTTTTTAAAAGGTATTTTTCTGTAGGTTAGATTTTCAGAGAGATGGTGTCAGGGCCCATGGGTGAATGGCACCCACATGCTCCTGGAGCTATCTTGTGCAGTCTCGGTAGCTAAAGCCACCACATACCTACTGACTCTGCAAACACAAAACATGTAGTGCATAAGCCAGAGGCAACCACCTGGCAAATGCACAGTGACATGTAAATGTAAAGGAGATGGAGATGTCTCTGTGGATCCCCCGTGAAGAAAACCACACTACATAGTTCAGCACCTGTTGAAGAGTCGGGCATCACCACCAAGCAGCCTTCCAACAGAATGATCAAAGTCATCAGTTTCCCTTGAACACAGGAGAGAAAAAGGAACAAATACAAAAGATGGTGTGTAAGGGATGGCATGTTGCAATGTGGAGTAAGGAGAGAAGAGTTGATAAAAACCACATGGCTGCCATTCTTGAGGACAGATGAGGGGGATTACAGAACACCCACTGTCCCCACCCACCCTTCCAAACCCCAGGGATGGGATGGAGCAATGTCTATAGCAGCTGAGATGAAGGAATGAGAAAGTATCAGCAGATGGGGTACAAGGAGTGGTAGAAGGATAAACTTGTGTCTCCCTGTGGATTGAAAAAGCCAGCTGTGTACTCAGTTGCCAGCCCTCTCCACGTGCACGTGCCTCCGTACTCTGTGGGTTCCAGGCACCTGAGGCTCTGTGGGAGACGGGGGAGTAGGAGAGAAACGTGAGAAGAAGGGGTGACATAGGAGGTGAGGTGGGGTATGCATATCCACCCCTTCTCACAGCGGCAGCTTCCATCCTGCTTCACGTCGAGTTTCTGTGCATTCTTTCAACTCTTTATCAGTTTTCTTCTTAATTAATTCTTGAGAGCTAGAGTCTTCTGTACATTTTTTTAGCCTGAAATAACCTGCTACCTGCACAAAGAACATCTCTACCCTAGAATGTTAATTCACAATTAAGCTATTCTAAATGTCCTAATTTCTAACAAAATGTGCAATATCTGTCCAGAGTGGAGGAGACTTGGACAATACCTTGTGTCTGTTTTCAGTCATGTGGAAGAAAACAGAGAACCATAACCCAGAAATGATCAGGGGGTTAGAAAGAAAGAAGGAAGAAAACAATGTCTAGAAAAGAATCACACCACGGAGGATTCTCCCAGCCCTGATAGGAGGCTAGCTGGCAGGGGATCCCACATGGGGCCAACCCAGGATATGTGGGTGAGGCTTGTCTAAAGGTCTAGAAAGTGCATAATCTCTTTTCTCATTTTTTCCACCTGGGCGTTGGTTTATGTCTCGAGGAGAGTTCGTGTATTTGCTCATCTGACTGATGCCATGACCAAAGAGAGGAGGTCTTTCCAGCGTATTCCATTTCATACATGCTGGGTGCTTCTCAGTGTCCATCTGATACCAGACAGAAGCTGTTGTTTCGAAGAGATTTCATACTCTCTTTGCTCTTTATATTCCTTTCCTCTGCTTCATGCTTTTCTACTTAACCTTCCATTCAGCCAATCTCCTGCAACCTTATTCACTGTATGTTAATATGTTAAAGAAAAACCTTGTTAGTCACAAAGACAAGCGCCTCTCCTTTGATAATTGGGATCTGCTAGGATCTGACATCGGAGGAGGGCATGTGATGTCAGCGTTTTTCTCCTCATAGTTTGACTCATTCTAAACATTGTGTGTGAGGCCATTTTCCTGCCATTGGCTCTTGGCATACTTAATTGCTTTGTGGAGAATCTGATGTACTTATTTCCCTGAAATGATAGAAATAATACTCACTTAATATGAGAGAATTTTTTTTTAAGTTAACATTTCATCTGTGAGTAACAGACAATAGTACGATATTTTCACGGCAGGTTTTAAGTGATCGTGGTATGAATTTAGAGTTCTAAATTATCCATATTGCAGGAAAAAAAAACCCTACAGAAATCACACAGATGAACAAGTTTATACTCTGCACATTTCCCACGCAGAGTGGAAAACACATTTCTGTAAACATTGGTCTTTTTTCCTCGAGAGAGAAAAAAAGCTGGAATGATTAATGATGGCTCTTACTCTCAATTTGCAAAAAAAAAGAGGGGGTGGATGAATACCATTTGAAAATATTAACCAGGGGATGAATTATAACTGCTTAGCAGGCTAACGTTTGTTTTTTATGGCTGTCACTTATTAAGCATATTACTTCACTGAGTCCTTACAAGAACCCTTTGTATAAAGTAGATATTAATATTAGTCCCACATTTAAATAAGGAAACTAAGCCACCAGCAGCTCAGCGTCATAAGGCATGAGTGACGTGCTTGGATTTGGGCAGGAATGCCCTTCTTCCTAATCCACCTTTCCCTTTTCTGCACAAGGCTTTTCACATGCTTGCCGGGAAATTGAAAAATTCATGAAGATATTGGTCCAAAAGCCTAATTTGAATTTTCAAAGTTATGAGCCAGGTGGCAAGCAGAAGTCCTTGGGCATTCGGTGGGAGGAAAAAAAGCCTTTCCATTGGCATTTTTCTATTTGCTGCTTAAACCTCCAAGAGACTGTCTCTGAATACCAGTTAATGCTCTGATTCACTTTTGCATCCCCAAGTGCAAGTTTGCAGCAGCAACGCCTGTGCGCCCGAGTAAGATGGAAGGAGAGGAATGGCTGCCGGCTCTCCTTCTGGAATCCTGTGAAAGGGATGGGGGATGGGAAGGATGAAAACACGGTGCAGCCACACAAGGACACACACAGCACCCGGGTGAACCCAGGGGGTGAGAGATGACTGAACAGATGGCAGACGGGCAAAGCAAAGGCACCTCAACTCGGAGTCACTGTGGCCTCATCACGGCACTGCGGGGGCAGACCACTCCAGAGTGAGGCGGGCCTTCCTCCCGGCGTCTCCCTGACTGCACCAAGGACCTTTGCAAGCCTTAGTTTGCTCCTGGTCAGTGAGGGACCATGATTCCCACTGTCCATCCTGGGAAAGGCAAATTGCAAGGCGCTATACACAAACACACACACACACACACACACACACACACACACACACACACCTTGCAGGGTATCCTTCCCTCTTCCCACGGTTCCTCCAGGGCATGCATCACTCTTCCCAAGCCCAGGGTGCTTTGGGCGGCAGTGATTTTTGGTTGAATAGTAAAATCAGAGAATCCAGCGGTTGGAAGGACCTGGGAAATCCGCTTTCATCCGCTTTCAGGCGACGGACAGCTCAGGAGTAGGCATGCTGGCTTGTGAGAGAGAGCCATCTGTCCCGGTGGGGGATGGCCAAGAAAGGTGCATCGGGGAGGAAGCAGGATCACGCTTTCAAGCAGAAGGGGTTTCCTGATGAAGCCCCTTTTACTCTGTCAACTCTGACACCATCCGAGTGCAGCTTGATGGCGTAAATAGGTTTCCTGCAGCCTGGCAGGAGCCCTCCTCGTCCCGTGCTGCCCTGAGTCTGAGTAATGAGCACCCAGGCCCTCCACAGCTGGAGGAAACTTTCTAGATTGTGAGAGCCTGCACTTCAGATCCAACAACATCTGCACTTTCTCAGACCGGCATTTCATATAGGAAACTGTTAGAGATTTGGCGTCATTTTAGAAGACAAAAACTAGACTGATGTGGCTCGAACATCGCAAAGCAGATTTCGCACGCAGAGGCCCGGATGAGCACCGCATCCCGCACCTCAGCGAGCCACGGCTTGGTGACGGCACAGGAACACCCCTTCATTCGCAGTGCAGCTCTGTCCCGAGCGCCTGCTCCACCGTGCCTCGTCCTCAGCAGGGCAGGAGCTGTCGGAACTCTCTGGGGGAGAAGGTGCGGGCGTGCATGTGTGTGTGTCGGGGATGGGGAGCTCCTTGTGGGCTTTCATGGTGGTCGCTCTGCGTTAGCTGTGGAGGCGCTGCAGTGGACACACCGGTCTGAGGCAGCTGAGGGCGGTTGTAAACACTGTCCGGGATGTGCTGTCTCACCCACATAAGATGCTAGCAGAAATATACGCCCGGTTTAGGGCGTCAAGCTTCTCTGCCTGTGTGCTCCACAGAGAAGACAGGACCACGGATAAAAACGGCGCCCTTGCTTTTAATCACCTAAACGCAGCACTGTTTTCGTTGTTCCACTGAATGCCGCTCCTAAGGCTTGCCCAGGTCCGTCCCCGCCAGGCTGGGCAGGGCAGCCCCTCCCTCTGCTCGGTGCCCATCCGTAGCCCAGGGCAGCTAGTGTTGTGCTTTGGGGCCAGGTTTCCTTCTACAGGAAGCATGTCTGTTTCTTGGGGCCCACTGGCTGGCCCCCCTGTGAAGGCCGGGCCGGCCAGCCCCCACCACAGTGTCCCAGCCGCTCTTGGCCTCTAGGGGTTTGCCTCTCCAGCTACAAGAACGAGCCGCACCTGGCCCCTTGCCCTGCAGCTCAGTTACTGGTCTTGCTTAGTGGAATCATCTGCAGTCTCCTGAGTGGTGGTGGAGGCCATTGGGCATTTGAGAGCAAAAGGAATCATGAAACCACGGGCAGGCATCCCCCCTCTCCCTTTGAATCACGCAGTGTGCATCTTGGTGTTAAAGGTGGGAATCCAAGTTGTCACAAAGAATTGCTAAAGATTTACCCAGGGGACAGGAATGGCTTTATGCAGAATGCTAACCAGGGATGCTTTTGAGATTTCAGAGCATTTCGGTGGATGATGAATGGAGCTGAGCAGTGGCTCCAGATAACAGGGCTCCTCAGCAGACATGGGTGTCTGCCTGGTCAAGGAGCCTCTTCGAGAGAAAGCCATCAGCCCGGAGGGTGTTTAGAATCTCAGATCCACTTGCTGTCCCCTGATGTGCATTAGGCCCTTCTTTGTCCGCTGTTGGAAGATGTATTTGATGATCCCTTGCAGCACAGAGCTAATCCTGCCTGGGGCCTAATCCTTCAGTTTAATTTCCTGTTATTTCCTGCCTCTCTGGAGGCCACACAATCCGTCTTGTCTGTCAGTCTTGTCCATCCCTTCCAGAGGAGGCCAGGCAAAGGCAGCACAGTATTAGGTTTAGAGGGGACATTTGCATTATGAGTCAGTTCTGTTGTCCTTAAAATATAGCATCATCCTTGATCTGAAAGTATAATATATATTAATTTTGATAACTTGGGAGAAATACAAAAAGTGTATAAAGGAAAACATGAAGTCACCCATAATTCTGCCTAGTAAAAGATTTCCCAGTTTTTAGTAATCCTAATTATTAATGGCTACACAATATTGTATTAACTGTTTTCCATGAAATCAGTAACGTATGTGCATAATGGCTTTCTTTCCAACATTATGTAGTGAAGCTTAAGGAATTTTATAGCAAACACTTGTATACTCACCACCTACATTCCATATTAACATTTTACTGTATTTAATCTATCTTGTATCTATTGTCCATCCACCTATCTATTAAACCAGTGGTCTGCAAACTGCGGCTTGCAGGTCACATGCGAGCCGCGGTTTGCCGCTCTGTTGACTAGTGAGTTTGCCAACCATTGTATTAACCCATCTTATTTTTGGATACATTGAAAATAAATTTTAGATACCAATTCACTTTTTCCTAAATACACCATGTTGACTAGAGCTTAATTTTTTGTATACTTTTTAAAGTTGATTTTATATATACTAAAATATGCAGATATTAGGTTTACTGAGTTTTGACAGATATGTGCATAAATTTTAATAGCATGAAATGCACTCTATTATTTAGGACAATGTGAAAAGATAAATTAGAAGGTTTAAGGGATGTGAGAGCAGATTATTATGAAATAGTCGCACAAGTAATTCAGAACTTTTCCCAATGTCCTTTTGTTTGAAATATAAACAAACGAAAGTACTAAGTATTTTCTCATATTACATGTGCCTGAGAAAAAAAAAGAATGATGGATTTGCTCTGAAAGAGGGCAACATTTTCTAATATATATACACACTTTTACATAGATATTGTATTTTGGCTTTGCTTTGTTTTTCAAAGTACTTCTTTTTTGTATTATTTCATTAGACTAAGGAAATAATTTGCCTATCTTGATCACTGGTATATTTCTTTCCCATAGACCAGTGGGAGCCAGAAACATTATTTTTAAAACGATACAAACCTTATCTTCAGTTCTGACAGGCAAATGTCATACATTTCTATCAATTTTCAACTTTTCTGAAAGCTCAGTGGGCACTTATTGTCACCTACTAAGTCAGTCAGTAGAGACTTCTGAAGTGTGGATTCCAATTTTGTATTTCATATAATGCTTGGTGGTGTTGCTGAGTGCCTGCATGGATGTGTATACTAAGAGCTGGGATTCCTGCCCTGGCGGGATGATTCAGTTAGTTAGAGTGTCATCCCATATACCAAAAGATCACAGGTTTAATTTCCAGTCAGGGCATAAACTAGGTTGTGGGCTCAATCCCTGGTCTGAGGGTGTACAGGAGGTAACCAATAGATTTCTCTCTCACACCAATATTTCTCTCTCTTCCCCCTCTTTTTTTCTCTCTAAAAAATCAATAAAAACATATCCTCAGGTGAGGATTAAAAAGAAGAAAAAAGAGTTGAGATTCCTACAATTTGGAGAAGGACATATTTTTTGGTGCAGTTACCATCATGGTCTTGCAATGGTCCTGTTTTCCCATTTTCTTTTTGCATACGAAGGATAACCTACAGCTTTATTTTATCATCTTCTCTTTCATTTATTTTACCATGTTTGGTTGAGGTTACTGTGTTGTAGCATGTTTTAGCCAGCAATTTTCCAATCATTAGGCCTCAAGATATATGTCTCTAAGGCTTAAACTGAGCCAAGAAAAGCAAATGTGCAGCGACCTGTCATTTTTTATCATCATGTTCTTTCCCAGGGGAAGGTGCCGCCTGACAGGCTGGGTATGCGGTCCGGTCTGTTCCAGGTGGGCCTCAGAGCCTGGACGGTGTGGCTGTGGCCTTCTTCAGCCCAAGTGTCTCAATGTCATTTTCCTCCACGTCTCCTCATTTACTTTGTGATATTTTGTCTCTCCTGATAGTTTTATATCTTTTCCAAATAAGGACTTCTGCTGCCTGCAGCTCAGACCTTTCAGAAATAATCAGAGTGCCAACAAGCACTTCACGGCCATGAGGTATTTTGTGAGCAGAGCAATTTGCAGCCATTCCTAGAATAGCTCTTTGTGCTTTTTCCTCTAAAGAAAGGAGAGACTCTTTGGATGAGAAAACTCAGCAATTTGGGGCTTAGAAACGTTGACAAAATAAAAAGAAAAACAGCCCAAATAAGGAGATTGGGCGGTGGAAGGCTTGGAGGCAGCTCTGAGGTTGGAGGCTGTAACCAGGATCGAGAGCTGGAGTCGCGGACAGGATGGTGCCCCATCTCCGAGTCTAGGACACCTTGAAACACTACCTAATGTCTGCTATGTTTTCTTGTCTGTTTGTGATAATAATATGTGCCTCTCCAGGTCTTGTGAGAATTAAATTAGGTGAGTTGAATAAAGAAAGAGCTTAGCCTTGCGCTGGCACACAAAAGTGGCCAACAAATGGGAGTTGATAATATCACATTATCCTCCCAAACAGGGCCAGAGCGAGGGTTCTCTTCCATTAAATATATATATGTATTCTCACACACACACACACACACACACACACACACACAC
>JAAGEH010000480.1:32755044-32854124 GCA_011751065.1 Lasiurus cinereus
GTGTGTGTGTGTGTGTGTGTGTGTGTGTGTGTGTGTGTGTGTTTAAGATGGATTTCAGAAAGGAAGGGAGAGGGAATAGAGATAGAAACCAATGATGATAGAGAATCATTGATTGGCTGCCTCCTGCACACACACACCAAACTGGGAATTGAGCCCGCAACCCAGGCATGTGCCCTTGACTGGAATGGAAGCCAGGACCCTTCAGAACACAGGCCAATGCTCTACCCACTGAGCCAGACCAGCTAAGGCTAGAATTTTATTTCTTAACCCTAAAATTCATCCAATAAATGGCATGGCCTAGTCTTCTGAGAATGAGACACTCAAAATGTAAACAGAGCTGCGTTAATTAACTTACGGCTGGCAGTTATGTGAGTGACGTGCATCAGAGCCTCCTGTCCCAGCTGTTTGAGTGTGTGGGCTGCAGCAAAGGAATGAGGCAGAGCAAAGGAATGAGGCAGAGAGGGCTCTGAGCCCACCCACCTTCAGAGGCGTTCCCAGAGGAGTAGGTGCTTGCCTCAGTCAGGGTGAAGCTGCAGAGGGGAGGGAGGGGGCCTCCCGCAGGGAGAGTGTCCTCTCAGGTTTGCCAAGGTCTGAGTGACAGCCAGCAATCTGAACTTTCCAAGCGGCTTTCTTCCACCTTTCTCAGGATTACATGAATTCTTTCAGATCTCAAATTCCTTTCTCTCACTTCTTCCCGGTAGTTCTTTCTTCATACTTTACTGAGCAGGAACTGTCTGCCTCCCTGTTATTCCATATCAGACCCCCCTGAGCCCTTGTATTTATACCTGTGTTTATATTTCAGACATGCTTCTTACCTATAGCAGGTAAAGGTGCACTGTAATGTATGTAAAAGTAGGCAAGACCCAGTCCACTGAAGGACACTTACCTGTGGCCAAGGACACATCACAAATGAATATTTTAGGAACTCTCTTAGATCTTTAAGATGTAAGTTTAATCATGAATTGGGGCCCCAACCTGTTTGGCTCAGTAGATAGAGCATCAGACTGCGGACTGAAGGGTTCCAGGTTTGATTCCAGTCAAGGGCATGTACCTTGGTTGCGGGCACATTCCCAGTGGGAGTTGTTGCAGGAGGCAGCTGATTGATGTTTCTTTCTCATTGATGATTCTAACTCTCTATCCCTCTCTCTTCCTCTCTATAAAAAAATCAATAAAATATATATATTTTAAAAATCATGAAGTGGGCCTTGTTCATGGAGAATGTTGCAACCTAGATTAGGTTTCCTCCGAAAACAAGAGCCACCCTTTTCTCTCTCTCTACCATTTTTTTTTTATCTGACCATTTACTTTTAGGCATTCAGGAAACATCAAATAATTTTGGTATTAGTCCAAACAAAACATAATTAGGAAATAAAGCAGCCCCAGACATAATTATATATCTATTTCTAAAACTTCCTACCTTTTCCTCTTCTTGTCTCCCTTCCACTAGTGCAAATTATCTAAGTCACCTTCCTTTTTTCATGAAACTGAATAATTGAGGAATACCTGAAATATAATCATTAGGATTTAAGGCCTCTTAGAATTCAAAGACCTCATCAACCTATTTACTGCATTGAAATGTTGATTCTAGACGGTTTCTTGATTTCAGTGGGGGAAGAAGAACCCTATCCTTGTGTGTCTCCGACCAGTGGAGATAGTGCCCACCCAGGGTAGGTGCCCCCTTCCCACCGCCCCGTGACCCCTCCTTAACAGAATGTCGCTTGGATCTATTCCAGAGTTCCCTGAAAAGAAGAGGCAGTCGGGAAACATACAAAGAAAAGAAAACCTTTAACCAGGTAAGCAGAGGTTTTTGTTCTAAGGTTACATCTCCTCAGGAGACAATCACCCCATGTTGAATTTTCTTTAAAAATGTTAGTGTCACCTTTAAGAGATTCAAAGACACATTATCTGGCAAAAAAAAAAAAATTTGGACTCATTCAAAACCTCCATGGGTGAAGCTTTTCTTTCCAAACCGACAGCTCCTCCTTTTAGGCTTCTTGCACCCATAAGGTGGTGATCCCTTCGAGAAAGAGGAGAAAAGAATGGCTTTGTGTGAGATGTAAGTTGGTGCCGTTCAGGGCTCTGGCAGTACCCATAACTGGTAAAGAGTCATTCACACAGTAACATAATACAACTACTGTGCTATTCACCAAGTCAAAACAAGGCACTGTTCTAAGCATTGTGTTTTATATATATATATATGTGCAAGTTGAACAGTATCCTAAATTGTCCTAAATGAAAGTGAAATGTTCCTACCAAAAAAAGGGCAATAGCATAGCCCTTTCTATGGACATGGTATGTGTTCTTCGGAACTTCCTTGGCTTTCCTGAATACTTGCTTTCCTGGAGTCCTCTCTTCCTCTTTTATGAAACCACTGCTAGTATTAGGTGTTGGAGGGGACAAAGGTGTTATTGGGATATCAGCTCCCTGAGCTCTCGGAACAAGTGGTAATTAGAGAGAGGCAGTAGCTAAGAGCTCTGCTACTGTGAATTCCCACCCCTGTGAATTCCACACCGATTCCTTCGGTTTCTCCAGTCTCCAAACGCACTGATCCCCAGGGTGCCCTTCAAAGGGGGCCAGGCCGTGTGAGCAGTAGGGATGCCAAAGGTGAACTGTTCTCTTCTGCCATTTCTACTCCTCAGTCTCGCTTTGCCATTCACGAATACAGGGAAACGGGCACTGTAGTCCCACTGCTGTTTGCTTGAGCCCTCCTGGGCTTCGAGGCTGTGTCACCTTCCTGGCTCTTGACTAGAGAAGATCTTTTCCTTAAAAGGGTAGCTCTTGTTCCTTCTGGAAGGAGCAGCATGGTATTGCCTTCCCCTGTGGGTACACCGGGCTGAGGACAGCCGTGCTGCCCCTCAGGAGTGTTTGAGAAGACCCGGGCACTGGGAATGTGTTCAGTTCCCCCAGCCTGCAGTGTCATTGAGAAAGGAGTTTCTGTCCAGCAGAGTGGTGGAGCGGAGCGGCTTGGGAACTGCAGGTCTGCAACCAAAACTCAAAGGAAACTGGCACCCCGGCGCAAGGTAGGAATGCGAGCAGTCAGCGCTTGGGGTGCTGGCTAGACATCAGACTTGCAAGCCAAAGAATATACACCTGTAGTGATATATTTCTGTTGCTTGGCAAGGCCTTTCCATCTGGTGGTGGTGCTGGTGGTGGTGCTGGTGGTCCTCTGTGTGTCCTGCTCCCATGCCATGCTTGTCTTCTCTGCTTGCACAGGGACAGTGTCGTGTGGAAAGTTTGACTCAACCTTCTGCCTTCATACTGCATTCCTGGGCTATCTGATAATCTCCTGAAACCAGAGCTTGATATTCTTCAGTTTAGGATTCAGCCTAGACCCTTACCCCGGAGATTTGGCAGAGTTTAGAAGTCTGTGGTTACAAAATCAGATGGGGAGCCAACCTCCCGCTGCTTTAGCTGAGGCTGTGATTATCTCATCAGAAGGAGTCACTTCCTGCCCCCAGAACAGGTTGAGCCCAGCACCTTGGCCTCCCCTCCCGCATGCTAGTCCCATAAGGTACAGCACCTTCTCCGGCCACCTCAGTGGAGTGACAAAGTCTGACCCTTTCATTAAATGCACACACTACCTTGACTTCAAAGATTGCTCTTTCAAAAACTGCTGTAGTCTTGGTGGCAGGCCTCATCATGCATGGGTGTTTAGTGACAGCATGCTTTAATTATATGTCAAATTCCTGCTGTGTGTGTAGTTCTTCCTTTAAGGAACAAGAAGACTTTTGGGATATTTTTTCAATCTTCAAGTACTCTAGAAGTTGGACATCATTAGGGTATGTCATATAATCTTGCTTCTTTAACTGACCGGGAGTTAGTTCAAGGAGACAGAGGAGAATGGTTCTGGTTTATAGTCAGACTTGTGGGGAAGGCAGATGGAAAAGGATGGAGCAAGGTTCAAGGTTTCCAGAAATCAAGGCAATTTGAGGGCTTCATAGTATTTTTCTACTCTTAAGTATTTATAATCAAGTGTTTTAGAATCCTTGTGCAAGGCCTGGTTCCAGGTGCCTCTCAGAGATCTTACTCATTTCCTCAACTTCTAAGCTCCACTTTTGGGGAACACTCTCAGCAGAGATCCCTGAGACTCCCTGGTCTGGGTTTGAGATAAAAGCTCCCAGAACTGAGCAGATAACTCTGCCCCTCGTTTGCCCTTTTCCAACTTGTTTTTCCATATCAAGGTCTCATCAGTTGCAAGTTTCCATGGAAGTAGGGTTAGGGCAGTGGTTGGCAAACGGCGGCTCACAAGCCACATGCGGCTCTTTGGCCCCTTAAGTGTGGCTCTTCCACAAAATACCACTGCCTGGGCGAGTCTATTTTGAAGAAGTGGTGTTAGAAGAAGTTAAGTTTAAAAAATTTGGCTCTCAAAAGAAATTTCAGTCGTTGTACTGTTGATATTTGGCTCTGTTGACTAATGAGTTTGCTGATCACTGGGTTAGGGTCTTGGTTACAGTAGGTGGTCTTGTCCGTCTCTGGGTCTGCACAGGCTTGAGGTGGGCCGAGATTGGAGTTCCCTTGTGGCTGGTGACATTGTCTTCCATGATCTCTGCTGCCATCCTCATGTAGAAGGTGACTTTTTCTCTTCCCCTGGTGGATATAGAATCACTTAGGTGATTTTGGACAAAGGATAAACACTGGCTATCAAGTTAATGATGGGGCTAAGGGCATTATCTTGTCTTGTCCCAGGCTTTTCACTCGTACACTAATCCATTTACAAAGTATTGGTAGTTCGTCTCCATTGATTTCTTGAGAATCTAGGTTTAATAATAAATTGAAAAGGTACTTTTGCTTGTTTTACTTTAGAAAGTTTTATGAAGCTGGGGTCATTTAAAAGTAAAATGTCAATTTCTGGTGCATAGTAGGTACTCAGTATGTACTGGAAGAATGAATGAGTCAACAAATACGAATACTTTCCCCTTAGTATGAGAATAGACTACAATATGTCTTTTACAGCCCATCTATTCAATTAAGCCCTTTAAAAATATGTACATCACTATCCCAGCAGTGTTAATAACACATTTTGCTTAGTGTGAGTGGGCAGACAGCTTCATTTCCCAGTTAGTCATAGAAACCCTTTTTATGTCTGCTTAATCCCCCAAAACCAAATCCTTAATGGGATGAGTTCTTAGAACACGAAGACCATGCTCTGTTCCCAATGGTATTTATATATTACTTTCTGATACACAGAGTGGTGGAGGGATGGGGAGTAGAGTTACTGGCTTCTTCCCCTAATATTAATTGTGTTTCAGACAGAGAGAAAGTTAACTTCAGGGTGCTAGAGTATAGAGATTTATCATACATATACAAACCATTTTGCTGTACATTATTCCGTTTGACCTTCAAAATGACCTTGTGATTGAGTGAGGATCCTGCTTTAGACATAGGGAGATGGGTTCACCAGGATTGTGTGGTCAGCCCATGGTACCAGGGACAGAAGGGGCAGAAGTGGAACTCAGGGAGCATGTTTGACCCACGGTGTGGCAGGACTGGTTTGTCCTCTGCCAGGAAGATGGCAAGGGAGCATGTCCTTCAGAAGATGCACAGACAGCACCAAGGCCTACTTCCCATGCAGCACTGGCTCACAGCTGGTCTTAGAGTTTCCCCCAGTCGGCCCTGTCACATCACTCCCTATCCTCAATAGATTTGTGGGACAAGGAAGAGGTGGGTGGGTGAGGGATGAAAGTTGGGGAGTCACCAAAGGAGATCTTTCCATATCTGTCTGACTAAGTAGTGAGAGGTGGCCAAAACATGGCAGAGAATGAGTGTGAAAGCTGTGTCAGCTCTTCTAGGCCACATGAGCACACAGTCAAAGAGTTCATTCTCCCCAGAGGATTGACTTGTTCCAGATAGTGGTTTAATGATGTCCCTTCCCCTGAGCTGATAGGGTTTGTCTACTCTCCAGCATGCTGTTGAGTGTCTCTGTGTGATGGGGAAGTCTTAGCTGAAAGTTTTGTCCCCGCTACAGCCCTTTGAAACTTCTGAAAGCCAATGAAACAGGAATGATTCATGAAAGTGGTCATTGTTCCCAATGAATGTGATAGAAAACCTTTGTGCAAGCCCAAACCAGAATTCATGTCACTTCACGGCTTTGAGACCTGTACTTGAAGGCAGAGTCTGCTTTCCAATTGGCCAAATATTGCCCTCTTGACCTCAGCCAAGCAATGTGGCATTTAAGAGAGAGAGAGTCTGTTTTGGTGATCCGAGGCATCCTCTGATATTCCAGCAATAACTACATCTCAGGTTTTGAAACACTTAACCTCCTTGCCTTGGGTTTCTAAGTTTACTTTCCTGCTGCGTTATAGCAACTAAAGGGAGCGGAACATAACCCCAGGCTCTGAAGTTGCGCTTGCATGGCGGAAGGTTGTGAGTAACCCAGGTGCTGAGGTTTGCATAACCAATTCATACTAACTGTCAGAGCTTGGTACTTACCCCACACCTTGACTCCCAAAGCACCCTCATGCCTGTCATCTCATGATTTTGTGCTCATGTCATCCTTGTGATACACTGGGATTAGGGAGACCTGGGGAGCGGGGAGGGGCATTGCCATGTCTCAGGTTCTCAGCATGTCAGTGGAAAGCCTGGCCATGATTTGGGGTCACCTGGCCTCCCCCTCCTAGTAACACCTGTGGGTTGATGACCACTTTGGGTGAGGGAGGTCTGCACCGTGGAGGAAGTGAGTGGCCACAGGCGGAAGTGGCTACGGAAGCCTGTGTGTCTCACCAGACTTGAGGGGGGTTCTCTCCCACTGATGCTGGTGATGGGTCAGGTTGGACCACAAGGTAACGCGGGATCCCCGCATCACCGGCAGGTGTTGAGTTTCATTTCATTTTCTCCTCACGCATCACCTGTATGATGGTTTTCATGTGCACGTGTTTTCCAAACTAATTGGGTTCTTTTGTGTCTGTGACAAAGCCGCAGACCTTGTGAAGGCCCCAGCTCCCCTTGGCTTTGTTTTGGCCCCTTCTCCTGTAACCTGACGCACTGACAAAAAGATCGGTGTTTTGTTTTTGTGTATGCGTTGGGGGCGAGGTGCGAGGGAAATCATCAAAAACACGAACATTTGGTATTTTCAAATAACCCTTCTCTTGGGCTGTTCTTTCCTGGCAGGATGACAGTGCCGATTTGAAATGCCAGCTTCAGTTTGCCAAAGAGGAAGGCTCCCTGATGCGCAAAAAGATGGCCAAGCTGGGCAAGGAGAAGGACGAGCTGGAGCAGGAGCTCCAGAAGTACAAGGCCCTCTATGGCGACGTGGACAGCCCCCTGCCCACCGGGGAAGCCGGTGGGCCGCCCAGCACCAGGGAGGCGGAGCTGAAGCTGCGGCTGAAGTTGGTGGAGGAAGAAGCCAACATCTTGGGCCGGAAGATCGTGGAGCTGGAAGTGGAGAACCGAGGCCTCAAAGCGGAGATGGAGGACATGCGAGGCCAGTATGAGCGCGAGGGCCCAGGCCGGGACCACCTCCCAAGCATTCCTACCTCACCCTTCGGCGACTCCCTCGAGTCCTCCACGGAGCTCCGCCGACACCTGCAGTTTGTGGAGGAGGAAGCGGAGCTGCTTCGCAGGTCCATATCTGAGATCGAAGACCACAACCGGCAGCTAACGCACGAGCTGAGCAAGTTCAAGTTTGAGCCGCGCCCGGAGCCCGGGTGGCTGGCGGATGGCGGAGGCAAGGGCATGAATGGAGGGGCTCCCCTGCAGGAGGAGCTGAAGTCCGCCCGGCTGCAGATCAGCGAGCTGAGCGGGAAGGTCCTGAAGCTACAGTATGAGAACCGGGTGCTGCTGTCCAATGTCCAGCGCTACGACCTGGCCGCCCACCTGGGCCTGCGTGCCCCGAGCCCCCGGGACAGCGACGCCGACAGTGACACAGGCAAGAAGGAGAGGGAGGGGGAGGAAGGCCGCCTGCCCCAGCCCAGGCGGGAGGGCCCCATTGGCGGGGAGAGTGACTCGGAAGAGGTGTTGGAGAAGACATCCGGCTTCAGCAGCGGAAAGCCCTCGGAGGCCAGCGAGCTGTGTCCGGCAGAGGTTCTGAGGGCCAGGGAGGACTCCGAGTGCTTGGTGAGCATCAGGCACGAGGCTGAGCGGCTGGAGCGGACCATGGAGAGCCTCATCACAGACACCAACGGCTTTGTGGACGACATGGCCTCGCCGGGGCCTGGTGTTCAAGGGGAGGGGGACAGGAAGGGGCCCCAGCTGCTGGGCACCATCAATGCCAGGATGAAGACTTTCCGGAAGGAGCTCCAGACCTTCCTGGAGCAGGTGAACCGGCTCGGGGATGGTGTGAGGGAGCGCCTGGAAGGCCTGTCTCCCTTGCCCCACCTCACAGAGTCCTCCAGTTTCCTCTCCACTGTGACCTCCGTGTCCCGGGACTCCCCCATCGGGAACCTGGGGAAGGAGCTGGTCCCCGACTTGCAGGTAAGGGGGCTCCTGGCTCTGCCTCCCTGCTCGGTTTTGCTCTTCCTCCTCCTTGCTGGCCTTGCTGCACTTGAACTCATTCTGCTCACGGCTGCTTGGTTATGATTTCAAGCCTGCATTGTACTAAAGCCTCAAGTGTCAACCAAATCCTTTCTATTGGTTGGGTTTCTTTTTTTTTATTTTTTTAAGTTCTCTTTTATTTCCTTGTTCCTTTTTCCTTTTTCCTCTCTTATTTTTAACTGCACCGTTGCTCTTGGCTTAGAGGTCCTCCCTCATGACACCAGGCTAATCCCAATGGAAGCGATAGGGATTGAAGCAGTCTTTTTCATTTGTTGGTGTCGCAAACGACCAGCTATCCTGATGAAGAAGCTGAGAGGAGTTTTAAGACAAAGTGCAAACTCATTTCACTGTCAGGATAATTAGCAAACTCGCTCGGGAGCAAGTTTCATTGCCAAAGGGGACAGTTCTGAAAGGCCCTAGGCACCCAGGCGCACCCACTCCCACTGGAAGATGAGCCAGAGTGGGGAGAGGAGCACGGCTCCGAGAGAAGGATGGTTGTGATGGAAAGTCTCGCTGCTGGCTTGCCCCCGCTGCCCTCCCTGAGCTGAGGGTGAGGGCCAAGTGGAGTAGCCATCCCAGGACTGCTTTCCTATGCGTCGCCCTGGGGTGCATGACCCAGCTGCCACCCTGGATGATGGCTTTGACTGCTCGACCACAGCGAGGAAGGAGGAGCCTTGCTTCCGTATCCTTCATGGGTAGCGTGCTTGCGGTTGCATCTGTGATCCACGCATCCCCATTGCATGCGCCTCATAACCGGTGTTTTGCATTCTTCCCCCTCTCTCTTTGCTTTCCAGATCTTTCAGCCCATCGTTTTGCTCATCCTCATTTTGGTTCTGTTCTCTTCACTCTCTTATGCCACTGTGTTTAAGTTGGTCTTCCTGTCCATGCTTTTCTTCGTCCGGTAGTGTTCTCAGTCGTCTGCCTTACCCATTTTTGTTTTCTTTATCTCCCTTCCCTACCCCACCCTCGCCCTCTTGTCCTTTGTTTTTTTATTTAAAAACTAAAAAACAACAACAACCAAATCCCTCCATGCACCTAACAGTCCAAACTGAGAGATCAGATGGAGTGGCAGCTGGGTCAGGAGCGAGGGGACGAGCGGGAGCACTTGCACCTCCGAGCCACGCGGGAGCTGCACCGCCGAGCTGACGGGGATGCCCGGAGCTGCAGGCCGGGAGGCCAGAGCTGTTTCAGTCTAGAGGTCAGCAAGCTGGCTGGTCCCACCGGCCACCCCTCCCCCCTGCCCTCCCACCCTTCCCTCACTGTGTGGTGGGCTGTCTGACATTTCCCGTGAGTCCGAGGCCCTTAGCGAGCACAGTAGGAAAAGATGGCATCAGGGGGACTTCACTAGAAGTCAGCCGACTGCATGCAGCTGCAGTCAACGCGGGTTGAAGGCAGGGCACTGCCAGCACCCCTTGTCAGGGTCCCACCCGTACACCTGTGTCTCCAGGGCCCTTGGGTGCCTGGAAATTCAGCAAGACGTAGGAGACTGATGTGCGAGCATTACCCGGCTTCCTGTCAAACGGGAAAGAAAGCTGGGAGAACACCAGGCACTGTTTTTGCTCGTCTGGAGAAAAACCCTCCCGTGTCTCCCGCGTCCCGTAGCTTCTGGTGACGGCGCTCTGGCCAGGAGCAGAGGCTAGGAGTGTCTTCCTGACCTGGACTCTTCAGCAGGCTCTGCTGTTGCCACAGTAACGCCTTGTCAACAAAGTCCTGAGGCACCACAGATACTCCACCCTAGGAAACAGCTGTCAGTGGTCCTGTCAGCAAGAGCTCCTCTGTGCAAGTAATTCCACCCAGGACCAAAAGACAGGTGTCTCTGAGGAGTGAGTCTCTGACTGATACTGCTGGTCGCGGCCGCGTATTGCAGGGTTAGCACACATGAGAAAATATCTGGATAAAGGATCTTAATTTATTATTCCCACTGGGGGTATTGTTCCCACTCAGCTCTGAGCTTTCTTAGTGGCCTCCAAAGGGCAGAGTAGGGAGCAGCGGGGGAGGGAGCCTCACACCTGGAAGCAAACAGGAGCTCCCTCCACAAGAAGGCCAGGCATTTGACTAAGCAATGAAGAGGCACTGGGGGTGGAGCGCCTGGGCCTTTTGCTCAGCTTGCAGCTAATGCCTCGGTTAGGCTGGGAGTCCCCCCGTTAGAGGTAAGCGGATGGGGCAGGTGGCTCACCCAGACGTGAGTTCACGTATCTCCAGTCCGTGAGAGAGCGTGTCACATTTCTACCCTCGTGGATAGGGCGCACAGCCACATGAAAACCTTCTCCAAACAGCCTCAGTAAACAGAAACAGTTTTTGAAACAGCCTATGTAGTCCACCACCTTACATTACTTGGGCAGAGGCCAGGCTCCCAAGACCATGCCCGAGAGGGAGGTAAGTGTGGACCACGCAGAGGTGTGACCAGGAGAATCCTGCCTGTCACTGGCCAAGCACACAGCGGTGCCAGCTCCCGGATGACAAGGGGAAGCCCGTGGGCCGGGCGGGGCTGCTGTGTGCTGCCCCAGAGCAGCAGTGCCGGCTGCTCGCCGTCTGGAGCACACTGTGCCCAGCCTAAGCATCTGTGATTTGTAAAGATGTCTTCTGAGCATAGGCTTTGGACATGGACTTGGACCTGTGTTACGGCGGGTCAACTTTAGTGTGTTCTCATTCCCAAGCTGCAGGCAAGCTGTTCCTAGGTTTTATACCAAACGTAAAACAACACGACATACAGTGGTACCTCGAGATACGAGTGCCCTAACATATGAGATTTTTGAGATACGAGCCGTCGAGCAAGCGATGTTTGCTTTGAAATACGAGCAACATTTGAGATAGGAGTAATCGCGCGGGTCGCCGGCTGCACACGACCCACCAGTTTACCGCGACTCGAGTGTCTCATAGTTTCCCACTCCTCAAGGTTACGGAACGAATTAAACTCGTATCTCCAGGTACCGCAATAGATTTAGCGATGGGTGTGTCTTGTAACTCTATGGAACATTCACAGTAAAACCCTTTGATCAACCCGTGGCCCTCGCAGGGTCTTCATCTGAAATACTGGTTGCTTGGAAGCTAGCGGACTCACAATTCTGCACATTTCAAATGAAGAGAATGATCCGCCTCCAAGGCAGAAAGCTCAGGAAGACATGGGTCCCAGCTCACACTTCATACTGGGCACGGTGTCGTCTAGCAGGGCTGCCGTGCTGTGCTGGAATCAACCCTGGCACAGGCATCGGGCTCTGGGCCCTCGTTGCTCTGTGTCCATGACTAGCCCTGGTTCTCAGGCGAGTATCAGCCTCTGTTTTCTCATCTGTAAAATGGCCCTGCCTGCTTCATGTGGTTCTGTCAAGGGGACGATTCTCAGAGCCAGTGAGCCCTGAACAAGTACACTAAAAAGTGCTAAATGCCATCTAAACATCGAGTATGATTAATAGTAAGGAGAGGGGTGATGTCCCGCTGTTGAAGACTATGGACGGGAAGGGGTGTCACAGCTGCCCTGGCCATGGGACCAGTTTTCTCTGTCCCCTGTAGCCCTTGGTCACTTGTTCCTGGCTGTTCCCGGGTCCTGTACAGAGCACCCCTCTGGCTGGATGTGGCTGCCCTGGTCTCTCTCATACACTGTTTTCGGAGACACGCAGCTGTCTTCCCATTGGCACCATTGTCCTAGGCCTGTCACGCAGCCCTGTTAGTGAAGCTCTGGTCAAGTGTGCTATCGTGCCAGGCCACTGAGACGTCATCCTGTTGCTTGTCACATACATACAGGCATTGCATAGCTTCAAAATCCGGCAACAATCTGTATGTGTGTGTGTGTGTATGTGTGTGTGTGTGAGAGAGAGAGATACTTTATTGGATAAAACTGAATGTTCTAGGAAGGCAAACCTCCAGGAGAGGGAGACTAGCCGACTTAGTTGGTGCCACATGGCAAGTCCGGATCGCCGAACAATGTAGCTCAGAAGGGAATGTCTGACTCCCTTATGATGAGAATGAGAACAATGAGGCCTGAGTGGAGCGGTCGGCCATTCAGCTCCCAGGAGGACGGTGGTAGGACTGGGTCTAAAGCCATCTAAACATCTGCTCAGACCTGGTCAGGCCTGTCCCACTGCTGCTCAGGACTGCAGGGACTGGCAGCCCTCACCTCTCCTTGGCCCCAGGGCCCAGACCCACCAACAAGATCTCCATTTCCTGGGGGATGTTTCTAAACATGGACCACTCAGGTGGTTAACTGTATGGCCAGTGATGTTGCCAAGGTATGTTTCTTCTTTTTAAACATCTGTCTGGTTTTCTTTAATTTTATATATTTTAACGAGAACATAAAAAAGAAGAAGAAAACCTATAGTGAAAGGATTTGTCTAAGGGAGCATCCCTAGAAGGGAAAATGGTCTGAACCTGAAGTTTAACATCCTTTGTTGGGACTTTTTTATTCACTAAGGCATTTTTGCACTAAAGAGAAAACCCAATTATGCATGCAAGCATATCATATTGAAAATATCTTTTAAAGATAACACATATTTTAGGACCACTTTGGTGGCTCCATAGTTTTTCCTTTTATTTTGAGGAGCCGAATACCCACCCTTGTGGAGTCTGGGTCTGGGGTGGTCACTCGGACAGACAGCTTCGTTTGGTCTGTGAATATTACATGGGGTTGAAATGGTACAGAAGATAGTTCTAGAAAGAACTAAAAGCCTTTTAATGAAAACATCCGTAATGCATTGCTTACAACTGCTTTCCTCTGAAGCCATGATGGGAAGGGTGCCCGGGCCCCCATCAGGGCAGCTGACTGACTCCAGCTGAACCGGGGGAGAGGCAAGCACAGGGCTTTCCTCTAGAAGGAGGTAGCAGTGTATTCTGTCCTAGATTCCCTTTGGAATTACCACTAATTATCTGCATAAGTCAACTTGGTACCACATCTGAACTTCGCCCAGCTCTTTGCCTTCGTGCCTCGGGGAAGGGATGGAGCCTGATAGGACGCCTAGTATCCGTGGCTTAAAGGAAGAAACAACTTCCTGACTTTCAGCTGAAGTTTTAAAAAAGGATCCATTTCTCAAACTCCATTTGTGAAATACCTTCTAGGATTTCCGCCTTATAGATTTTCCTATTTAGGGAAAGGGGGAAAAGGTAAGTTCTTATTTTGGAAAATTCAGATGTCTGGGGCAGGTTAAATTATTACTTGTACTAATTGTACCAGTAGTACCAGTAGCAGCAATAACAATAAAAGGAGAAAAGTACAAATCTGCATTCTTCCAGGGTGGCATTTTAGCAGATAACCACTCTGTGAAGGAAGCCTGCTGCTCAGATGGCACACATAACATGTCCAGAAAGGGAATGGCATATCCACACCCTGCCCCTCTTAAGTACAGTCATGGGCAGAAGAAGCTGAACTCAGAATCTGTTAATACCCACGGACCCATTAATGCAACCACACAAAACTGGTAAAAAAAAGATTTCAAACCAACAGTATTCCTGTTGCCTGTTCGTCTCAGTAGATGGTAGCAAGATTCTCACACCTGGCACCAGGTTCTTCCCTGACTTTGCCCCGCGTGAGAGATTTCCATTTGTTAAGAGAGAGCAATGTATGGGACATGTGGTCTGGAATGTGCAGGGTACCTTAAAAATAGTTCTCAATGAGGAATAGCCAAGCACGGGCACTGGTCATATTTCAGATATAAATGAAACCAAGCCTGTGCCCAGAGGATTGGGTTTCAGAAATCTCAAAGGGCTCTCTTTCCCCAGCTCCCCCTTTATCCTTTAATCAGCGAAGCGCACGGAGCATTTGTGATCACTTATGCCTCAGCTGTGCCCTACCAGCCACGATAAAATGATGTGTGCTGGTTTTATGCCAAGCATGTGTACACATTTGTTGACCTCATATACTGCTTTGGGGAGAAGCAGTAACAAAACTGGCCAGAACAAAATGGAACTCACCAGAATATGGAGTCACGGTGAGAGAGATGGAACAGAGTTCTAGTTACAGTAGTGTTGTTAGGGGATAGCATTGCTAATGACCTCACAGAAAGCATTTCTCTTTTTTTGTAGAATGAGATAGTACAGTTATCTGCTAAGGTGTGGGAGGTAATTTACAAGCCCCTTCCCCTGAAAATAACCAGGAAATCGGCTGTGTACGTAGGTGTGGGACTCAGCCATTAGGGAAAAGCATGGCCAGGGTTTCAGAACATGAACAGGGAAGGTGGTTGTGATGCGGAGATGAACAGGCCTCCACAGCCTCAGAACCAAGTAGGGATGGTATTTGTTTACATAAACTGCCTTCACAGGGATGTCAAGGTGGATTCATTTGATGTGTAATCACAATCTTAAGTAAGTGGGCAAAGGATGGTTTTAGAATCAAATTTTTGGGAGACTGTTCGTGAAGGGAAGTATTCCTTTTCTGGAGGAAATCTGTGTGTTACGTGAAAACTTTCTTCTGATGTGTGTGGCTGTGAGTGGTTGTGTTGCATAGGCTAGTTCTGGACAAATACTTTGTCAGAGCCTGTTTGCATTTTGTTTTTGTAACACTGGGGTGATGGCATCCCAACTAGGAGACTTAGCTGTTGTAGTTTTAGTATTCCATCAGCAAAAATTAACTGTGCAGGAAAGTAAAACTTATAGTAGATGATCTAAAGGTTTCTATTGTTGACTAGTGTCCACAAACACCACAGGAGCCGCTGTAGGTAAACCAGATGCCCCCAAGGAACAGGCCTCCAAAGGGGTATGCAGACATAGGCACTGCTTGTGGAACAATGCCTGGAGTATGAGACTTGTGTTTGTTTAAACTAAAAATGGTTTATATAATTATTTATTAAGGCTAAAGCTGAACTAAATAGTGTGATAAATAGAAACTAATTTTATATATATTAGAGGCCCGGTGCATGAAATTTGTGCACAGGGAAGGGGGGAGTGTCCCTCAGCCCAGCCTGCACCCTCTCCAGTCTGGGACCTCATAAGGGATGTTCAACTTCCCCTTTAGGCCTGATCCTGGTGGGGCAGTCAGACATCCTAAAAAAGCAATCAGACATCCCTCTCACAATCCAGGACTGCTGGCTCCCAACTGCTCACCTGCCTGCCTTCCTGATTACCCCTAACTGCTTCTACCTGACAGCCTGATCACCCCCTAACCACTCCCCTGCCAGCCTGATTGATGCCTAACTGCTCCTCTGCCAGCCTGTTTGCCCCTAACTGCCCTTCCCTGCAGGCCTGGTCACCCCCTAACTGTCCTCTCCTGCTGGCCTGATCCCTCCCAACTGCCCTTCCCTGTTGGCCTGATCACCCACAACTGGCCTCCCTTATAGGCCTCTTCCCTCTCAACTGCCCTCCCCTGCTGGCCATCTTGTGTCCATATGGGGACAGGATCTTTAACTACATGGGGGCAGCCATCTTGTGTATTGGAGTGATGGCCAATCTGCATATTACTCTTTTATTAGATAGGATAGAGGCCTGGTGCATGGGCGGGGGCCATTTGGTTTGCCCTGAAGGGTGTCCTGGATCAGGGTGGGAATTATCTTGGAGTGTGGGGCAGCCTGGGCGAGGGGTCTGTGGTGGTTTGCAGGCTGGCCACGCCCCCCAGTGTACCAAGTGGAAGCCCTAGTATCTGGGATTTATTTATCTTTTATAATTGAAACTTTGTAGCCTTGAATAGAGGCCTGGGCCCACCAGGGTGTGTGGAAAACTGGGCTTCCTCCATCTCCAGGGAAACTTAAGTTTCCCTCCTGCTCACTCCATGGCCGCAGCCATCTTGGTTGGGGTTAATTTGCATGCTCGCTCCTGATTGGCTGATGGGCATGGCTTGTGGTGTGGCAGAGTGATAGTTAATTTGCACATTACTCTTTTATTAGATAGGATTTTTTTTTCTTAAAAGATAATTTTAATTAGGGTGCCATTTTAACATCTAGTACAGAGCTTTGGGCTAATACCAAATGTGTTAGAGCATGGAGGATTTTTACATTTTAAATGTATAGAGTAATATGTCCCAGAGCAGCAGGGGTAACCTGAAAACCCACCTGGGCAAAACACCTAAAGAGCCAGACGGGAAGCCCCAGGAGGACCAGGATCTGGGGCCGCTTTACTTCCTGCTATACCCCTAGTAGAGTGCCTAGCACGATAGATGCTTAATACAGATTTGTTGAATAAAATGCTGCCTATAATATAAAATGTCCTTTAAAATATAAAGCTGAATTCCCAAGGAAGTTAAAAAAAAACAAAAAAAAAAACCTTCAAGGGTTGGAATTGATTTCAGAATTGAAAACCAGAGCAGTGTCAGTGGCCTTTGGGTGAGGTGGGTAGAAAGTTGCCAGAATTCATACCCAGAACCTTGGATTTTAATAGCTCTAAGAAGACAGGAGATAGGGCCTTGGATCCAGTTACAGGCAGAGAAAGAAATGAACCAGGACCCTCATAGGGCTACACGTTGTGAAAGGCCAAACTGGAGAAACCTCTGCCTATGGGAGAGGAAGGCAACAGGGATCTTCTCCACCAGCGTGGAGTCCCGGCCCACGCCCCCTACCCCCACACACACCTCCCCCTCGCCGTAGCCTTGCCAGCTTTGAACTGATGTTGTTACCTGGAGGCCCAGGAATTCCTCAGGAAAAGAAGGTTTATGTTCTGTTGCTGCTTTTGCAAACACAAAGCTCCTCTGGGGATATTGTCAGCCATGTCACATATGAGATCATAGCTAACTCCCCACTGAAGATGACCTCACGATGAAAAATTGCAAACACCTAAGCCAGAAACCCATACCTGGCCCAGGAGTCAGCCATTGTCCCACCACAGGATCCAGCGCGAAGACCTTCAGACTCTAGAATTGTCAGAAAGAAACTATAAAATAAATGTGTTTAAAACTACAAAAGATAAGCAAACAGAAAAAAAAAAAGAGTCACTATTGTAAAGGACCCCACACATTAAAAAAACAGTAAGATAGAAATGAGAAGTTAGCCATTGGAGCAAATTCAATGTGTAGAGAAGTGCCTCTCTTCAAAGAGAACTCGAAACCTTGCCTAGCAAATATAAGTGACTACACTAGTAATCTTTAATAACTAACAAATCAAAGAAGCATTCATGTCCTCAGGAGTTCTTGAAAGTAGGATGCGCTTACATCTTTCAAAAATGTTATCCCAAAGTTGGTGAATCCCCAGTGTGTCTGATTTTCTCTACCTGAATCATTCTTTCTGTAAATTCTCTCTTGGTCTTCCCTTATGCTAAGGAAAGTGATCTACCCTTTTATTTTCTGTCTCCTGTTTTGGGGGTGGTTTTCATGATCTTTCATCTGCAGCCTCCTGGGAATACCCTTTCCTGGTTTGCCCTCTGACCTCTGCTCCACTCAGGTAACATCAAATTAGGAAGAGCAAATGAAAAATAACAGATTAGTTAAAGGTAATCAGAATGAACTAGTGAAATGATCCTGTTTTTTATTGCAACAATCCACTGTCATTCCCAGTTTTACAAATCATCTATCCTCAGGCCACTTAAACCAGTGGGCAAAATCTCATGCTTCCATTTTAATGATGCCTAAGATTTTTAATATGCCAGTGTTTCCATCTCTAAAAAACACATTTCAAGCCGAAACCGGTTTGGCTCAGTGGATAGAACATTAGCCTGTGGACTGAAAGGTCCCAGGTTCCATTCCGGTCAAGGGCATGTACCTTGGTTTCGGGCACATTCCCAGTAGGGGGTGTACAGGAGGCAGCTGATCGATGTCTCTGTCTCTCTCTCATCGATGTTTCTAACTCTCTATACCTCTCCCTTCCTCTCTGTAAAGAATCAATAAAATATATATTTTTTTAAATGTAAAATTAAATACATTTCAAAAGTAATAGGGAGTAGAGAGTAGCTCCTCTATCCTTGCTGTTTGGACATAAAAGGCATGAAAGATAGACTTTACCAATAAAAGGAGTTTTTAAGAGATTCCTTTAACTATTTTTTTAAATATATTTTATTGATTTTTTCACAGAGAGGAAGAGAAAGGGATAGAAAGTTAGAAACATCGATGAGAGAGACATCGATCAGCTGCCTCCTCCACGCTCCCTACTGGAGATGTGCCCGCAACCAATGTACATGCTCTTGACCAGAATCGAACCTGGGACTTTTCAGTCCACAGGCTGACGCTCTATCCACTGAGCTAAACCGGTTTAGGCTCCTTTAACTATTTGTAACTCGAAATGTAACGAGCAGATTTTTGTGCAATTCCCCCAGGCACAGACTGTGTGCAGTGGAGAAACCGAAAACCATGTGTCAACTGGAGGAGTCCCCACCCCAATTACTCTGAGCAGCCAGGATAGGACTACCTGAGAAAAGGAAGGCAGGGCAGGCTCTGATAAGCATGCAAACAAGTTAATTATGCCACTTAGACATGTCTGAACTTGGGCATTGAATCTAAGAGGCTGACTGTGCATGAGGGGTCTTGCTTGACTGTCATAATCGCCAGCTCTGATCACCCCCAGCATTTCATAAAACTTTCTAGAAGATGCTGTGTTGGCAGAGATACCTCTGATGTACCCAAGCTCCCTGCTCAGTTTGGTTGTGGTTACTGCGGTGTTCGGAGTTCAGGAGATAGGCGCCACTTACTTATTCACCGGGTCTCCTAGGTGAGAGGTGCAGGGCAGGTGGAGTTGTCCTCTCCAGATAACACAAGGGCCCAGGGCAGAATCCTGGTCGACTTGCCATTGAGTCACTCCTCTGCTGCAGCGCACTTGCTGATCCACTCCACGCGTGTCCCTGGCATGTGCAGAGGTCTGACCTGCATCTTCACACTAGGCAGAGTTCTCCTGTCCACTAAACCCCTTCCTTTATCCCACTGATCAGCTCAGGGTTTCCCCGTTTTACCTGAACAGAGGAGCTACAGGGTCAGCTTGCACAGGTGACCAGGCTGCATCAAGAGAAGGCAGAGAAACTTACATACAAGATCCGAATGGTAAATATGTCACATGGACTTCAGCACAACCATATCTCAGACCACAGAGCCCCTCCAGAGAGATGACAACATATGTTGTAAAAGAACGCTATCTGTTGTGCACAGGCTTCTGAGCACATGGGCTGGAGGGCATATGGAAAGATCATCCAGTCTGGCGCCCTGCTCCCACCCCCCCTTCAGACAACTCATAAAGACAACTGTCTTCCTTTCTGGTCTAAAATACGCTTTTCAGTATTTACGGTGTGGTCTCAGGGAGTTCTTAATATCTGATCTAAATTTCCCTGCACCCAAACCAGAAAAGTAAGGTAAAATAAGGGCCCTAATGCAACTGGACATGAATGTGTGTCCAACAACTTTGGTGAGGTATATCCCCCAGCACACCCAGGGCCGAGGAGCCTCTGTGCCTTAGGAAGTGCGGGAAGGCGTGGAACAGCAGAGGCCTCGGGCAGTGGAGCAGAGGTCAGAGGGCAAACCAGGAAGTGGCATTCCCAGGAGGCTGCAGGTGAAAGGGCAATGCACCCTAAACTGTTATCTTCAGAAAACGTCCACTAATTGAGCTGTGGCTTCATTAGCTCTTCTAGCTATTTTAGAGTAAATTGTTACTGGCTAATTACCCTTTATCCATTAAATCCCCTCCCAGGGCAGCCTGTAGGAAGGATTCGCAGACACAGGCACTCCTTGCCGGGGCCTCTCTCAGAACTGCCCAGTCCCTGCTGCCACCTCACATCTGTAAACAGATATGCAGGCTCAGAATCGCCCTTGCTGCCTTTTCCCCCTTGTATTCTCAAAATATACTTGCATTTTTATTTTTTTAATTGGGAAAGATACTTGTACTTTTAAAAACAAAAACCAGTTGGTCTTAACCAGGGCACTGCGATGTTGTAAAATGCATGTCCGGTGCACAATAAGGTGTTCAAGAATTCAACTCATAGGCCCCCACGTTGTCCATGGTCCTGCTCATCTAAGTAGGTCAAACCTGATTAAGGGCGCGCCTTCCGCACCTCGGGGCTTGGGGAGAGCAAAGCTGAGTGCCCAGATCTAAATGCTCTGCCAACCTCCATCAGCAGATGCACAGCCCTTTTCAATGTTTCATTGATAGGTCCAGTGTCACATATTGTTACAAAAGGAAAATGGTTTCATATTACCCAGAAGGTAAATTCCTAAGTAATTAACATTTTTTTCTTTTCTTTTTTTTTTTTGCATTGCACCTAAAATCCTCTTTGAAAATGAGTTTATTCCTAGAGATGCTGATAGCCAAGTGGCAGGGTCCCAGGTGTTTCTAGTGCTTGTATTCAGGATGAAGGAGACTGTGGAAGAGGCTCCCAGACCTTGGCCCCAGGTGGTGTGATGTCATCCAGGCTTGTTCAGGGGGGAAGGGAAGGGAAGAGAAGGGAAGGTGTCCCCTAACATACCCCAGGGCAGAGCAGCTGCTCTGTGCCTGGGGAAGCGTGTGGGGTCCTAGAACAGCGGAGGCTGCAGGAGAGGGGAGGAGAGGGGAGAGAGAGTGAGCCAGGAAGGGGCGTTTCCAGGAGGGACTAAAAGAATGCCCGCCAGTGCTGCTTCTCCTCTTACTAAAAACCCTGTCGCCTCTGGAGTACCTGCCTTGATCTAGGCACTCCCCACAGCACTCCCTGTTAGCTTCCAGTGGTCGGCAAACTCAGTCAACAGAGCCAAATATCAACAGTACAACGACTGAGATTTCTTTGGAGAGCCAAATTTTTTAAACTTAAACTTCTTCTAACGCCACTTCTTCAAAATAGACTCGCCCAGGCCGTGTTATTTTGTGGAAGAGCCACACTCAAGGGGCCAAAGAGCCGCATGTGGCTCACGAGCCACAGTTTGCCAACCACGGGCTTAACCATTTTGTAACTGAGGACTAGAAACTACCAGAGGCAGTTAATGGCCCAAGGTAAGTTGAGAACTGGATTTCCAGTACAGTAGGCTGCCCCTTACCCATTCTGTGTCATTCTTGTGTCCAGACAGGGGAGAACCAGAGGTGGGACTCAGGGCAGCTGTGCTGCTGAATTGAATCAGCTAGAAGTGCAAACAAATCTGGTGCTGGGACAGTAGCCATGCAGTCATTGCCCAGTCCAGGGACCTCCCCAGAGCTGCCTCTGTTCTTCACTGGCCTTCAGCACAGCCACATCTATCACCCAGGCGGTGGTGGTCATGTTCCCAAACAAAACCCACCGCCTTCGTTTTTGGCGCAGGAGGGAGTGTTAAATTAGGAGAGGACAGCTGATAATGATCCTAATCCTTTTTTCACCCCACGCCAGCTACTGTAAGATTAAGTAGATTAAGATTTTATTCATACCCTTTTGCTTAGTCATTATTGACATATAATAATTGCTTACTGCTTGGAAGTGTGCCTAGACTTGAGCTCTAAAAGCAGGAACTTGATGGAGAGATGGAAAACATTTCTTTTTAGCAGAGCTTTTATTTCCTTAAGACTTCCCCACATGTAATAAGAATGTGAAATCTTAGGCATGGAAGTGGATGTAGGTTATGGACATACTTCCCTGTTTGCTCACCACCGTGTTTGGAAAGAGTGTCTGCAGACCCCAGCTCTCCCTCACAGGCTTCCTATGGGCCTCTTCTTTGCTTGCTGTTCTCTGACAGGGGCTGGGGATTGGGAGGGGTCAGAGGGCCCAGGAATTCAAGGTGAAGGATTCCTACTTATTCCCCCCTCACAGTCGCAGTGTGCCTTTGTGTGCAAGCTCAGGTTCAAAGGCAGGTGGACTCTGCATGTAAGTGAGCTGTAGCCATGTGTCCAAGAAATAATTTTCCTGAAGGCACCCAGAGACATCTAAAAGTACCAGGGGAAGGAACCAAGATGGTGGCATAAGGTATACACCTGTACATGCTGCCTCTCACAACCACACCAAAACTACAACTATAAGACAAAACGACGATCCCCCAGAACCACGGGAAAGCCGGTGGAGTGGAAGTTCTGCAACTACACAGAAAGAAAAAAGTACATTGAGACCTGGTAGGACGTGCAGAGGCTCAGAAAGGCAGAGGTACAGAGAGGCTGGCGTGTGCTGTTTTTTTCAATTGGGAGGGAGTTATAAGTTCCCGACTACTCTGAACTCCAGTTTCTGGTGAGATTCTGGGGACCCAGACTCATACAAGGAGAAACTGGACTGTCTGCCATCGGGTCAGAAAGGGAGGGTGGCTCTCTCGCAGAGGTGTGCATAGGAATCATTATTTCCTGCACTGGGGCATGGGATGTGGGACACAGAACAGAACATGGAAACACGGAGACACAGAGAAGGCTGGCTGGCAGCCAGTGCCCTTTGCCACACCCTATCGATTCCCTGAGACCCTGCCTCCCCCAATTTACAAACCCACTGAGCTGTATGTAGAGGCTTTTGCATATGAATGGCCTGCCTTCTAGCAGCTTAACCTAACAAATTGCAACTGGGTCAGACAACTCCAAAACTTCCAAACTCCAAGCAAAGAGGAGAAATCTGCAGATCTCCCTGTAGCTCCTACTGGGTGGTCTTAGTCAGTAGCTGACCTGCACCTCCTTGGAGATCCAGGAACCATTGTACCTAGAGGTCAGTGTGAGACAACACCAGATTTCAACTCCTCACATACATAAGTGACAGACTCAAGAGGCAGACTTGGTGAGCACCAAAGCCCCACTGAAGCCCCATAGGGATGTCACCAGCACAGTAGTTCTTCCATTAATAGACACAGTTAATCCTCACAGACAGTTGACCTGGAGGTCAATTCCTCCCAGTGTACCAATAGCAATCAAGGCTTAACTACAACAGGACTGTGAAATTAATCATACAGTATCTGAAATAAAGAATAATATACAGAAATCCAACAGCAGACTAGAGGACTCCAAGAATCAAATCAAAGATATGAAATATGAGGAAGCAAAAAACACCCAACCAGAAAAACAGAGTCCAAAATGTGAAGATAGTATAAGGAGCCTCTGGGATAACTTCATGTGTACCAACATCAGAATTATGGGGGTGCCAGAAGAAGAGAGAGCAAGATACTGAAAACCTATTTGAAGAAATAATGAATGAAAACTTTCTCTACCTGGTGAAAGAAATGGACTTACAAGTCCAGGAAGCACAGAGAACCCCAAACAAAAGGAATCCAAAGAGGACCACACCAAGACACTTCAAAATTAAAATGCAAAGGGCAAAAGACAGAGAATCTTGAAAGCAGCAAAAGAAAAACAGTTAGTTACCTACAAGGGAGTGCCCGTATGACTGTCAGCTGATTTCTCAACAGAAACTATGCAGGCCAGAAGGAAGTAGCAGGAAATATTCAAAGTGATGAATAGCAAGAACCTACAACCAAGATTACTCTACCTAGCAAAGCTATCATTCAGAATTGAAGGTCAGATAAAGAGCTTTACAGATAAGAAAAAAACTAAAGGAGTTCATCAACACCAAACCAGGATTATATAAAATGCTGAAGGTATTCTTTAAGAAGAGGAAGAAGAAGAAAAGTAAAGATAAAAATTATGAATAACAAAGTGATAACAAATACATACCTATCAACAAGTTAATCTAAAAATCAAGTGAATAAAAAATCTGATGAATAGAATAAACTGGTGAATGAAATAGAATTAGGAGTATAGAAAGAGAGTGGACTGACAATTCTCAGGGGAAGGGTGTATGAGGGGTGTGGGAAGAGATTGGACAAAAATCTTACATCTATGGATGAGGACAGTGGCAGGGGGGGTAAGGGCTTGGGGTAGGGGGTGGGAATCAGGTGGAGAGGAGCTTGGGGGGGTAGGGGAAGGAACATCTGTAATAAACTGAACAATAAAGATTTACTTAAAAAAATAATAAAATAAAAGCACCAGGGGAGACTTGACCAGGAGAAATTATAATCCCTTACCTTGAAATAGCACTTTCTTCTAAATCAGAAAACTTACAATCTTTTATAAATAGTGAACGTCTCCAGGAGTTCAACAAACTTTTGTTGGTTTCTATTTCAGGCACCATATGCAAAATGGTATGGATTGAATGGCAGTTTGAAAAGACACAGTTTGTTTTGGGTGGCACATGGGGATCGCTGCTTGTCACACTCGCCTTCCTTCCATTCCAGATGGAGGAGGATCACCTCTATGGCTTGAGGTGGAAGGAACTGGAGATGCACAGCCTGGCTCTGCAGGGTGCCCTCCCGGAGCGGACCTGGAGTGATGAGAGGAGTCTCGTGCAGCAGGAGCTTCGGTCCTTGAAGCAGAACATTTTCCTTTTCTACATCAAACTCAGGTGGCTGCTGAAGCACTGGCGACAAGGGAAACAGATGGAGGAGGAAGGAGAGGACTTCACTGAGGTACTTCCACCCGGAGAGTTCACGGGGAGTTCACTGTTATTGGCATCGATTTTGTTCTTGACCCCCAGGCACTGCTGTGCCCCTCCCCCATGCACACAGTCATGTTCTGTTAGTTCAGATTGTTTTGTCAAGTCTGCTCCAGGTGATGGAAATGCAATGGCTTGTCCAGTTATATACCAGCCCGAGAGTTCTGGTCTGTCCTTGGACCTCGTTGCAAGAGTATATGGGTCTGTAACTCTGTTTTGTGACAAAGTTTTGCTGCCATCTCTTTTGTTGCTGATTTATAAATTTATTAACGTGATCACCCTGCCACCCCCAACTCTCTCCCTCTACCTTGATAGTGTGCAAAACCTAGTTCTAAGTTTAAATTTTTATTCCTAAATGTCCGAGCCCATTCTGCCAGTGCAGTTTTATAAGGGTTTCTTCTAAGCTCTGGGTGGTTCATGTCCTTGCCGCCTCTGAAATTTGTGTGTGGTTCTCATAAGAAAGGCAACATGCCTCCACTCCAAGATTCATAACAGAAACAGAAGAGTTATTTGCTTTCAGATGGCTCTTTATTGATTAAGCAGAGTGGCCATGAGCTAGCTTTCTGTGAGTGCAGGCTGCCCACACCACTCTGTCAGCTGCTTCCGACACTGAGCATGTTGATTTCCTTTTAGTCCCCAAAGACCTTTCAGCTGCTTTTCACTCGAGTGAGCAGGGTAAGTAATTTCAAGTCATCCTATAAATGGGAAGATACCATGATCCTCTTTCCTCAGGGTGAAGAAAGTCTTCAAAAATGAATGCAATCTGCTCCCAAATATCCATGATAGAAAACCATCACTAAGCAAAACCTAGAAGTAGTTGTAAAATTTCATCAATACTTTGGACTTTTTCCTCTAATTTAAAACCATAACTGTAAGCAATAATCCTATATCATAAAAGGCTAATATACAAATTGACCAAACAGTGGAACAACTGGTCACTATGATGCATGCTGACCACCAGGGGGCAGATGCTCAACGCAGGAGCTGCCTCCTCGTCGTCAGTGCACTCCCACAGAGGGCACGCCACTCAGCCAGAAGCCAGGTTCACAGCTGGTGGGTATAGCAGCAGTGGCGAGTGTAGCAGCCGCCTCCGCATCAGTCAGATATCCCCCAAGGCAGTGGTTGGCAAACTCATTAGTCAACAGAGCGGCAAACCGCATCTCGTGAGTTGCATGTGGCTCTCGAGCCACAGTTTTCCAACCACTGCCACAAGGACTCCTGGGATTATGAGAGGGTGCAGGCTGGGCTGAGGGACCTATCCCCGCTCCAAGTACACGAATTCTGTGCACCGGGCCTCTAGTAGTTTATAAATAGTAAAATTTCTAATTTTTTCGAGTAAACTGTACTTACTAACCTGCATGCTATTTGAATGGAGAAAGTGACCAGTGAGTGAGAGGGCCATCGTGAGCATGTTAGGGGGAATTGCTGAGAAGTGAAGAGTTGATGAAGCCCAGAAAGTGGGTAATTATCCTCAAACCATAAAAATCAGACTGCACAGCGGAAGGATTTGGGTGAATCTGTGATCATCTTCTCTTGCTGTTTTCAGAGTGAGCACCCAGAGCTCTACCCCAGGCCTGGGGAGCTCGGAGTCCAGGGGGAGCCCAACGGGGCCAGTCCGGACCGAGATGACAGTGACAGTCCAGGCTGCGGCTCTTCGGCGGGGGAGCATTCTCCACACCCCCCCGTGCAGCTTGCTGACCCTGGATCACGGCTGCAGCCCGCAGATGGAGGGCAGCTCTACGGGCAGGTGGGTGCCACGTCCCAGCCCCCCGTGCTACCCACACCCGGGAGAGAAGACTCCAACCTGTGTCCATATCATTTCCCATGGTGGGCCGGTGTTCTGGGGAGCAGGAAATGTGTCCAGCACCTGTGGCTGCAATTTTGCTAGAAATCACATCCTGAAGGCTTGTACGTTGATGTCAGCCCGCTAGTTCATTGGGCTTACACCTATAAATAAGGACATAGGAAGAGCAGGTTCACTGTGTCCCCTGAAGGCCAGTGAATGTGCTGCAGACAGAGGAAGAGAGAGGATTCTGTAGAGTGGTCTGAGGCCCTATGAAAGCTGACCGTTCTTCCGAGGAAAGGATACTGAGTGCCACATGTCCATCACGGAGGGAAAAAGCAAGCCCAGGGCTTCTGTGTGGATGTGCCGCTGAATGGGCACTTGAAAATAGCACTAGTTTGGTAATATAACATGAAAGGAGGAAGGAGCAAGTACTTTTTTTTTTTTTTTTTGGTTGATCCTCACCCGAGGATATTTTTTCTATTGATTTTTAGAGAGCGTGGAAGAGAGAGGGAGAGACAGGGAGAAAGAAACATCGATGTGAGAAAGACACACTGTTTGGCTGCCTCCCATACATGCCCCAACCAGGGCCAAGGATCAAGCCTGCAATTGAGATACGTGCCCTTGACTAGAATCAAACCCAGGACCCTTCAGTCCACAGGCCCACACTCTGTCCATTGAGCTAAACTGGCCAGGGCTGGAACAAGTACTTTTTTAAAAAAATATCCCCCAATGTGTAAAGTATTCCAGGTTCTTTTGGGGCTACTTGAAATATAAAAATATTTGATGACACCTAAAAAAATTAAAGAGAGGTGGGACTTCAGTGTAAATATTAAGTAATTATTAGTGTTGCTAGAGGCCACATTTATTAATTATTAAGCAGATAGACCTTGCTTAATAACCCAAAAGTCTCTATTGTTACCATCCAAATTTTTTTTGCAGTTTTATACGAAACAGCAGCGTTGGTGCGTTTGGAGGGTTGAGCCCTTGGGAGGCACCAGTTGTTAAAGCTTCCTCACTTCCAGACTTCCTCTTCTGAGTCTCTTTGGACCCTATGTTGCTTCTCTGAGAGTTCCATAGGGCAGAGCCTGAGGCCCGGCCCTGGACCCTGGCTCGGAGTGAGGGACAGGGCCCGAGTCACTCTGGGAGGGCGGGTGCAGCTGCAGCCGCTCAGCCACAAGCATATTTGGGCACTCCCTCTGCAGGGACGCCACAGCTGCAGCCCCTCCCTCAGCCAAGCCTCAGAGGGTCAAGCGGGAGAGGCTGTGTCAGCACTTGGCTTCAGGTCCAAGTGAGGAAAAGTGGTGATGTGTGAGCACAGGCCCCCTTACTGCTTTCTCTCCATATGCAAATAAGATGTTCACAACTGAGGAGCTGCTCCTTTCTTTCTTCCTCTCTCTCTCCCTCCTTCCCCTTCTTCCCCCCCCCTCTTTCTCTCTCTCTCCTCTGTAGTTTATTGTTTGTTTAATCCAGACACATTCAGTGGAAACTGAAAGAATACTTTTCACCTGAAACAATTAAACTAGATTCTACTAGCATAAAATACCTTACACATTACAGCAACACAGATGATAATCATTGTCCTCTATATCTATTAAAGTGGAGATGGAAAGCCAGTTTGGTTGCAGAAGTGTCATAAGGATAGACTGTTATCATTATCATAAAAAAATCAACAAATAACAGTAATGGTAGACAACTCTTTCTACTCTGGTTCACTGGACAGGGGACAGTATGTTAAAAGCCCACGGAACTGCAGATGAACAATCACCATGCAGACTCGCAGACTCCTCCATGTGGTGTTTTAATGATTTATTCCTGGTGAGCAAAGACTGAGACCGAAAGACTCTTTGCTCTAATTTTCTATTCCCTTTTAACATTGGCCATTACTTTTGGTGCCAGAGCATTTGTCATGAGTGGCAGGACAATGTCCTGAATTTCTAACACATACACAAAACAGACAGACACACACACACACACACACACACACACACACACGAGTAAAGGAAATATATGCTATTAAAAAAAACACACACACTGACAATAAACCACTCATTTAAACCCAAAACGCAGAAGACTGGTCCTCGACTATGCCATCTGCAGCAGTGACCCGATTGTCCTCGCGGCAGAGCAGAGGCTGGGAGTAGGCAAGGGCAGGTTAGATAGTTCTCATTTGTAATCAAGTAACTGTGATAAACGCGTTTTCTGGTAAGAATTTCAAGTACTATACATCAAAACATATAAAAAGTGTTTTAAAACAAGAAAAAGAAAAATTCTTAAGCCCTCAAAGAGGAAACTATTAGTATCTGTGTCCCCAAAATATATGCAGTAGTAGTGTAAACTTTGTCATGGAAGATCTCATTCAAAGGGAACAAAGGGACAGATTTAATTTTACTTACATCACCAAGTACATGAAGAACAAATCATGCGCATCGTTTGCTAGCTTACCAAATAGCAAACAGTTTTCATAATTCAGAACCTGCGTCAAGGGTGCTACTGCGTCAAGTGCTGCGTTTGTTTTTACCAGAAGAGGAATGGAGACGCCTTCCAGGCGAACAAGCAGCTCTCCGTGGTCACACTGAAGAGCTGTTTTCTGTGCACCCCCACCCATCCTTCCATCTCCCGACTAATGTGACTCAAGGAGGGATTTTCAAAGGCACTTTAATTACAGTTATTAGGAAGTTCGTCATAATGCCAGAGCCCCTGGGGAGAATTTAGCTCATGGGATGAATTTGCCAACAATGACTTAGAAAATAAAATGCTACTTTGCAAAATAATCTTTTAAAAATCTGCCGCTTTGTTTTAAAAAAAACAAATAAATATGTTGTTTATTTTAATGAAGCTGGTACAGACGATGTCCATGTAAAACCCGTATCCCAGGCCAAAAAGTACAAATAAACTAAAAGAGAGCATTGTTCCTTTGTGCCCACTTCTACTCGAATACCTTTTTAACTGCTAATGAAAGTTAGGACTTTCTGGGATCTTCTGATAGGATTGTTCTCCACTGTGAAATGCTTTCTGGTTAGTGAAGCCACCGCTGTTAGTCTTTATTCTCCCCAGATCTGTCATCTTGACTCCAACCTCATCTTCCTCTTCGTTGGGTCCAGACCCTCAGATTTTAAAAGTAGCTTCAAGTCAAGGAAAGGACATTCTCCATCTCCCCCTGAGAGTCATGGTCCAGGAGGGCAGCCAACACATGCTAGAACCTCGGGGCTAGAACCCCAGGGCCCCGTGGCAGTCGTTATGAGCACCTGCGCTGGTCGACCTTATTGAGCACAAGCCTGAAGGGTGTGGTCCTGGAATAGGCGACTCCCTGCTCACACAGGTAACATTTCAGAAGGAGAGGGCAGCGCGGAGGCGGCTGAGGCTTCATCGTCCACCATCAGCACCATGAAAATCAACACTAATGAATAATGGGCACCAGACTCCCCATTGCCAGATGTTTAAAAGAAACAGGGTGCCAGTTTTCAACCCATTTTGAACACCACATTACAAAGGAACTATTTTTAAAAATGAAAAAGGTGTGAGAGAAAAGAAAAGAAAAATAGAAAGACTATCTAAACCATTGAAGGACCCCCCTATGTGTTCCTGATTTACTTCAGTCACATCTTCTTCCTCCATCCCCAGTTCTTCTGGAGAGTGATTATCAGCAATTCTCTGACCTCCCGAGGGAAACCTGAGTGAAGGCATGGCACCCCCAGTCTTGGACAGTATGAATCTTTCAGTGCCTGGAGATGTGTCGCCATTTTCACTCTGAAGTGAATCTCACAGCTATCCTGTCCAGAGACTGGGTTTAAAGTATTCTCCTTCCTTCTTGTCCCCAATGTGCTTGTGGAAGTTTTGCCTGCTGGCCAGATGTGGGGCTGGTGGCTTCGCCGGGGGTCTCCCCACACAGCAGTGGCCTAGGGTAGAGAGAACCTCACTCTGGGGTTTACAAATCCGTCTCTCTTCCCTACAGCACAGCACTGTTGTCAGACCAATTGATTGGCCACCAGTACTATGAAGCATCTGTGATTAACTTAAATAGCATTTCTTGATTTCTATTTAGTTGAAATAGAATAGTTAAGCTTTGGAGACAAACACTGCTCCACTAAGATCATGGGTTGGGTGTTTCTCACATGCGCGTCCCAATGCTTTGCAGAAGAAGAAAAAAATGTAACATCTGGTTTTCTAAACCAGAGTCGTGGAAAATTTACCCTTGGGGTGAAAACTAATGTAAAGTCACTCAGCTGGAACCTCACATTCAGTGTATTTTAATATCATCTCCCCTTCCCTCCTCTTCCAGCGCTGATTATTTAGATCTTCCCCTTCACATGGCGAGGGACCCAGGGGTTTTCACGTTGTCAGCAGAGGCATGTGAATGGGCTCCCAGGGTGGAGCCCAGACGGGGGAAATCAGCTCTGCCTTTAATGGACCCCTCTCTCCATAGTCATTGAGGGCACACTGCCATCCGCCCGAGGACAGAAGATGAGTGAGCTCCACTATAAGCGACAGCTGGCTCCCTGAGAGTTCCCTTAGAAGAGTTGTCCGCTCTGTAGTGGCCGTGGTATTAGCTGGGTAGCCTGGGTGTTTTACCGAGCTGCCGAACAGAGCCACAGCCTTTCAGAAACTCTGAGAACACCCCTTTCCCTCCCCAGGTGATAAGCAGAATGAGAAACGAGGCTGAGCTTCTTTCCCAAGGATAAACTCACAAGTAACAAAATTTTCCGGGCCTTGGTCTTTAATTTGTGTCATATTGAGCATTCTCCAAGTTGAACACAGTAAGTGGCAACATTGATCATGTCCAATGAGATAAAAAAAAAAAATTACATGCATTGAGTCAACCTTGGAAATCGATCATGAAAACCATTAGGCCCTGTGAATGCTCCCTGTTGACTGGCCTTTGGCTATGCAATCTGCAGCGGTGGCCCTATTGACCTTGTGAACAGTAAGCTTGCCTTGTGGCAGAGCAGAGGCTGGGAGCGGGCAAGGGCACGTTAGATAGTTCTCATTGAGCTCCAAAATGCTTGCCCCTTGCCGCCAAGTTAAGCTGTCAAGACAAGCACTGCTAAGGATGGGTGCATTTAATATTCATTAGTAATCCTTGAAATCAAGGTTTGTTTTTAACAAGGTGATTGATTGATAGTGCCAGAATTATGACCCCGTGGTTCCAACAGCCAGTCTTCTAAGAATAGGATTAATTTTTTCAAAAAGAGAAGTTATTTTTTCATTTGGGAATGTGACCTGTTCTTTATCAAAGCATCTAAGTGTAAATGTAAGGAATCTAATCTAAAATTCAGAGCAGGACCTGATGCAATATTGTTTTATATTAGTGTTCATATTAGTGGGGGCTGGTCACGAAAAGCCTCACTCAGGACTGAGTGGATCCTGCTCCCTGGGCCTTTCCACTGATCCAGGACTCAGTTGACACTCGGGGGCTTCCGGAGGTACCCTAAAAGTAAAAAATCAGCCCTTCTTCGTAGCCAAAGCGCCTTTGGCTTGGTCAGAACTGTGACATGCCCTGCCTTTCTTTCTTTTTCTTTTTTTGTAGTAAGAAAACTCTCTTCTCCAGCCTCAGTAACTTTTGCATTTTGATTGTATATGTTAGGCCACGGTTCATTCTTCAGACTCTGCAACCTTATCTATCCTCTCCTAGGAGTCAATCAACTTTACAGAAAAGGAGCCGGACCAGAGCTTATGATTATGAATCAATTTTATTTTTGCTGTTTACTTTTGTTTGTTTGCTTCAGTTACTGCTGAAGGTGGTAAGTCACAAGGACTAACGGGGATTTAAGGAAGGACTCTCTCTGCCCCAGTCCCACCTGCCAGGGTTAACCCCAGCGCATGTAGTATACAGCATATCTTGATTTGCATGAGCCCTGCCCTGGTTTCTTTGAAGACTTTGACAGGTATCTCTGGGTTTTTAATGTATTAAATATATGTCCATTAGTTCTTTCATGCACCCACATTTATTCTTGGGAAGCTCTCAGTGTAAATTTTGGTGGCCTGCAGGCACAGAGCCCTCACAGCCCGGATCACCTGGTATATTCTCAGCCAGAGGAAAAATGATATCTTTACAGGAGTGAGTCTGCTGTCTCTGTAAACCTCTATCAGAGATCATATTTTCACGCCAGTCTTCAATGACTCATTGTCTTTTATCTGTGTGAGGGAGGGGGATAGTGGTTTTATAAAAGAATCTTAAAATTAACCCGGATGTAACGATGAAGGTAAGAAGAACAACTGGCTTACATATGAAAATGTTGCTGGATGTGCAAATGCTTCCTTTCCAGGCAAGCTCACAGAAAAGGACTTGTCTTGGGACTCCTGCTGCAAAGGCCCCCCTCTGTCTATGTATCAATAGGAACTATGCAGTGTGTTGGGGGGAGGGGTCAAGCAGCTACTAGAGCACCCCCGAATGCCCAGCCTGTGTCTAATGGCCCAAATGAATAGGAAGTGGAGGCCATCACCTCTATTTCATGACTGGCTTTTGTGGGTCAGCCTAGAGCACAGCAGGTCAATATATCTGTTCCAACTTTTTATGAAAGCCATTTCCAAAGTAAATGGCTCTGAGGCAAGCAGAGTACTTGATAATAATTTAGCCTTCCACAGAATTGTAATACACAGGTTTTAGAAGTCTTAGGCAAGAATGATTTTTATAAAATTGCTGGCATTGCATCATGAATAGCTTGGTATGTTACCTTTTCCATAAACTTCCTTCTCAGTTTCCATTAATAATTGATTGTAGCCTTGGAGAGCAGTCCTGTTAGCTGACGCCTAACCTTGAGCCTGTTAGAGAAAGTTTAACACTTTACAGCACAGTCAAGCTCCTGATGCCAGTTGTGGGATTAACTTAAGCCTCACCCAAGAGAGACAAACTCGGAAGGGCTGAAATGTCCTCAGCCTGGGGAGAGGAAATAATATAACCATTTTATCCTTCTTTGTGAGAAAACCAATCAAAGAGATGGGAAAGTTGGTCCTTTTCATTGGCCCATATCTAACAGACACACCACTGAAAGGCTGCATAGCTGGGCCCCTGGCACAGAAGGTTCAGAAGCTCTGTATCGGGAATACTCTCACCTAAAGACCTTTAAATGGACCAGAGCATCTTGGTTCTATTCTTGACTTGATTGGGGTAATTACTCTCCCACAGACACAGCCCAATCGGGGCCACCACCAGAGGAAAAGTGAGAGAAGTAACTTTGAAGTACTCTTTCAAGGTGGCTCGCTATTATTATTCATTTCCCTTGTTATGGGGATAGAATTCATTTCACAGAGATGAGCTGGCTTCTCTAAGGCCAAGTGAAAAATACTAATAATGAGAGGCCAGGCAGGGGGTGATGCCAGAATTCAAATGTCCTGGCTTGGATTGTTCAGCTTCCCAAGGGACAGACCTGGATGGCAGTCCGGGCCTGCACTTCCTAACAGCGAGACCCTGGCAATCTCTGCACATATAGTCCCTCCTCTGTAACATGGTCAATGTGGCAGTACGTACCTAGGATTGATGTACAGTGCAAGGTCATGGAAATGAATGATTTAGTATACCCCCGGGCCCATTGGAAACAATATTATCATTACTGGGGACTTGGTATGTGAAAAAATTTGTTTAGCCGAGACCCGTTTGGCTCAGTGGATAGAGCGTCGGCCTGCGGACTGAAAGGTCCCAGGTTCGATTCCGGTCGGGGGCATGTACCTTGGTTGCAGGCACATCTCCACTGTGGGGCATGCAGGAGGCGGCTGATCGATGTCTCTCTCTCGTTGATGTTTCTGACTTTCTATCTCTCTCCCTTCCTCTTTGTAAAAAAATCAATAAAATATTTTTTAAAAATTTAAAAAAATTCGTTTATAAGGATCATGCCCATCAATGACTCATTCAGGGGCTTCAGAAATTCTTGCTTGGGCTCAGTTCTTGCTGTTGTGCACCACGGCAGAGAGTTAGTGAGGCTTCTTGCCATGCCACACGCTGCTCCGGGTGATTACAATGACAAATACCAATAGCATGATTCTCTGAACTCTCTTGCTGTCATGGCCACCTTCACCCCAAAACAATTCTGAGCTCAGGTCGTGATGATTAAATTTATATCGGTAAAACAGGTTATGTTGATTCCTTGGACCCAAATGTACATGAAAACATTAGACTTGATTTGCTTGCGAGAAGCACAAAGGCTGGCCCTAGTGCGGTGTAAGCTGATGGGTGTAGGTTAAGAACCCTACAGGCTGACCCCTGAGGCGACCTGGGGTTGATAGGGAGCTATGGATTACATAGAAGAATTTATTACATGGTTTTCTGCTTTTCTTCAGTGAAAATCAGATGACTACTCCAAAGACTATATTAAAATTATCATCATTATTTTATGCTCAAGTTTAAAAAGTAGTGATATATGTAAACTTTAAAATCCAAAGATGAAAATACCAAATAAATCACCCTAATGTATATATAATTTCTCAGCAAATTCTGTACTTAGACTGATGTATATTTCTGAAAAGATTGTTGCAACACCTTTTCTCACTCACCTACACTTATATAATTTTTAAATACTTTTGATATAGAGTTTAGAGAAACCAGCATTTGTTACAGTTTCACACATTTCAAAAGCCTCTCTTTGAATATAGAGGTAATTTATTTATTTTTATTGTTTATACTATTACAGATGTTCCCATTCCCCCTTTTCCCACTTCCTCCCCTTCTCTGTGGCCATCACCACACTGTTGTCTGTATCTATGGGTTATGCATATCTGTTTTTTGGCTAATCTCTTCACCTTCTTTCATCCTGCCTCCCTTCTCGTCTCCCCTCTGCCAGCTGTCAGTCTGTTCTATATATCCATGCCTCTGTTTCTATTTTGTTCCTCAGGCTATTTTGTTCGTTAGATTCTACATATAGGTGAAATCCTATGGTAATTGTCTTCCACTAACTGGCTTATTTCACTTAGCATAATAATTTCCAAGTCCATCCATGCTGATCAAGGAGTAAGAGAGCCTTCTTTTCTTACAACTGCATAGTATTCCATGGGGTAAATGTACCACCAAGTTTTTATCCACACATCTACTGATGGGCACTTGGGCTGTTCCTAGATCTTGGCTATTGTAGATACTGCTGCTATGAACATAGGGGTGCATATATGCTTTCAAATTGGTGTTTGGGGGATTCTTAGAATATATTCATAGAAGTGGGATCCCTGGATCAAACGGCAGTTCCATTTTTTATCTTTTGAGGAAGCTCCATACTGTTTTCCACAGTGGCTGCACCCGTCTGCATTCCCACCAACAGTACACTGGGATTCCAATTTATCCACATCCTCACCAGCACTTGTTTGTTGATTTATTGATGGTGTGACTTTGTTTCTGGGCTTTCTGTGCTGTTCCATTGATCTCTATACCTGTTCTTATGCCAGTATCAGGCTGTTTTGATACTATGGCCTTGTAGTATAGTTGTGATACCTCCAAATTTGGTCATTCTCAAGATTACTGAGGCTATTCAGGGTCTTTATTTATCTTCAGGAGGTTGGAAAGACTATAGGATTTAAAGAAGGGGCTTTATTTGCTGAGCTTTTCAAATGTTAACTGAAGTGTACTCTTTTATATATATAAATTATATTGATTATTTACAGAGAGCGATAGAGAGTCAGAAACATCTATGAGAGGGAGAGACATCGATCAGCTGCCTCCTGCATGTCCCCCACCGGGGATGTGGCCTCAACCAGGATACATGCCCTTGACCAGAATCGAACCTGGGACCTTTCAGTCCACAGGCCTATGCTCTATCCACTGAGCCAAACCGGTTTCGGCTGAAGTGTACTCTTAATAAGTCTTTTATCTCGGAGCTATTACAGTAAAAATTGGTGTTCAAGCTGAGAAAAATCAAAGAGCAACAAATAAAAAGTTTAACAAATAGGTCTTTATACTAGATTAAAAGTCTACTATATCTATTTATAAGTCATCCTATAAATTATGGAGTTTTCAGAAACAAATCAGTTCATGTTAAAGAATGTCTCCTTATTGATTCAACTTTATTTAAATGCAAACATATCTGAAGTATCTTAAATTTTTCCCCTATGTGGTTGACCATCTTTGTGTATGTGCATGTGTGTGCTTAGTGCATTAACTAGATGGTTTTAGAAGCACAGCTGACTCTCCCTGTGATGGAGAGAAGACAGTGTATAGAGATCTCACGCTAGGGAGCTGAAGGGTACTCACCGTGGTTTACCCTAAGAGGTAGGGGATCCACCTGAGAGGAAGGGGTTCCCCTTTCTATAATAAAGTAATCCTGCTGCCAGCCAGACACAGAGAGCTTTTATTCCTTTAGTCTCATCAATGCAGCCAACAAGATTGCCCTGAGACCATGTGATGCACATTTGTGCTTTCTGTCTGGCTTGAAGAGATGGTCTCATTTGGCTATCATTATCTGGCTACAGAATTAATTCCCTCGGCCAAACCTTTCTGATAAAATGCCCGTGCTGAAATGCACTAAGAGAGCAGTCATAGTTTTGAAATGTCCCCTCAAAGGGCAGGATAGTTTTGGGGAAAATATAAAATCTTTTAAGGCGGGTGTAAGCAGGTTAGTAATAAAACCCATTTTCATTTATCAGACCTGTTTGCACATTCACATGACAAGCATTGTGCCAGACCCTGGGAATGTTGGAGTGGGTCAGGCTCAGACTTAAACGTTCCCCCGTCCCCATGGCCATGTTTGTCCTATCTATGCCCTTGGAGTAAGTGCAAGTCAGGGGGTGACCACCCTGTGTTTATAGGAAACACAAGGCCGTTATTCATTCCCTTCTGTTGCAACAGCTGGCGTTAAAGTGGCCTTACCCATAGGTGAGTGCTTGTGTTTTGTTGTATCTGCATCCCCAGCCAGAGCTTTGGAGTCTGAAGTCACCCAGAGCGTCTTGGCAGCCCCGGCCTCCAGGGCTCCCTGTGCCTCCTGCGCCTTCCTCTCTTCCGCTTCAGGTTCCCAGCTCCAGCCTGAGTCCTGCCTTTCCTCTTGTTCCAACCAGCCCTGAGGAGTCTCTGCCCCAGGGGCCCGGTGGCCAGCATGGGGACCTCCTGGCTCTGCGCCCATTTCCAGTGGCACCTTGGAAACAGCCCAGCACCCCCTGATTGCCAGGCTTCTCTCCTCTGGTCTGAAGAACCCTTCCATGAGGTGACGGCCCACTCCCGTGTCCCCGCAGGTGGTGGAGAACCAGCAGCTGTGCAGCGCGCTGAAGACCTTGCTGGAGGACCTGCGCTCCGAGCTGCGGGAGGACCAGTGTGCGCGGCTGCGGCTGCAGCAGCAGTACGCCAGCGACAAGGCGGCCTGGGACGTGGAGTGGGCCGTGCTCAAGTGCCGACTGGAGCAGGTACCTGCCCCCATCATCCCCCGGGACAGGTGGGGAGGAGGCACAGGTGACCACAGTGACCCTCGTCTGAGAGAAAGAGGGCTGGGAGGAGACCAGGAGCAGCCACCTGCTGTCTCTTCCTCAAGTTCCCCAACATTCCAAGCATATTCCCCCCGTATTCCCTCTCCCACGTATGAAACACGGTCGGCATATTCAAAGCAGCGTGTACTCTCTCATCTCTCATTCCACATTGGGCAAGGCTGTGTTTGGCCCCATCAGGGGCCCGCCAGCGTCAGGTGGTGATCAGGACGCGCTGACAGGGTTCAGACAGGAGCTAAGAAAAAGCAGACCATAGTTCGTTATCTCTGAAAGAGGTAAACATGTGCTTTCCTTTCCATTTCTGCAAATACTAGACGGAGCTGTGAACCTTCCACTTCATGCCCTAGGAGTAAGTCTAATCAGGCGTGGTGACCTGATGTACAGCAGAGAGAATGGGAGCCCCGTAGAAGTGGCTGGTCTCCTCGGATCACAGAGCCTTTCATGCCCAAGTGGAGAGGGGAGCGGGCTCCTGCATCCACCCTTCCCACAGAGCAGAGCCTCCTGGGAGGTTTTTGGCGTGGCGGGGCTATTAACATCAGACTTAGCCAGAAACACTCTTTTCTACATTCCCAGAAACATTTTCTCCCTGAAATTCCTAAAAGCACAGCCACTCCCTGCAGCCCTTTGGCCAGGCTGAGGGGAAAGGTCTGTGCATCTTTGGTACTCCATTTTCTAGGCCTTATTTTGAGGCAAACCATAAAATATTTAAAATTGCATATGAATTGCACACACACACACACACACACAAAGCACAGAAAGGAGATATCTTTCAAATGGCCTTAATGAAATATGAAAGGACCCATCATATTTCAGCTCTTGCCCTTCCTGGTGTGGCTCAGTTGGTTGAATGTCGTCCCATGCCCTGATTGGCACCCACAGTTCACCTGCATTGCCTGGCACAGGGGAGCAGTGGTGTCAGGCTCAGAGCCCTGGGAAAAGCAGAGATACAAAGTTTTCTGCAGAGGAAGCTGCAAAGCGCAGGAAAACCAAAGAGCCAGGCCAAGCTGGTCCGGTGACGGAGCCGCCGACCCAGTTCCTGATCCTGCCCACTGCCTGGTGGCAGTCTCCTACTAGACGCTCTGCTTATGTGAGGATACAGCCTGAACAGTCAGTAGCAGAGGAGGAATGAGTGAAAACACTTTTTGATGAGCTGCCTTTTAAACCTACTTAAAAATATGTTTATAGGAGGAAAAAAACCTAAATATTTTCAAAGACTTTGAGTGTAGCTGACAAAAGGAGGCATAATCTTTGATGCGAACCAGTGTCAAAACACTTCATCTTTGTTTTAGAGAAACTTTGTATCCCCCCACGTGTGTGCCACAAATAAAGCCTCGGGGAGAGTCATTAAACACCGCGAAATAATGCTAGGACTTCAAACCTAAAAGGCAGGTGGTAATAGGTAAGATTCATCTTCTGCCCAAATCGTTTAAGGAGCTTTTTAAACATTTGCAGCCCCAGAAGCAATGAATGTGGGTGGCTGCTGACTCATTTATAATAGTCCTACAAGAGGCCCGATGCATGAAGATTCATGCAAGAATGGGCCTTCCTTCCCCTGGCTGCTGGCAGCGCCTTCGCCTGGCTGGAGCTGCCTTTTTGCTCCAGCTCCAAGCCGTCTTTCCACCTTCCTATGCTGCCCAGAGGCCCAGAGTGGCTGGGGTGGTGCAGAACGCCTTTGTCATTGCCATGGTGACAATGCAAGTGTGCCACCCCACCTTTGGCCACTTGGCACCTGCAAATGCAAATTAACCTGCCATCTTTGTTAGGTTAATTTGCATATGTAGGCACTTTGATCCCCATGGGGATCAAGCCAACTCACTTCTGGTTGGCTGGTGGGCATTGCAAAGGTACGGTCAATTTGCATCTTACTCTTTTATTAGTGTAGATCAGTGTAGATGGTTACCCTCTTCTACTTAAATGCAAAATAGGTAAAATCTACCAAAACTTAAGTATTTTTTCCTCAATGAAGGCCATGTTGTTCCCAACTCTGTGATTCCTTCCATCGACTCCTAAGTCAGACCTTATTCTAAATGCCAAGGTTCCAACAACAGATCAGATATTTTTTTGACAGGGTTCACAATGCATTGAGAGACCCAGAGAAGTGCCCCACAAGGCCTGTACACAGTGCTGTCGGGAGTGGGGGCATGCAGGGCACACACCTCAGCTTGAGGGTTTAGGAAAGGAGTGTTTGTGAAAGGCCTGCTTAGAATGAATCTCAGAGGATGAATAGTATGAGTACATGGAAAAGGAGGGAAAGGATATGTCAGATAGAATAGGAACATCATGAAGAAGGGACTTGCCACATCTGCAGAACTGCCTCTAGTTAGGTGTGAGAGAAAGAAGGTTCACAGAATTAAAACGATAACCTTGATTTTCATCATGGAAGTAAAGAATTTTGATTTTTAAAATATTTTTATTAATTTCAGAGAAGGAGGGGAAGGGAGAGATAGAAACATCAATGATGAGAGACAATCACTGATGGGCTGCCTCCTGCAGGCACCCCACTGGGGATCAAGCACACAACCAGGCATGTGACCTGACTGGGAATCGAATTAGCGGCCTTCTTATGCATGGAATGAAACTCAACCAACTCAGCCACACTGTCTGGGCTCTTCTATCATTTCTTAACGTCTGCTGTCAATGGGATTTTTTTCTCCTTCAATTTTTATTTATTCAAAAATGTTTGTTTTCCTTTATTTTTGAAAGATGTTACCAATTTCCTCCTTTAAAGATGTCACTCCATTGTCCTCTGACTTAGTTTCTGAAGAGAGATCTGTTGTCATTCATATATGTGTGCCTCTGTGTGTGTGTGTGTGTGTGTGTGTGCATATGTCTCTTTTCTCTGCCTCCACAGCTTTCTCTTTAGTTTTCAATAGTTTGAATATGATATGCCTAGATGGGAGTGTTTTTGCTCATGTGTTTAGTTTTAGTATTTAACCTCCTGAATGTTTGACAAATATGTATTGTAGATGCCTAGGTTCCACCACTGCCCCATCACTCGGTCCCATAGAGGTGCTAAGAATATAGGGCAGACATGTACTTGTCTTTAAGAAGCTCTATAGGAGCACAAGCAAGAGATGGTGGTGACTCAATAGGGCTGTAGACTATGAGAACATTGACATTCTATGTTTGTAATTAGGATTTTAAGCATGAATATGGTTTCTCCCATGGGATTGGTCAAATCTTGGTTTAAACATGTTTCCAGGTATAATACCTTAATGATCTAAGATTTTTTCCATCTAATAAAGTGAGACTTGGCAGGGATTAAGTTCCTAAGTTCTCTTCTCCTTGGCAGTTGGAAGAGAAAACTGGGAAAAGCTTGGGAGAACCAGGCTCCACCACTGACAGCAAAGGGGCATTCAGGAAGGAGAGGGAGACACACCAGAAGCTCCTTGCTGACAGCCACGGCCTGGTCATGGACCTGCGCTGGCAGATCCATCACAGCGAGAAGAACTGGAACCGCGAGAAGGTGGAACTCTTAGACCGTCTGGACAGGGATCGGCAGGAGTGGGAGCAGCAAAGGAAGGAACTCTTGTGGAAAATAGAACAGGTAAGGAAGATCCCAGACACCAGAGAACAGGGAAGAGAGAGGAGACAGCTAAAGTGACTTGGAAATCTGAGCATGTAGAGGGAACAACAATCAGGCTGCTCAGAGGTCCTGAGTACATTAGGATGTTTCATGGGCTTCCAAAAAGAGAGGAAGAAAAGAAAAAATAGAATTTTTAGTATTAGAAACCTGGGTTCAGCCATTACACAGATCTTTTCATTGCAAAGTTTGTAGGTAACTTCCGTGTGTGTGTGTGTGTGTGTGTGTGTGTGTGTGTGTGTGTTCTGGGATGGGAAGTAACGTTTTAAAGGAATTTAAAGACTAAACCTGAAACATGAGTTTTTTTCCCAGGTCTTATAAAGTGATTTCTGCAAAAAAGCAAATTAACTTTTAAGTTTTCCATTCAAGATCTGGTCACAGTGACTGTTCCAGCTTAAATGGAATTATTGTCCATTAGGTAAAGAAATTGCTGAAGTAAATTGGGAGTCGGGCTGTTTGCACCTGCTGTGGATATTACTGAGCTATAATTACGTAGCACCATAGTCAGGGGAGGTAGCTGGTAGCTCATTGTCTTCAGCTAAACAAATGAGTCAGAAACTCAGATGAACTCATGGGGAGAAGGGGAGTTGTTTTTCTACTGCCCAGATCATTATTCTCTGCATTGCGTCAGACTTAGGACAGTTTGTGCGGTGGTAGTTGTGCCTACGTGATGCACAGATTACATTTTTGCATTAAATTGATGAAGATTTGGAATTCCTCCCTGGCTGGATTTTTACATAGCTTACATTTTATTTCAGCTTATCACACTTACAAATTCATGGGGCCTCAAGGAAATGCATTAATCAATAAGAAACTGAGTTCAGGAAAAACAACTTTATTATTTTCTTACAAATACTCACACTGCCTGCATTTATATGAGGACTTTTTTGTTTTTTTAAATGCGCTCCATTATCCCCAGACATATGGTACCTGTGTCTAGCAAAGGCTAGTTTCTGCATACTGCATGGGAGTGAGGGAGGGAGAATGAACTGGAAAAAAACGGGAGCCTTTGGCTCAGAAATCCTTGAGGAGAAGGAAGTGCACTGCAGATAAAAAGGAGCTGAAGTTTCTCTGAGCCTGGATTACTCACAACTGAGTCACCCTACTGAGAATTTGATATGGTTCATTTAAAAATTCTATCAAAGGAAAGTTGGCCACTTCCTGCTCGGCCTAGAAATGCCACCACTTGAGGAGAATCTTCTGATTTAAATCCCCTGTGTTCTGGTGCTCTACCGAGTGGATCAGTTGTTCTGTGGAAATTGTAGGAGCCACGCCGCATGTGTTCATAAGAATGGTCACAGATTCCCTATATCCAACTGCAGCAGCTGGTCAGTATCCCCGTAACTCTAGGCACCTTGTGACCAGGAACATTCCCTTTTGGCCTTCCCTCCAGGATCTCTCACTGTGTCTGTCCCTCCTGTACCCCACCAAGGCCATCACCATCCCTGCCCTTCTGGGTCCCCTTAGCCTGCTAGCCGTGGGCCTGTTGGTCTTAGATGGCTTCATTTTGGAAGTGACACCTTGGATATAAATTAAGCAAGCCTTTGGGTTATTTTATTTATTTATTTTACTTTAGGGAATGAGGAATTTCTAGTAAAGGAAAAAGTGGCAAGACATTTGATGATACTCAGCTTTCAAATAGTTAATGACTGAGGGATGAGCATTTGCCTCATGACTAGACCATGTTTTGGAAAGAGAAAAGAGGATAGGACCTGAACCCCATGTCCAGATTGTCAACCCTGCAACAGTTCTACCAAGCTGACAGCCCCAGAACGTCAATCCTCAAGGTTGACATGTTGGAGCATAATGGGTTCCCGGCACTCATCTGTTTCTGAAATCTGTGTGTGTGGCGGAGCCCACAGGCTTTGTACAATGACTTAACTGCTGTTTTTAGAAAAGGGTTTGCTGCCAGTGAATGGTGCTTCGGATATGCAATTGTGGCTTTCAAAAATAAATCTGGCCTCCTCTCCCCCCAATATTAGAGATTTTAAAAGGAGATTTTATAAATCTTGGTGCCCAATCCTGAAAATCATTTCTATGTAAGAGGAAATTGGCTGAAGTGTCTATGTATGTGTATAGATTTTGTTTATCAGTAACTTGATTGCTCACTCATTAAACTTTTAGCTATACATTTCACAGATAAACAAGAATGAACATTCCTCGTAGTGTGTGCTCTTGATATTTGACTATGTGGTGAACCATATAACCTTAACTAGGATAACCTAATACAGATAGTAAAAGAAGGAACACTAAATCCATTTTCCACTTTCAGAACACATGCTTCATACTTGTCGGGTGTCATTGAATTCCTACATAATTATTGTGCCACAGGAGGCATTTTACATGATGAATGACTGTGGGAGTGTGGGTAGGGTCATATAACACCTATCATCTATCTTATCACACATCCTATCTCAGTCCGCATTTGATTGGGTGATAGTTAACTTTTATGAAGTCACACTGCATTTCTCCTTAGAATTGTTAAGTTTCCAATTAACTTGCTGATAGAAGGAAGACTTGTAGCTCTAAAGAGCTACAGGGAAGTTCATTCTCCTCCCAGGAACTTCCTTCAATCAGTTGCCTCTATACCATGAAAGACCTTTCTTTTAAAACCTGTTCATGCCCAGCTGGTATGGTTCAGTGGTTGAGCATCAACCTATGAACCGGGATATAAATTAAGCTCATGGTCCCAGTCAGGACACAGCCCAGGTTGCAAGCTCAATCCCCAGTAGGGGATGTGCAAGAAGCAGCCGATCAATGATTCTTATCACTGATTGATATTCCTGTCTCTCTCCCTCTCCCTTCCTCCCTGAAATAATATATATAGTTGTTGTTGTTGTTACTCTTCACCCAAGGAAATTTTTTATTGATTTTCTTGGTTGGTTGGTTTTTTTTTGTTTTGTTTTTGTTTTTGTTTTTGGAGGGGGAGAGACAGAGAGGGCCACACATCGATTGGTTGCTTCCCGCACGCACCCTGACTAGGCCTTGGGATTGAGCCTGCAACCAAGATTTATGCCCTTGACTGTAATTGAACCCAGGACCCTTTATCCTCTTAGTCCGAGGGCCAGCGCTCTCTCCACTGAACCAAACCCTCCAGGGCAATAAAATTTATTTTAAAAAAATAATAATAAAACGTGTTCACAAAGTGACCATTTTTTCTTTTGACTGATTCAGATGAGGTGACACTCTTGAGGGTTTATTGTTTCCTGTATTATTTGAAATGCAAATCTTTAAAACTCTATATTTGCATTACAAGTTGTTCTGCTGCAGGATTCTAAATACAGTAATTGCAGATGCCTGATTTGAAATGACTCCCCTAGGAAACGCTAGCCTTTTAAGGACCCATTATTCTATTACGCCACCCCGGAGGCATCTCAGCAGCAGATACCTCCAGCTAAAACCACTCAGCTTCATTTTTAGGAAACCTAACACCGGCTCCCCAGCCCGTTGGTCCTGGCTGCAGGGTTTATTTTTGAAATTCCACTTTCCTGAGTTAGAACCTGCTTGTTCATAGCTCTCCTCTGCAGTCATTCCTCCCCCTCTTCACACACATGCTCCGTGCACACATTTACAGCTTCAACTGTGATTCTCGCATTTTAATTCCTTGCCCAAAATAGCTTGGAGATGATCATGTGTTGAAAGTAAATTGTGCTGACATGCATTGGATAAACATAATAGAAAGCTTTCCTTTTTATTTCCCGGTTAAAGAAAGCAGTTAGCATCTTTTAAGAGAACTAGGAATAACTGCCACGGGGAGAGACAGGAGTGGAGAGCGGAGGCAGCGGAGCTGAAACCCAGAGTGATGTGTTTGTTCTAACACAACTGTGATCCTGCCTCAGACTCCAACACTGAAGCTATGGCTGCTCGAATTTTCCTATGTCTCACAAAATGAAGACGGTACTCCGAGACTTTGGTTCCACCACCTCAAAAATTACTAAAAATAAGTAAAGTCCTCTATCCCCATTATTTCACACGGCTTTGTTCCTGGCGATACCAGGCCACACGTATAGCCATTGCGTGGATGCAGACTGAAATTGGGACACGAAGATCGAGTTTATGAAAGATGCCTGCTTAAAAGAGTATATGATTCTAAGGGAGTTTTAGAACTTCCTGGCACTGTCCCAGCACTCAGGGTTGAACGTCCTTCTGCCACCCCTTCAGGACAAACGCAAAAGTCATTTTTGTCATTGCGATAATCATTCAAAAAAGCAGCCAACGTATAGCTTGCTGGGCTCCTCATTCAACAAAGACCCCGTGAAGGGTGTGTAGGTGGGAACCCTCAGTGCTCGGCTGTGCTTTCTGTGCCTGTCTGATGGAGGCAGAGAGGAGAGCTCAGTGCGGAAAGCTCAGGCGAGAAGAGCAAAGGGAAACGGCCCACAGGGCTTCTCCTGGGCTTGGAGGAGAGGAACGAGAGCATCCCCCTCCGTGCATTTGCCTGACTGTCCTGTGGTTTCACCCTAGCACCCTTCCTGACTGTCCTCAGGTTGGTTCTTGCGCAGTCAATAAGCAAGGTGATCACTGTGGGCCCAGCCTTCAAGGGCAGGCCTGAGGGAAGTCAGGGGTGGTTTCACCGACAGTGGCCTCTCCCCTGGAGTCCCCCTGGACCTGGGAGGGGGGTTGACAGATGAGGAGACGGAGCCGAGAAGAGTTAGGTACCTTATACCTGATCGCCAATGGTTCCAACTCAGGTAGGTCTTCCCAACTCCAAGTGGCCCTGTGTGTTCCCCGCAACTGCTCCTTGAACTTCCTGCGCCAGGCACACAACATGTGACTCAAAAGTATCTGTCTTTGCTGTTTGTTTTCAGTCCTACCAGAGCTTAATTCCCTTTATAACTAAATTTCAGTCCTCTGAAGCAAAGTGGAAGGTGCTTTACCATCTAGTGGTTATAACAGTTTGATCTCTCGGATTATGTGTAAGACCTGTTCCAGACGATTTGGAAATAATATGCTGTTATTATTAGGAAACTGCTAGTTAGGAAAACCAAATTCGCCTTCAGACGTTTGCTCATCGTTTTCCAGAGTATACCTTAAATTCTGAAGGTAATTTTTAAAAAAGGAGCTTAAAATATGTCATTTAATGTTCGATTTAAAAAAAAATAAACATATTGTTTCCTGTGAGTTCAGTACTCAAAGTTATGTACAATCACAGAGTCTTGTCAGAAGGAGTGGGCTGGTATGTGATTAATGCAGATTTTCAGTCCGAACAAAATGGTGATTTTTTTTTTAAGCATGTGTAATGGTGGTGGGTTACGTTTTAAAATTAAGGCCAGAACTTTAAGAGCATTTCCTTCTCCTAGTCTTTGAGACGTGAGGTATGGAATTATAGATGGACTCATCTGTAATCCCAAACTGTGGTGAGACTATGGTCTTAGAAGAGCAACAGAGAGAAAAGTGAGGCTAATTGTTTTGATTTTTAAACCCTCAAGTTGCAGAAAGAAAACAGTCCCCGGAGAGGTGGGAATTTCCTTTGTGATCAAAAAGAAGGCAGCATCCGCCCTTTTGCTCCCCCGGGAAGCCCCCGCATGCCCCCACCCCTGGGGATGTGGCCCTGCACAGAATCGGACTCGACCTCTTTTGAAGACCGGCCGCTCTCCAAGCTGAAGGGATCGGACAGGTGCTCAGCCCGGGAGAACCTCTACTTGGACGCCCTGTCTTTGGAGGATGAGCCAGAGGAGCCTCCGGCCCGCGGGCCCCAGAAGGAGTTCAGGAACTGCCTCCCTCAGGTCGGCCTGGGTTTTCGGGTCCAGTTAACCACTGCAGGACCACGGCGTGGGTGGGAAGCCCTGCCACGTGGCGGGCAGGCTCCAGGGCTTAAGAAAATATGAGACCTTCACAGTGCCAAGAGCATTGCTGGGTGGCCCTGACCCCAGACTCCTAGCGTGTGCTGCGGCCAGCTTTCTTTTACCACTTGGTCTCACGTTTCGTGTCCTGTGTAAACGGAGAGGTCTCACAAATGGGCATGGGGAGTGTAGATCTTCACTTCAAATCATAGAAAACTTATTAATAACAATCCTGTTGTAAAGAAAATACCTGACATTTGGGAGTAGCAAATGTCACTAAACAATGACACAACCTGCAGACCTTATTCTGCACAAAGAGAAGACCATCCAGCACTGAGAAACCTTACACAGACTAGGCGAGCAGGTAGCTGAGCTAAGCTCTGTGCTGAAACCTCCACGGCACAGCGTTGCCTTTTCCTGGTTAAGCCCTTGTTAAAGCGGGGTTTTAAAAATTGATTTCAGGAATCGTTCCCTGTGAGTCCATTGAACCGTCGCTCTGCCTGTTTTTTAACCTGTCCCAGGTACTTAACGGACTGAGAAGGGTTCAGTCAATAGTGCTGTTGAAATGTGGGGAAATTATACTCAGTCACAGGTCAGGGAGGCCAGGTACCACCCCTTCCCTTCCCCCCGACTCCTCTGCAATAGACTCCCAGCTGATGTGACATCGCCAGTAGGCCACCCTGTGTGATCTGCTGGCAGACTCACATGGTCCACGCTCACAGCAGTGCGAAGGCAGTGTGGTCCAGAGACTGGCAGGGGCCTGGACCCCTTCCTGACCTGCACTGCAGACCGTGCTCACTGGGGGAAAGCGCGCCAGGCTGTTGACCACGCGGGCGCGTAAACTTCCATTATAAGGGCGTGTAGGATCCTTGCTCCCTCTTCCAGACCATGTCACCTCGAAAACACCCAAGTCCACCTGTGTTCCTGTTGTCCTCTACCAGCGAAGGTATCATTCTTCGTAAGCAGAAGTCACTGAAACTTCGTCTTTGATTCCAAGTGGCGAAATTTAAAATGAAGGAAGTACTCCCGCCTAAGGATGTCAAATCAATTTCAGTTAGGGACATCCACCTTCTAATTCACTCTGTCATCCTCATCTTCTCCCACTTCTCTCTCTTCTCTCTCTCTTCTCTCTCTCTAACACACACACACACACACACACACACACACACGCATGCAGCACACATGCAGACATATCCGGTCATTACAAAGCGAGGTGGGAAAGTCATGTGCTCAGGGAAGTCCTCTGAGAAAGCCAGGAGGGCCACTTTCTCCATGCCAGTGTTCATACAAAATTCGTGTCCAGTTTTTCTTACTCATGTGGGATCCTCCCTGGACTGCAAAAGCTCCAGCCCCTCACCACACTGAGGAATATGGTTTTATTATCGAATCTAGAAGGGGCGGGGGCAGTAGCACTCCTGACCAGCACTGGCTCCATGCGCTTTGTCAATGCTGTTGTCCTAGGGCAGGAGAGCAGAACAAAGCCCATAGCACCCTTCGAGCTCCTAGCAACCAGTAGTAGCTGATTCAGATGAACTTATTTCTTCTTTACAGGAAGAAGAAAATCACAAGGGAAATCTTCAAAGGTATGTAAGATGGAGGAAAACAACAGCAGACAACTGAAATAAAGTCCCCTTGTCTGGAAATTCCACCTGTCACTGCGGTCTATTATAATACTCTCTTCAAAATGACTTAAAATAAGACTTCTGAATAAGTAGTTGCTTTATTATTTTTAATTTAATAAATGCGGTATTTTTTTATTGTTCACAACAAAAAGGCCAGAGACCTGCTATGTTTGCTTATTAGCTTGAGGATAAAAACTTTGCTGTTCTAGTTGTATATTGTGTATGTTAAGGAATGATCGTGGTAAATAGTTTTTGAAAAGTCCATGGAAACTCCTCTCTTCTCATTTAAAATCTGGAAAAGCTCCCTCTTGCTAGGTTAGGAGACATTATACTATACCAGTGATTTTCTAGGCAGCGTGTTTCAGATGCATCCTGGTTTTTGTAGTTCCTGTTCTGTTTTACTTCAGATGCTGCTGAGGTTGGTGCCTTTCCTTTATCTACCTGGTCTCTGTTCCACAACATCCATCCAAGCCCTAAAGGCCAGGTCCCCACACGGGTGCCAGTGATTCAACTCTGAGTGGTTCCTGTGTGGGCAGGCGTGGGGGTTAGATGAGCCACGTCCAAGAAGGGTCAGGGCCCAGGTGTCTGCAGAGTGCTCCAGCCCCAGCATTCTGAAGCTCAGTGTTAATTCAGCCACTTCCTGACAGGACCGGAGACAAGAAGAGGGAAATTGCACTTGCAGGAAACCTTAAGACCTAATAACAAATCGATGTATAGATTTATGTCCAGCATGGTTATCACCAGCTTCCTGTTATTCAGAGGGCATTGGACAGTTTTTAGATTATTTCTAATATGGAAATATCACTGACTTTGCCTTTAGTGAGAAATAAGAAGATGGAAAACCTAACGGTGGCATTTGTCACCTAGACCCTTACCCCACAGTGACCACCACAAGAGCATGTACCCCGGGGTGAGGGCAGAGCCACCGGGAGCTTTGCTGGCTCTGTGGGCCAGCCCAGGTGGTACACAGACCCCAATTCTGGCCTCACCATCATTAATCAATCCTAGAGTGGAGAGGCCCCTTTGGCAGGGCCGGGGCTGGGCATAGAGAGTATTCAAGCCTATTTGGAGATAGGTGGAAATCAGTGTCCTATGGGGATGTGGTTTGTGTAGTTGCAGAGACTGTGAGTGTGCCTGTACCTCACCTCCCTGTCACCCAGCCCCAGCCTTCCTTCCTGGCCACTACTTCTTTGCCCTGAGAGAGCTGACAAGCTGCCTGAATGCTCCAGCAACCCCCAACCTAGCATGTCAGGTCTCCAGCACCCGGCCTATAAAGGGAAGTCAGTAAATTCATGTCAAGTAGAAATATATTGAATGAAACTGCTGATGATATATTGAGGAATCTACAGCCAAAGCCACATCTGTCAGGCAGGAACTTACCTTGAACTGGCTGCTGCTTTAGCTCGCCTGTCTTCACCTTCCACTGTGTGCATGTGGAGTGTCTTCCTCATGTCCAGAAATAGAGGAGGAGAAGGCCTGACTGTAGAGCATGGAGAGAGAGGGAAGAGGGGACCCGAGCCCTGTTGGTGGATTTGGGCAGGGCCAGGTGGGAATTTCATTTGAAAAAGTATTGGGAAATTTATTTATTGACCTAGTTCCATCTTCCACTGGGCCTTTGGAGATGGTTAGTACTTCAAGTCATAGGGGATAAGGCCAGTGGGTGGAAAAGACTTCAGATGATAGTTACTTTGTTGTGGTAGCTCCCCCACCCCCACCCCATACCATTAGCTGGTTCTAGGTCGGGACTGTGGCGGTCCATGGCTGTAGCATGAGCACCTGCCATAATGCTCAGCACTGGGGAAGCTCCCAGTACGGTGGGGACGGAAGGCTCTGGTCAGTAGATGGAGACGCCAGGCCACAGCCAGTGTCCCTTCCCCCTGTGGGGCACCGTAGGCTGAAGTGAAGCATCCAAGGCGGCTTGGAGCTTAGCTCCGCCTGCCTGAGAGCCCCCCCTTCCACTCGTTCCCCGTGTTGAGGGTTGGCTGTGTTCCATTCTGACCCAGACACCGGTCCTGGAACAACTCAAGAGCCACAAAAAGCCCATTGAACATCCACAGGGTCAGCTCAGGGCTGGAGGGCATCGAGCGGCTGGAAAGCGTTCTCATAGTTACGGTAGCGACTGGCACGCGACAGGCCTGTGCCATGCATATCGGTGGGCACCCGGGCTGGCAGGCAGCTGACACCGTCTCCTCTCCCCCTCCTCCCAGGGCAGTGTCCGTGTCCTCCATGTCGGAGTTCCAGCGCCTGATGGACGTCTCTCCCTTCCTGCCGGAGAAAGGCCTGCCCGCGGCCAGTAGCAGGGAGGACATCACTCCCCCGCTGTCCCCTGATGATCTGAAGTACATCGAGGAGTTCAACAACAAGAGCTGGGACGAGAGGCCCCCAGACCCCTGGGCGGGCAGGACCGAGGGGGGGCGGGCGGGGGGCGAGGCCACTGTGGAGCCTTTCCCCGACTCGTCCTGGTACCTCACCACGAGCGTCACCATGACCACGGACACCATGACCAGCCCCGAGCACTGCCAGAAGCAGCCCCTGCGGAGCCACGTCCGCGCCGAGCCCTCGGGGGTGCGGGTGCTGCACAGCCCGCCCGCCGTCCGCAGGATGGACAGCATCGTGGTGGCCAGCGGGGAGAGCTCGGGCCGCCCGGAGCCCGAGGACCCGTTTTCGACAAGCAGAGCCCGAGGGGTCGCAGGAGACGCGAAGGGGGGCCCCTCAGAGCACATGCTCAGCCGGTGGCCTTGCGCCCCTCCCAGGCAACCCCGAGACTACGGGGAGGGAGGCCTGCGCCCCCTGGATGGCACCCTCTGCCCCTCCCTGGGCTTCCCCTCCCCGCTGCACAGCCTGGGCATGTCCAAGAACATGAGTGACGACATGAAGGAGGTGGCCTTCTCTGTCAGGAATGCCATCTGCTCTAGTTCCCCCGAGCCCCCGGTCAAGGACACAGCCTGCCAGACCAATGGGTCCCAGACGACGGGGACGCAGACCGTGCAGACCATCAGCGTTGGCCTGCAGACCGAAGCCCTGCGCGGCAGCGCCGTCACCAGCAGCCCCCACAAGTGTCTCACGCCAAAGGCAGGGGGGGCCGCCACACCCGCGTCGTCTCCATCCCGTGGCCTTAGGAGCAGGCAGGTGGCCCCCGCCATCGAGAAGGTGCAGGCCAAGTTCGAACGGACATGCTGCTCCCCCAAGTATGGGTCTCCCAAGCTGCAGAGGAAGCCCCTCCCCAAAGCTGACCAGCCAAATAACAGGACCTCACCAGGGCTGGCCCAGAAGGGGTGCAGTGAGTCGGCTTGGGCCCGCTCCACCACCACACGGGAGAGCCCCGTGCACACCGCCATCAACGACGGCCTCTCCAGTCTCTTCAACATCATTGACCACAGCCCCGTGGTGCAGGACCCCTTCCAGAAGGGGACGCGGGCTGGGGGGCGGTCTCGCTCAGTGGAACCGCAGCCGGAGCTGGGCCCAGGCCAGGATACCAGCCCCAGTTCCCGGGGACGGTCACCCAGCCCCATCGGGGTTGGCTCAGAGACGTGCAGGGAGGAAGGGGGAGAGGGCACGCCTGTGAGGCAGGACTTATCCGCTCCCCCTGGCTACACATTCACCGAGAGTGTAGCCCGGATCCTCCACAAGAAGCTGTTGGAGCATGCCTTAAAGGAGGAGAGGAGGCAGGCGCCCCAGGGCCTCCCAGGTCTTAACAGTGACAGCCTCGCGGGAGAGTCAGTCAAAGCCGAACCAGGGTCCATGGAGGTAATGAAAGCTGAGTATTCCCCTCCCTCCCCCAACCAGCTCTTCCACTCAGATGCTGGGGAAACAAGTTGGAACCTGGGGTTGTACTAGGTCATTTGATTTTAAGAATCCTGGCCCATAATAGGTTCTTGTGAGCTGGGGAGATGCCTGGCTTATGGGAGGATGGGATAGGCAGAAACACGAACTCTGAGCTACCTTTTAACAGTGATTCAGGTTCTCTTCCCTGGTCTAAGCGGTGGCTGCTCATTCGTTTATCTGGGTACTTCACTTGGCGTCATAGCGTGCCATCTTTGGGGATGAATTTGTGTTCTAGGAATGTCTGTGTGTAAAAGTATCGGAGTTGTGTCAGGGCTGTCTGCACGCCCCAGTCTTTCTATGTGACAGCAGGAGAGTGTGTGCCGGGGAGGGTTTGAGAGTATGGATTCTAGAACTTTTCATGAGGAGTTACAGCAGCTGGACCCCAGTGTGGGCTTCAGGCCAAGCTGCAGCCTTCCATCTCACACATTACTCTCTGTGTCCACAAAACCCCCCAGTAATAACCCAGGCGAGGCAACACACGGTCACACCCTGCCTTCACGCAATATGATTATTACCCTCTGACACACCACCTATTATCACATTATTACCATATGACCACACATATTATCACATTGTCATGTGGTCACTATTACATCCCTTTTAACAAAATCCTCAAATCAGTCAACTTTGAATTCTGCTCTGATGCCTGTCCACACGTGGTATACTCATCCCATACCACCTTAGAAAGCAATCCCCATGTCCACTTCCAGAATGGGCAAAATAAAGCAAAGCCTGGTGACAATGCTGGGGTGAAAGAAGTGGTGATGCCTGCCCCTCGGTGCTGACAACACTCGGTTGGTCACTGTTCAGAGTGATCCAGGCGTAGAATTGAGCGTGAGCCCCAACCCACCAGTAGCCCACATGGACACACTCCACGCCAGTGCAATCCAGACACCCACAGGCATTCTCCAGGCCGGGCAGCCCAGTGGATGGCGAGGGTCCACGGGAAGAAGAGAAACGTGCTCCTTGAGCCGCCCACTTCTTTCCCACCCCCCGTGGCCTGGGCCTCATGAGTAAGGAGAGGAGAAAAGTGTATTTCTACATTTTGCCCCTCATTTCCCACAGGGAAACAATGATGGTTTCCCAGCCTAACCCACCAAGTGGTATTTAACTCAGAATATAGAGTTTAAATCTGAAATTCAGTGACCTACTGAAGTGGCAACGCCATATGGTTCAGCCTGACCTTGACGGTCCTCAGCCCACATGGTCCGAAGGTACGAGTCTCTGTGGTACAGTGGTGTGTGGGCTCTGAGAAGAACACATACCGTGGTTGAGTGTTCTCGGGTGTCACCCCGTCCTTCGGGGTCCTCAGGTAAGTGGTGCACTGCTGTGGAGGGTTTGTGTGAATGCCTGCCTCCAGGTCCTGGAGGTGTCAGCTGAAATCGGGGCTTTGTCCCAAAACATTAACCGGCTGTGTCTGGAATGTCCATTTATATTGGAAACTAAATGGAAATTAATTTTTAGGAACCAAAAAAAAAATGCTTTGAGTTAAAAAGCAATCTGTGATAATATGACGAATGGTTTCACGACCGAATCACAGCTCTCAGGGGTGAAAATGGTTTTACGGGTACAGCCCTTTGGCTCTCTGTCACGTGCCTTAGACTTCCTTCTCACTAGGTGTGCTTACCACCTCAGAGATGGTCGGCCGTTGGACGGGAGCACAGCAGAGTTCCGGGGTCAGAGCCTGACTGGAGCGCTCCCTGACACCGTCCCAATGTCACGGCCTCTTTTTTCCTGTTGGTGGTGTTGCCATTTTACTTGTTCTAGAGTCCAGTGGAATTACTTCTCCTCTGAATTGACTACTATATATTGGGCACACTGGAGAGCCCTTCTTGTCAGTGGTAGTTCTGGGTTTTCATTCAAAATCACCAGTGATTCTGAGTTGCCATCCTGCTGTGCGTGGCCGGCCGGGGCTCCCCGTGGCTGGTCACCGTGAGACGGGGACGTGGGGACCCTGGCCGGGACCCGCACAGGAGGATTTCCCATCTCACCCACACGCCGCTTAGTCTTTTCTCTTGAAGCCGTAACACCCATGCAGCGATGCGGAGAAGCTGTGAGGAGGGGTTCTGGCGTGAAGAGAAGGATAATAATCTGGAGGTGCAGTTCTATTCTTCACTCCCAGACCTAAGTGTGAAATGGGAGGAGAGGGCTGTCGTGTGAGCAGTGGTCGCTGCATCCTTGTGGCAAACTGGCTGTTCTGTGACTCCTTTCAAACACAAGAGTCCTGCAACTTCCCTCTCTCTGTGCCAAAGGATGTTGGAAATGTTAAGCCAAAGGGAAGGATAGGCGTCAGGAGGGAGAGGCCTGGGGCTGTTCCACAGGGAGGCCGTTCCTCCCTTCGGACGTGGCCCAGGAGGAGGTCTGGGTGCCCAGGAATGCCAGGCCCCTTTTGGGGACCTCCTGCTTCTCCTGGTAGCGGTCCCCGGAGCTGGCACCTGGCTTGTTGATATAAAACCTTTACTGTTCTTTTTTAAAAAGTACTTTTCAACCTACTTGCTTTCTTTTCTTTTCTTTGTCTGTCTGTTCTGTCCAGAACCAAACTGTCTTACTAACTGCCCCCTGGGGACTCTAGCCCTGCCTGCCTCACGCAGTAAGTGCTTCCGTCCTTCTTCCCACGCTGTCTGGAGGGGGCACTGGTGTACCTCGGGGTTGGCATCGGACACTCAGAAATGGGTGGAACCATCCCAGGGAGATCTGCTTCGTAGAGGCAGCGCCCACACCGGCTCTGGGTCCGTCTGCAGAGACAGATTGATGGTCTAGACCAGTGGTCGGCCAACTGCAGCTCGTGAGCCACATGCGGCTCTTTGGCCCCTGGAGTGTGGCTCTTCCACAAAATACCACGTGCAGGCGTGCACATAACAGTGCGACTGAAACTTCGTGGCCCATGCGCAGAAGTTGGTTTTCGGCTCTCAAAAGAAATTTCAGTCGTTAGACTGTTGATATTTGGCGCTGTTGACGAATGAGTTTGCCGACCACTAGTCTATACAATCCCTTTTGCCAAGGGTGGACTGCTTGGTGCAAAGAAAGGCTCCCAGGTGATAGAGACTCCACCTAGGTTTCTGCTCCCTGGGTAGTTGGCAGCCAGTATGCTTTCAGAGAGGGGACTGTCCCTGACACCGAGGTCTAGCCGGTGGGGATCTGCTGGACCGGCTACCGGTACTTGGTGGTACAAGTTATTACCATTTGCTAGATCAGGGATGACCATAATGCAAGGAGGCTTCTTTTTCAACAACCACACCAGAAGGAATGAGAGCAAATACATCTTGTCCTTCCAAGTGATCACCGTGGGTGACCTAGTACAGATGTGTGTTGATTGAATAAACAGCAAAGTCACCCCTGCTCCAAAAAGTATTCTCAGAACTGACTTCCAAGCCCATGTTGAGAAAATAGGAGCCTTGCGTTGAATCACGCCATAATTAGCTCATTCACTGATCTCAAGTCAAGTGCACGGGGCCAAAGTACAATGGTTTCTCCGAGACTGAAGTGCTCCAAGCACCAGAGGCCCACAGAGCCCACGGCAGGGCCTGTGGGGAAAAGGACAGCGAGGTGTGCTTATGTGTGCTGGGATGGCCACACGCCATTGCTCCCTGTGGGGGCCCCCAAACAGGTGCGGGCGTAGAGGTGGCACAACACGAATGGAAAGCAGATCCTCATCCCACATTGGCCCGGGGGAACTGGCTGCAGGGTGTCTGGTTCACCTCTAGCAGCAGCCCCGCCTGCACACACCCTTGCACACCATACACTCTCATACACAACACAAGCACACACAACTCTTACCACACCAGGAGCAGTGACACCAGAAGACACAAAACGGTAGCAGATTTCCCGAACCATGCGCCCCACAGGCCCTGGGCTGAGAGGAGGTGAGGACACGGCTCATCCCTCGTCAGTTCGCATTCCAGGTATTTCGGGGCCCACGGTGTTTTCACAGGCAGGCACCTCAGGTTGTCATGGTTCTCATTAGCACCTGTGCTTTGCCGACTGGGTCAAGAAAGTGCCAAGAGGCAGGGACCGGCAAGCAGCAGTCTCCATGTTAGTGCACCTCCTCTGCGGGCCCTACGGGGAGGCAGCCTCCTCACTCCATCGCTCCCCTGTCCGCCTTCCATCTTCCTTGTCACCTGGTTCGTCACATCGTCCTTCAACACAGCCGCTGACTCTTCTCTGTGTCGCTCGCCTGCACTGCTGACCACATCTTCCTCACTGTGACCTCTGCAGCCGCTTGTCACCTCTCTCTCCATCCTCTCCCCCTCCTGGCCGGCTCAGAGGGTCTTGTCTCTGTGTCATCGGCACTGCCGTGGTTTCCCATCTCCGCTTTCTGTTGTCTGAGCGTCATTTGGGCAGACGCGGCCCGCCCTGTAGGACTCCCCATTTTCTCCGGCCACAGCTTTGCGCATTGCTCTGTGCCAGCAAATTCCCATGTGGTGGCCTTGTTTCCTGTCGTGGAGACTGAGCCCTGGGAAGAAGTTTTCCAGGTGACGGGCACGTGGTGGAGGGGGCGTGGCATTATCTGTTCTCAGAAGGTGTGGGACGCCCGCAACACGAAAGCACGAGCACACCCTGACTCCACTTTCTTAAAATGCTGCTGCAGGGAGCGTCACAGGGAAAACTAGACCTAAATTAACTTTCTGCCAGCAGCGTTTTGCATGTGGTGGGAGTTTGTTTCTCCCACTGCCAGTCAATTTGGAATAAACAGTAGCAGTGCTTGTTTTGAGGCGAGTCTCATTCCTCACACAGCTGGATGAAATCAAGGGAGGCTGGCCTCTTAGGACCGGCATTGTCACTGAGTAGATCACTCAGGAGGGGCAGAGGGATGGCATCAGCTGGATCAGACCGACCACATGGCCTGGGTAGACGACATGTGGCCTGTGGCTTCCCCACCCTCCATAGGTTCCAGCCCATGTGCTCTGTAAACACACCCATCTCACGGCTTGGCCATGTTTTATCCTCACTCGACGTCTTCTCATGACTGTCATCACTGACCATTCCTGTTGAGGTCTTTCCTTACCATTTTAAGTTCTCCATGAGCAAAATAGCAGTGAGCATGCAGAAGTTGTCCTCTGTCTGTTGCATTGAGCGTCAAGAAGTGTGTTTGGGGGAAACCCCCCCTCCCTGGAGGCACTGTCCGTCTGAGTAACCCTGTCTTTCTCTTTCTGGCTTTGAAGGAACTACCTTGTTCCGCACTAGCTCCATCCCTAGAATCCTGCTTCTCCAGGCCCGAGAGACCAGCAAACCGCCGCCCTCCGTCCCGCTGGGCCCCACATTCCCCCACTGCCTCTACGGCTCCATCGCTCGGAGACCCGGCCTCCTTGGAGGAGTTCGGGGAGGAGGAGCGGCCCGGGGAGAAGCCGCACCAGTGACGGGATGCAAGTTTGCATGGATTATCGCGGAATAATTCACTGTAATTTGCATAACCACACCATCATCACCCACCAAACTCTGCCCACGAGGAGAGAGCTCGTTGTCCCAAGGTCAAAGAACGTGTTTAAAAAAACACACAGCTGCTGAATGTTCAACCTCTGACTGAGATGTTTCTAGAACGAAACAGTAAATGTGCCTGTAATAACTTAATTTTTTTCATAGCTCAGAAGACTATTTTTGTCTCCCATCTTTTTTACACACAGTATATTAAAAAGGGTACATAAGATATAAATAAATTTTAAAAAAAATAAACGTTTTAAAGATGTACATTTTAAGAGATCCTGAACACCCTCGATCTAATACTGGCTGCCTCTCTGTTACATTTGCACTGTTATTGTTTTGGTTTGCTTTATTTCCACGTTGATTTAGGGTGTTTTAAGTTAATTTTCTTTGGTCAGTGTTTTTGGTTTTTAAGAATTTTTGAAAACTTCAGACCGTCTGAGAAAGTGAACTCCTTGTAGTGAAAAAGTCAGACAGCCAATAGTCAAGACAGATGCCCTATGTGCCGGAGGGAACACATGTCAGCGTTTTGGAAAAGGGCACCGAGTCCTCAGCGGGACTCATCCAATTCTTTGTATAATCCACATATTCTCTCGACTTGCACGTCCTCGGGTTCGAGGTGCTGGGGTGCATGTACATACTGCTGCTGTGGTTCCCCATCGCCCGAGTGAGTCGTCCCGTTGTGCACATTGTGAGTTCCCTCGTTCTGTACTTTTGTCGTCGTCTTGCATCGATGATACAATATCCATGGCTTTTTTAAAATTATTGTTAAAAGATGAGCTGACATTATGCAGTGTTTACTCAAAATGTTCTGTTTACGGGAAAAATACTACACACGGTCATGAGGATACTGGATGGGAACAAAGGACGGTGCCTCGGAGTCTGTATGAGACAATGATGAAGTAGAAATAAAGCCTTGACCTGATGGCAGCCTGTGGCCAGACCTGGTGTCTCACACGCCCTCTGTCTCTCCTCAGGGCTCAAGAGGAGAGATGCCATAAACGGGGGATCTCGGGCCAGGGGGGCTCATGGGAAAAGGCAGCCGCTGCTAATGAGGCACCTCTTGGAATACACTGAGTGCATGGTGGTGTAGTTTCACTGGATTGCAAGAGCCTCCCGAAGTAGATAAAAAGGCAACTTCATTCTTGTTGAAAAAGCCAAAGGGGGTGGGTGGATGTGGGGTTGGGGAATGGTGAGGACACTGGCTACCCACAAGTCAGAATGCCCCAGCTTCCATCCCTCTCCCCTCTTTGGGAAAGCAGGAGTGGCCAGTGACTCCAGTGTCCATCCTGGCGCTGAGATGGACTTGAGAGAGGAGGAGTCTATCCAAGCGACATGCTGCCCAGAACACACGAAGGCCTATTTTAGGCCAGATCTTCAGGCTTTAATGTTTCATGAACACAACAGTTTTCTTCGAATCCACAAAGGCTCATAGAATAAGTTCTATTCTGAGCATTAGCACAGTTCCATCATTAAGTAGTTTCAAAACAGTGGAAAGCAACAACTACTGATACGGATGTACACTCTGTGGAACCCTGGCGCACTGCTGGTGGGTATGTAGAATGGTGCAGCTGCTCTGAAAAACAGTAGGTTGATTTTTTAAAAAGTTAAACAGGATTTTCATATGAGCCAGCAATTCCACTTCTGGGTCATAGGCCAGAGGAATTCAAAGCTAGGACTTGAACACATAATTGTACACCCATGTTCATAGAAGCATTGTTTACAATAGAGTGGAATCAACCCCCATGTGCATTGATGAATGAATGGATAAATAAAAAGTGGTCTACACATACAGTGGAATATTATTCAGCCTTAGAAAGGAAGAAGATTCTAACTCATACTACAACATGGATGAACCTTGAGAACATTATGCTATGTAAAATAAGCCATTCACAAAAATAACAAATACTATAAGATTCCACTTATACAGGGTGAGGCAAAAAATAGGTTTACAGATAGTCATATGAAAAATAATACAATAATTTATAAATAATACAAGAATAAACTCTGTGTTTTGCATACTCAACTGTAAGCCTACTTTTGGCCCACTATGTGGGAACTAGACTAGTCCAATTCATAGATTAAAAAAAGTAAAGTTATGGAGACCATGAGGTGGGAAGAGGGAAGAATAGAAGTTGGTGTTTAATGGGTACAGATTTCTGTTTAGGATGATGAAAAGTTCTGGGAGTGGATAGTGGTGATGGTTGCACAATCATATGATTAAATGGTAAATGTTGTATTTTACCACAATGACAGTGTTTTGATCTAAAAAAATAAATATTTAACTTAACCACTCTAGACGGAACTGAAGACAAACTATCAAAACATTGACAAATTTTTGGGGTACCTACCTTGTGCCAGGGTAAATGCTGGGAGGTACAATAACATCCTTCCAGCAACCAGCCAGCAGCCAGAAGGAGAGTTATCAGTGCTCATAACTGAAAAGGCTTTGGGGTCAAGGGCAGTAACAATCCAGAGCCGCAAAGAAAGCCATCAGGACTCTGCCTGCCTCCTCTCGCTCTCCTGTGTGGCTTTATTCTCAGACAAGCATCCCAGGGGTTGGCAGTGATCATCCCCAGTGGCTCTTATCAGTTTAGCAACTCCCAGAGAAAGAGGATCTCTTACCAGTAGCTCCTTCAAAAGCCTCAAGCTGATGAGTCTTCTGGATCTGCTTTAATTCACATCTGCCTGAGCCTATTACAGACAGATAGCCCAGCAAAGGAAAACCAGGTAGCTCCGCGACGCGCGGGGGCCCCGCCGGGGCTGGGGGGGGAGAGACACATGCATGGAAGACAGCAAAGCTGCTCATGACTGTGGGGAACCCTCCAATTACAAGGAGAAATTCCAGTCATCAAAGAGAACTTGCTGTATAATTGGAGGAGATGGACTTCCCAGGCACAAAACATATTGGGGTGGGGGTGGGGGAGGAGGAAGGAAAAGGGAATATGTAAATCCTAAATTAAAGGGCTTGAGTTGGACCTCAAAGGAAGAGAAGGATTTTTTTAAATATATTGTTATTTATTAGAGAGAGGCAGAGAGAGATAGAAATATCAATGATGAGAGAATCAATGCTCTTAATGGGAATCGAACCTGGGACCCTTTAGTATGCAGGCGGTGATTGAGCCAAATCAGTTAGAATAGGATTTAAACGTGAAGGCAGGAGAGGCGGTTCGGTGGGAAGAGTAGGAGCAGCTATGTGAGGAGGTGGTAAGAGTATCTGACCAGGGCAGTGAGGCAGTACCTGGGCTGGGAGCAGGTCCAGCGAGCAAAGCCACATCATGGGATGTCAGTACCTTAAAAGACAGTTGGGAACTTCTCCAACCACCCACTTTTCTACTAGTTGGGGCTTTGTATTCTTGAGTCCATTTATTGTGGAACCACCCCAACTTTTGCAAAGGCAAGATGGTGGAATGAAACACTTTCTACACTCCTGTCCAAATGATTGCTAAGGCAGCTAAGTAGGTGATGCGGGCTTGGAAGGAGAGCAGCTGCAAGAAGTGTTTGTGTATGTCTCCAGGAGCCAGTGTTCATGTGCCATTTGCTTTTATGTCCTAAAGAAAGAGGCAGGAGCGGATTCCTCAAACACAGCTAAGGGCCCTTGCACGCAGGGCATGCCCTGGCCCTGGCACATGGCCAATACCAGCGGCCCACAGACATTTCTCATCAAACTGCGGTCGGGCTGGGCAGTGGTAGAGACATTCCACTCTCCTTTTTTCTTCTTATGAGAAGGTAAAGGTTTTCAATATTATTGTCTTTTTTAAAATATGCCTATCATAATTCTAATTTTTATTTAGTACATTTTGTTTCACCCTTTTTTTATTAAGCTTGTCAGAGTTATGGGTATTTTGTTCAAAAAGTAACTGAGAAGTACAACTATCATGTACTATTTTCTAATTCATTGTTGTTGTTTTTAAAATACACATAGCATAAGATTTACCATTCTAGCAAGTTAAAGTGTACAATTCAGTGGCGTTTGGTACATTCACAGAGTTGTACAATCATCACCACTGCTTGGTCCCAGGGCATTTTCATCACCCTAAAAGGAAATATGCACCCCACTCCTGGCAGTCATTTCACCCAGTCCCTGGCACCCACAAATCTGTTTTCTATCTCTATGGAACTGCCTTTTCAGGATATTTCAGATAAATGGAACCCCTCAATATATGGCCTTTTGGGCTTCTTTCACTGGGCATAATGTTCTTGAGGTTCACCCATATTGTAGCATGTATCAGTACCTTATTCCTTTTATAGTTGAACTACAGGCCCAGTGCACAAAATTCGTGCATGGGAGGAGGGGGGTCCCTTAGTCTGGCTGGCACCCTTGGAGGATGTTCAACTGCCGGACATCCCTTTTGCGATCCGGGACGCTGCATGCACCAGTGACCATACTTTCCATACAGGTGAAAGGCATTGTGCTGTTGTATGGGCAGCTACATGTTTTTGGCCTGAGTATAAAAAGTAGAACATAACATGATCCTTCTGAGGCAGTAGTACCATTTTCCCATCTTATGGGTGGAAAAACTGAAGCAGAGAGAAGTTAAGTAATTGGCTTTAACACATAGTTATAAGTCTCAGAATCAGGGCTGACCACAAAATGTGCAAGCCAGAGTTGATGCATGAGTTTGCTACATCATCCTGGTTTTTCAGTGTTAGAGTAGCCTTACCAGGTTTTAATTTTTAAATCTAAGAGACTGTTCCCCATATATAGGGCAGGGTCTCTAGGCCTGGCCAGTGATCAGAGCCAATCTTCAGGGCAACTGGCAGGTGGAACGATCTGGGCGCCCCCCACCCCGCGCTGGCACCTGCCTTGGTTGGCAGCCTGGTGCCTCCCACTGGCCGGCCCCGCCCACCCCCTTCACCTGATCGCCATGGCTGGTCGCCTCCCTCTCCTGTGTTGAGCATCTGCCCTGGTGATTAGTGCGTGTCATAGTGACTGGTCATTCCACTAGTTGTGCCACTGTTTGGTCAATTTCTATATAAGGGTTTTATTATATAGGATGTATTACATTTTATGGATACACCACATCTTGTTCATTCACCAGTTGATGGAGATGTACTCATTGATTACCTTAAACAGCCTTGGGCATTCCCAAAAGGAGGCAATTCACAATAAATAACCAGGACACTCACCAGTCAAGTTACATAATCAAGGCACTCGGGCAGCTTTGTCTCTTAAACATAGTTGCTCCAAGTGGCCACCAGTACATATGCTACTTGTCCTGCTCTTCTTCAGTTTGCATTTAGTCCTTTCAGCATTATTCTTTGAACGCAATGTGCATTGGAACCAGTTTAGCAAGAAGTCAGGTTGAGTCATAAGCAAGGTGTCTGTTTGAATGAATTTTAATGACACCGGCTCTTTAATACATTCTGGGTCACTCCAATCAGGGTGACACTGAGAGACGGAAAAATCTCAATATGAATCCTGGTGGGAACACTTAAAGTAATGGAACTTTAAGCCATTTCTTTTAAGACTCATTTGAAAAATAGTAACAATCATACCTACTTCCAGGCTTATAGAAATTAAGGTTTACTATGTACCTACAGTGTGCAAGATGCTATGCGAGGAGTTGTGAACACTAGAGATGAACAGAAAAGACAAACTCCCTGCTTTCCCAGAGCTTATAGTCTAGGGTTAAAATACAAAAATTCCTCTGAGTAAGTTTGAACATTTTATTGGCTTTATGGAACCATAAATAGAGCAAATAGAAAGGAACTCCAAAAGGCTGTACAAAATAGAAGGTATTTTAAAGACAGAAAGGGGGCAGAAAAAAGAAATGATTAGCACGAAATGCATTGTTTCAGGCAATGTCCCCTTCCTAAGGGGAATGGAGGGAGCCTATCACAGATTATCTTACTAGTGCTGACAGGTAGTTAGTTCCAGGTTTACTGGTTAAAGGTTACATTTCTGAACCCAGCCAGTTTTGCTCAGTGGTTGAGCATTGACCCAAGAATCAAAAGGTCACTGGTTCATTTCCAGGTCAGGGCACATGCCCCAGTGGTAGGCTCTATTCCCCGTGGAAGAAGCTGATGCTGCAATAAAGCTAGGAATTAAGGTTTTTGTTTTTGTGTTGTTGTTTTTTTCCACATGAGCTTGGCACAAGTGACTCCATTTGGGGCCTGATGCTTCTTTTTAACTCAAATGATGAAAAACACGTAGTAAATAAGTAAGTGAAGGATAATGGAGAGTAACTGAAAGGCTTCCCTGAAGAGACATCATTGGAGTTGAGGATTGGACAAGAAGTAGCTGTCAGCCAGGGAGAAGGAATGTCTGATTACAATGTTGAGATGAGAAGGTGGGCATGAGCCTGGTGTTCCAGGAAGCAAAAGAAGGCCACTATTCCCTGAGCAAGGGATTTTGTGAGAGGCCTCCTAGTCCATAGGAAAGAGTTTGCATTTTATGCTGAGGGATTGGAGAATCCATTAAAAGATATTAAGCTAGGAGGCATTTTTAGCAGACTACTATGATGTAGGATAAGAAGGGGCAAGATTGGAAGGCTTCCCAATAAAAGGCTGTTTGTGTTGACCCAGAGAAACCTTGATGGTGGCTTGGGCAATTTCTGTGCGTTTATTAGCATCACCAATCGCAAGTTTGCCACATGCTGCTCGTTAAAAACTGGGCTTTAGAATCTGCTGCTGCGGATTCGGCAGGCTCCACTTCCGAACTCCAAAAGCTGCCCCGGTTGTTCAGATAAAAGCTGAACCAAGCCTTTATTTATTCTGCTGCTGCCTCCCAGGCCAGGCCAGCACCTTTGCCAGTGGCCTGGGGCCAGGAAGAACCGGTCTCGCCTCTTAGCTCCTTCCCTTCAGGACACAAAATCACACAGCAAAGGTCTGACTCCTGTTTTGATTTAAGGTCTGATCCTTCTCCAAAAGGAAGTCAGCCCTTGTAAGCTATTAACAGTCATTTGTAATTTGGTAAAAGTGGGGTCCTGCTCTTTAAAGTTCACTTTATAGGAGGACAACTAAGAGCTCTGGGCCTGGGAAGGATGGGGGAGGGCTGGGAAGGTACAGTAATCGGTGCTGTGCAACCTACTCTAAAAGAATGGATAGGACTTTCTGTCAAGGTAAACGTGGTACTCACATCCTCCCACAAACACATCAAAATTAAAACTAAACTTCAGAGCAATCGTTGAGGACCACCTGAAATCCAGCTGAATGGAAGTTCTATAAATAAGGATATAAAGAAGCCACGTTGAGACTGGTAGGAGGGGCAGAGATAAGGAACAGGCTGGTCCCATGCCCAGGTGTGATGGATAGAAATCAGGAGCGATATCTCAGCTCTGAAGTTCCCCACTGAGTGGTGAGGGGTCCCAGCACCACACAATGCTCTCAGCCCAGGGCCCAATGCAATGCCAGGGAGAGAAGTGCCACAAATTCTGGCTGTGAAAACCAGCAGGAATTGCAGCTGAGTGAGCCAAGGGCTGCTGGAATCCCAAGCATTCCTCTTAAAGGGCCTATGCTTGCACTCTCTCAATCTGGGCATACGGGAAGGAACGGAATCACCTGGCTTCAGGTGAGAGCTAGAGGGGCAACTTTCTCCTAGACGGAAGTGCTGGCAAAGGCCACTGTTCCTTTACTGTAAATGGAGGATGGGATCCTATCTGATTTTCTTTCAACCTGGCTCACACTCTTCACCCCACACTGGTGACTTCCTGAGATCCTGACCCCCAATTTCCTGGCCCACCCCAGCTGCTTCCAGTGGCTTTTCCATACAAACGGCCTATCTTGGTTCATGCTTCAGACCTTCTTATAACCTCTCAAAGGTTCCCAGTCCCCAGACAAGCAGCATCTGGCTTCCTGTTCCATTCCTCCCACTAAGCAACCCCAACTCCAGCACTGGCGGGAGCCAGTTTCCGTGCAGCTTAGCCTTTCACAGCACCTCCAAGCAGATAGGAGCAGTGGAAACTATCTGCAGATCACTCTGTAGCTCATGCCAGATGGCCCTCAGCAGGGCACAGGTGGCAGCTGACCTTGGTCTGAACCTCTCAAGAGGCCCCAGAACCAACACACCTGGCAGCCAGCTAAAGACCACACCAGAGCATTACTCACTCACTTCCACGAGTGATGCGCTCAATGGGCAGACTCGGGAGGCACCAGAGCCCCGCTAAAGCAAATCCTGTAACATAGGGTCAGCCCCGCACAACAGCTCCTCCACTGTAGCCATGGCCAGGCCTTAAAACCAATCAGTCCGAGAATAAATTCCTCCAAATAGCAATCAAAGCTCAGTAACAACAGGAGGGCACACACAATCTATGCAAGTGACACACCTGGAGCAACAGTCTCAGGTGACCATAGAGACTGCACCATAGGAAGCCCACCGAAAGGTCAATATTACCTCATTAGGTCATGTCACTGCCTGCTGGAAGTTTTAAGAGCCAATAGGCCACGTCCTCTGTTCTTTTCCTGCCTTGGCATTTTAGAAGCATGTGTCCATCCATCTGGGCCTCTGAGTGACAGTCATACACAGACCCACCCCAAATATTTAACATGAGGGACAAATAAGTCCTGGTAGGTTAAGCACTGAGGTTTGGGAATTATTTATTAGGGCAGCATCTCTTAGTCCCTCCTGACTGGAATCACTGTCCAAAAAAATGCAAGTGCATGTATAAGTAATATGAAGAAATCAAAGCAGAAGATCAAATTTTCATAGCATTAGCTAGGTTTGCTCAGTGGGTAGAGCATCGGCCTGAGTACTCAAGAGTTCTGGGTTCAATTCCAGTCAAGGGCACATGCTTGGGTTGCATGCTCTATCCCCAGCAGGGGGTGTGTAGAAGGCAGTCGATCAAAGATTCTCTCTTATCATTGATGTTTCTATCTCTCTCTCTCCCTTCCTCTCTGAAATCAACAAAAATAAACAAACAAACAAATAAAATGTTAATTGATGTTAACAAAGAGGTAAGAGCTATGCAAAGTTAATTATCTGTATTGAATTCATACTAAAGAAAATTTCTAGCCCCGGCCAGTGTGGCTCAGTTGGTTGGGCATCATCCCATGCACAGAAAGGTTGCTGATTCATTCCCGGTCAGAGTGCATGCCCAAGTTTCGGGCTCTATCCCTGGTAGAGGGTGTGCAGGAGGCAGCTGATTGATGTTTCACTCTCACATAGAAGTTTCTCTGTCCCTTTCCCTTTCTCTCTATATATTTTAAAAATCAATAAAAAAAATTTAAAAACACAAAATAAATCTAGTTCCTTTCGCTAAGAAGATAGATGAAAGTAAAACTGTGCTTATTGTTGAACTAATTGATTACATGTATGAAGCAGAAACAACTGAACTAAATATTCCAATGATATTGCTTCCTACCCTCCCCCCTTTTTCTAGCTACACTTGTTGGAAAATTACAGATTGAGTTCCTCTCTTGAGCCAGCAAACTGAGACAAAAGCTACCGATTTTCCTAGGGAATTACAAGGACAAGTTGGAAAGATCTTAAAAGCATTTTTACCAAAGCTTTACTTGCTATACAATCTTAATAAGGCAACCATTTTCTCGGGTGCTTTCCCTGTAACTTAGTACAGTGGTCTCTAGCTGCCTGCATTTCAGAATCAGAGTAAGTAACTTACAGCCTGACCCAGACCAAATCAATCGGATTCCCTTGGGTGTGGCTCTCAGAATATTTTAGATGTTTCCCCGGTGGTTCTACTGTATAGTCATGATTAACTACTTAGAGCAGAATTTCTTAACCCAGTGCTTCTCAAACCAGTAATCACCTGGAGGCTGAGGGCTTCAAAAACCCAGTGCCTGCTTGCCACTCCAGCCCTTCTGATGTACTTGGTCTGGAGTGAGACCTGGGCAGAATCAGAATTTTGCCGTGCTGTTTGGGAGCCATAGTCTTAGCCAGATTTAAGAATGTGAGGTCCAGTCAGACATGAAAACAGATCTAGACTCTACCCTCTGTGGCATTCTGTCTTCTCATTCTGTATAATGGGAATAACAAGGTGGCTGTGAGGACTACGTGAGATAGTAAGTTAGCAAAGAACCTGTCATATAATACTTGCTCAAGAAACAAGTTCAGATCATCTCATTTAATTATTATCTCTCAATAATCCTATGGATCAAGGTCATTGTCCTAAGCTGACAGCCAAAGAAACTGAGGATCAGAAAGGTTGTTGGCTGTCTCAAGATTACATGGTAATCATGGGCATTTATTGAGGCTTGACAAAGCAGACACTTGCAGCTGCACATGCTCCCTCCATTAGCCACCCTGCCCTGGCAGATGGGGCAGCCCATGTTGCTGAATTGGCCCCATTATGGGACACATTTAGGCTGTCAGGTGCATCTGGGCTCATCTCAGCACATCTGCTTCTGTCCTGAAGCTTAACAGACTAACTCATGTCTTGAGTTTCATTGACTTCATTTTTTTTTTCCAAGGTTGTCAAATAGCCTCAACTGACCTATTTGACTGGAATCTTTTTTTTTTTTTCAATGTGTTCTGGAAAGGCAATGTTTCCTTACCACCGGTGTGTGTGTGTGTTTTTGTTTGTTTGTTTTTGGTGTTTTTTGTTTTTTGTTTTATTAATACAGTATGGGATCCCTTCTAAAGGGATCATGGCCTGTTAAATCCTCACATACCTCCTGACAAAAGGATGAGTTCAGACACTGGGGACTTATAGTTGCTGCATAGGTTATGGAGAAAACAGGGCACTTCCAACCCTGATAATGTAACATTTTAACCCAACATGTAAACAAAAGTATAGAACCACAGGACTAGATGGGGCCCCCAGCACCCTCCGATATGACCACAGGTGAACTTTGTTTACTTATGTGTGTCCACACTAAGGAGGGGTTGTCCGTGCACTGTCCCAGGTCTCCCCTCTCCCCTCAACCCCTAGTTGAGTGAGATAAGCAGGGGGAGACAGGGCATTCAGTCCACCTCCTCCTCTCATCTCCATTATGCCCTCACCCCTTTATTTAGGGATGGACAATTGACTTGCCACTGCACGGTAAGGTGACATGCAGTTTTAAAAACTTTCCTAGTCCCCCGCCCCCACCCTGCACTGGGCCCAGGGATGCTGGTTGATGTCAGTGCTGACTCAGGCAGCCCAGCCCCGAGCCACCGATCCCCCCACCCCGCTCCACCTTAGTCTTGGCGGCTTTCACCCCTGCCTCCACCCTCTGACTAAGTTTGCATGTTCCACTCACCCAGACAGGCAGCAGGTGGAGGTGTCAGGCTTCCAGCTGCCTCAGGGCACAACACTAACCTGACCATGGGTGGGCCTGTGGTGTCCACCCCAATAACAGCAAGTCCACTCCTCCAAACAAAACCCAAGGACTTTCCTACCCCCATTCAACTAGAGGGAGCCCCTGATCTGTCCCGTAAAGGAAACCTAGAGCAGCTTCGCTAAGGCAGAGTTTACCCCACAGCTATGCACTGCAGCGCTGTCGGGCCATCAGTGCTGACAATTTTGCCACCCCAAGAAAGCAGAGGGAATTTTGGGGGTGAAAAGCCATCATTTCCTCAGAGGTGACCTCTCCAGTCACGCCTTGCCTTGTTGGCTCCCGCTCCATCCTGAGATCAACCCCAGACCATGCTGATGAAGGCAAAAATCCCAAAGTAACAAGGCAGGAACATCCTCCCCTTGGGAACAGTGTCCTCAAAACCAAGCCCAAATGGCAATGAATTCTCAGAGGCACTGAAGATCTTGTCTCAATTTACCTGACCCACTTCAGGGAGGAGCCAGAAATTTGGCACTCAGTTCTCAAGGCACAGATGCCCCATAAAGCAGCCTGGGACCGGTTTGGAGGTTCGAGCTAGTATACACTCGCTGCCTGGGAGACCAAATGGACAGCAAACTGCTGGCCACGGCGAGGGCTGGGGCAGGCGGTGACGTGAGCCAGGGGCTCACTCTGGGGATGCACAGGGGACGGCTTCGTTGCCTGGCAACATCGAAGACCGCATTCTTAGGAGCCTAAGTAGCCGCATCTGGTGAGCACATTACTCTGGCATTTTTTAAAAGCCGTAATATGGGTTTTAGTTCACATGCAGGTGGGCCATGCAGCGAACGAGGCCTGTCCCGGAGTCCAATCACTGCCTCTTCCTCTGCATTTGAAATCACCAGATATTTCCCACAGGGCAGGAGCGCGCCCCTGGGGGCCAGAGCAGGTGCCGGCTGCTGCGCACCCGCCAAGGAGGCCTGGTTTATATTAAAGCTTCCTCAGCCTCCTTCTGCTCTGCCCCTTGCAGTGAGACAAAAGCTAAGGCGACTTCTCCCCGGCCTCGGCGGAACCATGAATCAATGCATTATGGCTTTGCAGACATCCCGCAGTGGTGAGCATGAAGGCAGAGGGGTCTCTTCCCTGTAACCTCACAGTGTCCAGCATAGGTTAGTAGATTCCTGGTGAAATGCTTGTTGGATCTAGAACTCTCATTTCCAGTGTGTGAGCGTGTGTATGTGTACAATTTAAGGAACAGACTAACCACAGAGCCTGAAAGACATATTGCGTAGCTTAAACACACGCATAGCACAGTGATAAGGGCATTGAAACGCCAATACCTACCGTTTGCATTTGTATTCATGGCTTCACAAAATACTTTCACACACATCATTCCTTTAATGCAGCTAGGACTCGGGGGCCTGAATGGAATGCCTGTTTTCCATTAGTCACTCTTTCTCAATCCTTTCCACACTTCTCCCTTGCTCAGGCCTTCTGCTCACTTGGCTGCTCCCCCAGCCATAAACTGCTCTTCCCAGAGCCGATCGGAGGCCCCGGCCCACCCTCAGATTCCCCTGGAGCGGCCGCCAGGAGACACTGAAGCAGACACTGAGCTATTGTAGAGAAAGAAGGAAGGGGCTGACAGGGAGAGGGAGGTCAGAAACCTCACAGCTCCCCTCTGCCTCCAATCTGTATTCTTCCCTCCAATTAGGCCCCATGATTATTGACTGAGCCTAATATGTCCAAGAATTTTAATTAATAGTATACATGACAATAATAATTTATTAAACACTTGACCATATACCAGGTTTTGTCTCATTTAATACAATAATCCTAGGCTTCTTATGGATGAGGAAACAAGGCTCAGAGAGGTGAGGTCATTTACAGGCAGAAAGAGTTCAGATCCTGGGTGGTCTGGCCCAAAGCCCACGTTCACAGCCAACAGCCAGTACTTGTTCCTCCTACACCATTTATTCTCTGCCCCTGGCTCAGTGAATCTCCCAAAAGCAGTTCTGAATAGCTCCAGAAACATATCTTTGATAATCTGTTCCCTACCTGTGCACCATTTGGGGGCCATCTGTGAAAATAGGTTTTATGTCTATTTGTCCATTCACTCAGCAAACACATAGTGAGTACCCATCCCTATGGACCACTCTGCTAGACTCTGGACAAGAGTCAAATAAGACCTGGTTCCTGCCTTCAAGAGAAGAAGATCCATACACGCAAATATGTTCAGAATAGCATTCTAGGACAGGCCTGAGTGCACATGGCTGCTCTGCTGATTACTCTGCACTGATATCACAGAGATGAGGAGAAGTTCAACCCCCTGTAGTCACCTTCGAATAAGACTGCATAAGCTGAGATGGTATACAAAGGATTCATATCCAAAGACCTATAAACAGATACCTACCTCCCTGAGTACCAAAGAAACAACTCCCGTTCCAGTCTTCCCACGGGCGTCACTTTCATTCAGCCATTCAGCAAAATATTTTACTTCTACCATGTACTTGGCTCTCTGCTATGGGCTGCACATATGGCAGGAGCCAGACAGGCCAGGTCCCTTCCCTCATAGAACGTACAGCTTTGTTATCAGACCCATCACACCGAAAAACTGTCCAGCCAGGCATTCACTAAAGTATCAACACACTGAAATTTATTGTGGTGCAACCTGAAAACGCTGGCACATGCACGCGGTTGCAAACAAAGCTGGTTAAATTGGAGCCATTGCATCAGATGCTGAGGCTGACTAAGAACAGAGACGTGCCAGTGTCTGCGATAGCCTGGGGCCAATAACATTAATGTGCTGACATGTGTCAAATACTGTATTGCTATCAGATGACATTTTACCAAAAATAGGTGATTCACATGAATAAGCAATGTCTGAAAATCTTCCAGAAAATATACACTACCCTCCAACATTTATTCTTTTATTAATTGTGCAGGTTAAGCCACCATGAAATTCACAATTATTGAATAACAAATAAGCAGGGCTTGGACTAAGTGTGTTTTAAGTTCCTGTTGGATTTTGATAACTCTAGGTGCCTGTCTTGCCAATGAGGCCAGATGATAAAGAGATGTTCAATGTCTCTGCCTCAATTCCTGCTTTTAATTTGTAAAATATTATTATTAATAGCTAATATTAACCAATCTATATATATAAAAGCCTAAGTAACCAAATGAAGGACTGAATGACCAGTCGACCAGTCAACCAATCACTATGATGTGCACCGATCACCAGGGGGCAGACAGTCAATACAGGAACTTCCCCCTGGTGGTCAGTAAGCTCCCACAGCCAACTTCCTGTAGCTGGCCAACCTCCCATGGTCCCTCCCCCTAGCTGGCCAGCCCTAATTGCCCCAATCCAGACTGGGCAAGATGGTCTCGAAGGCCCCAACCACCAGCCAGCCCAAGGGATCTGCACGAATTTGTGCACCAGCCCTCTAGTATATTAATAATTAACATGATTAATAGAAATAGTTGTTATGATTAATTTTTCCTATTTGCCCAGTCATCTCTCTGTCCACCCATTCATCCCTCTATCTGTCCATCCTCCGTTCATTTCTTACTCTTGGTCATGCCAAGGCACTGGTTACAAAGAGATACCCCTTTGTCTTCTCCCAGCTCCAAACAAGAGATGATTTTTCAGGAAAAGAAAAGAAAAAATTACAGTGGGAAAGCTTGTGTGAATACTAAAGGAACATTGATATGACTTGTGAGAAGGTACTTTCTGAAAAGCTATGTCTATAATAAATCCATGGCTCCCACAAACGAAGAGCCGCCTGGTAACCTCACCTGTGCAGTAGCAGTCATCCCTCACCTAAGATGCCATCCAGAGAGCATGTCACCCCAAAGCCACACTTCCCTCCTGAGTGGGCCAGCCCATCTTGCAGGGAGTCATAGCTCTGCTCCAGGTGGGGCCCTACTAGACGCTGCCTACAAAGTTGCACACATCTCCCCAACTCACGTGTTCTGCTTGGTATAACAGCTCCCTCTCAGGGCCAGTGATCCTGGTAGGATGTTTGTCCTCTGGGCTGTAGCTGCAGCCATAAGAGAAGCAGAGCTTCCCTTTGGACTCTGATGAGCAAACTGATCCCCCATTGCACAGATTCGAGGGCAGCAGGGTAACTTCTGTGTATCCTCGAAATGAATAGGCCACCGTGTAACCCAGTCACTTCACAATGTGTACTGTGTGGGCTTCGGAGACTGGACAGAGACTATGAATAGCAAAGGAAATAATACCATGAGAGCACCTGGAAGCAATGAGTTCTTGAGGTTGAAATGCAAATATAATGGGGGAAAGAAAGTTATAAATAAGGGGTGGGGCAAAAGTAGGTGTTCAGTTGTTTCTATGGAAAGAAAATACAATCATTAATAAATAACAATACAAGCATAAACTTGTGTTTCACATACAACTGTAAACCTACTTTTGCCCCAGCCTGTATTAGGATTGAGAATGGCTGTGAAGGACAGACAACCCAAAAGAATAGTGCCTTAAACAAGATTGGGCCTATTTCTCTCCCTTGGAAACAGGCAATGGAGGGCAGTGATGAAAGCCACACTCAGAAGGAACCCAGATTGCCTCTATAATGCAGCTCTGTCACCCTCAGCATGATTCTAACTCATGGCTGCGCAAGCCCCAGTCATCACATCTTTGTTCCACCCAGCAAGGAGGAGGAAGGACTAAAGAATGAATTGCCTCCTTCCCATGGGGACAGTTCTCAGAAGTTGTCATGTATCCCTTCCGCTTACATCCCATGGAACTAATACTTAGTCATGTTGCCACATCTAGTTGGGAGACTAGAACATCTGAGCTTTAATCTCAATAGCTGTGCCCTTCACTGGCAATTGAACGCTTCCTAGCAGTCTCTGCGAATGGCCTGAACCCAGAGATGGAGCACTTGTGGATGGCAACACAATGAAGACTCTGACCCCAGGAACAGGTAGTTGAAAGGCAGTCAAGGTGAAGGTCATTGCCACTGAAGTAACAAACAGGCTTATCTTGTGAATGGCTCATTAACAATGTGGAAGATGAAGCCACAAAGGCTGGTTGAAGGAGTTAGGAAGATTCTAAGGCCACTGATAAAATCCTAGCTGCATGCCAGAACTTATGGCCACATAGACCATCAGCTTAAGTGTATTCTATACCTATTTCATCTTATTGTGTCACTGGATATATACATGCCTTAAGGAAACTTCTCTACTATCTTCCTCTTGATTTCTGCAGTACTGGAGACATTGCACACAAATGACAGAAGTTGAGGGGACAAATCCCAGACACTGGCTGCATCTCAGAAGATAGCCAAATCTGGCCTCTTCCCCACAAAACCTTCACCAATTCAGCACTCAAAAAACAACATTCTTTCTAAAGATTTGGTGCAGCATTTTGGTAAACTACCCAACTTAATAGGTGACCATTTGTTCTTTGAATATTGAAAATAGTATATGTAAAGTTTTTTTTAAAAGGAAGTTTTATGTGTTGTCTTGCTGTAATCAACTAGAATAGGCCCAAGAGTTACAGTGCAGCACCTGGTGCTAAAATAGCCAAATAGAAGGGGATTCACTTCCTATATTCTTTACTAAATAATGGAAAGAATTGTTGATTTGGAAAGAGAAGAAGGGGTCAACTTTGTCCTTACTATGAAGATTAAAAGCAAACCTCTGGCTTCCATATAAACCATTTACTTAAAAGGCAACCATCTAAGCAGCTCCTTTGAGGGACGGGGTTCCATGTCTGGCTGTCCGCCGGGTTCCACAGGCCACATCTGGGATGGTGCAGAGGCCTCATTCTAACTGGCTTCTCTCCTCCTCCAGCTGGATCCCACTGCCCCTCCAGCCAAACAGCTTTTGTCTGCTCCGTGTTAGGGTTAGGAAGACAAGCAGGTGAGGTTTGGCCAGCTGAAATGTTCTCATGCAAATCTAAACACAGATTCTAAAGTGAGTGAGGTCCAGATCTAATTTGACACTAATACAGCAATTGAAAAGGAGTCTTTCATTCCAGATGAAAAAAAGCTGAAGTTTCTCATCACCAAACCAGTATTACAAGAAATGTTAAAGAGGCTTCTTTAAGAAGATAAAGGAAAAAAAATTTTTTAACAAAATAAACAAATAAATATGGCAAAGGAAAAAAATTCTCACTGACAAAGGCAAACAATAAAAGCAATGGATCAGCCAACAGTAAAGCTATGAACCAGGAGGTCATGGTTCGATTCCGGTCAGAGCATATGCCTGGGTTGCACTATTAAGGTTAAAAGGCAAAAGTAGAAGGCTCACATATAATTACAAAGTAAATTAATGGATACACACAAATACACACATATACAAGAAGAAAAAAATACTGACAAACATAAATATGAAAGGGGTGAGTAAAAATGCTAGTTATTTTTTAATATGTTCAAATTGAAGTGACTATCAACTTAAAATAGATTGCTGTAGCTTAGTATATACATGGGCCACACACCAAAAATCTACAAAAGATATACAAGAAATAAAGAGAAAGAAATCTAAACACAACACTACCGAAAACTACCAACATAGAAAAGAGGAGTATAAGAGAATAAGAAGAGAACAGAGAAGAATTGCAAAAACAATGAACTAAAATGGCAATAACTATGTATCAACCATTACTTTGATACATAATTACGTGTAAATGGATTAAATGCTCTGATCAAAAGAGGAGTGGATGAAGGAGATCTAGAGTATTATAATACCCCAATATACAATGTAATATTACCCAGTCAAAAAAAGAATGAAATCTTATCATTTGCAACATGGGCAGACCTAAAGGGTATTATATTAAGTGAAACTAGTCGGACAGAGAAAGACAAATACCATATGATTTTACTTATATTTGAAATCTAAAAAAAAAAAAAGTAAATGAACAAATAAAATAGAACAACTCATATATTCAAAGAACAAACTGATGGTTGTCAGATGGGAGGGGTTTTGGTGACTGGGTGATAAAAGGTGAAGGGATTAAGAAGTAAAAATTGGTGGTTATAGAATAGTCATGGGGATATAAAGTAGAGCACAGGGAATATAGTCAATAATAATGTAATAAGCATGTATGATGTTGAATTGGTGCAAGACATACCAGGAGAGATCATTTTGTAAGTTATATAAATGTCTAGCCATTCTGCTGAACACCTGAAACTAATATAATATTGAGTATCAAGTATAATTAAAATATTTTTAATTAAAAGAAAAAAAAGAGCCTTTCCATGTTTATGTGGTGCTGAAGATTCCCTTAGCAATCTTCTCCTTTGAAATCCTTGATTAGTAAACCCCTGCTCCCTTCTTTTTTTTTTAAATGTGAGAATTGTAAGTGTATATACAAAGCTAATATCAGGAACAGGAAAGAAAAAATTCTTAAATTATTCTGTGCTTATACTTCAAAGCAAACTGTATCTTTTCTTTTTGAACAACAAAATATAGTTACATGACAAAGAATAATAGAACAGTATTCATGTATCCACTATTTCAAATGAATAGCTAACATTTGTATATTATACAAATTATAGTTGATCAGTAGCAATGTTCTACAAAGTTGCCCTATACACTTAATTAGCAAATACTGAATCATTGCTCCAAGGAGAATTATGATTAGGCTCTCAGGAGCCTCTGGTGTGTGTAGCCATAAACTGGATGTGGTATGGTTCTATAGGGATTATATATATTTTTTTGCTTACATTATGTTATACTGTTCCATGTTCTTCAACTTACTCTATCTACTTAACTGTATCCTTAAAAAAACTATTCATGTAGAAACAGAGATCTAATTCATCTAATGAAACTTCGTTGTGACACCCATGAAATATAAGCATCAGGACTTGCAAGGGAGGGCTTCTTTCAAACTGTTCCCATGGACATTTGTTGATTTTGTAAAATGACAGCCTTAAGATATTTTTTGCTAAACGGAAACCCAAATCATATAACCTCAGATCTCTCTAAGGCTGGCTCTTTCCGTAATTGCTACTCTGGTGAAACTTTCCATGATCTCCTAAAGCAGTGGTTCTCAACCTTCCTAATGCCGGGACCCTTTAATACAGTTCCTCATGTTGTGGTGACCCCCAACCATAAAATTATTTTCATTGCTACTTCATAACTGTAATTTTGCTATTGTTGTGAATTGTAATGTAAACATCTGTGTTTTCTGATGGTCTTAGGCCGACCCCTATGATGGGGTCTATGGACCCCCAAAGGGGTCACGACCCACATGTTGAGAACAGCTGTCCTAAAGGGAAAGCCCTCTGGGGTCCCATATCACTTCATTATTACCTCTAGCGCTCCCCACGTTGTCCTATGGCTTATCAACTCGCCTCTGATGTGACATCTGCCTCGATAGTAGGCATTCCAAAAGCATTTGTCAAATGCATGTAAGTGATGAAAATATAAACAGAGATTTGTGCATTATTTTCTAATTAGTCCATTATGTTCAGACTTGGCCATTTTCATCTTCAGAAGGAACTTTCCAACTGTTGGCTCAATACACACACCAGACAGAAGAAACAGGGACCACGTGACTCAGAGCATTCAGAAGGGATGGAAGGGCCACGTGACAGCAAGAGGGAAAGAAGAATTTCAGGAGGGATGTGGGAAGCACGCAAAGCCACGTCATGTGTCAAATAGATCTGAGATGGAGAGTTTAATAAGGAAAGGAGATAGTAGCATGAACCTATAATCTTTAAAAAGTTAATGTTTTTAAAGTATGTTTATTTATTTCAGAGAAGAAAGGAGAGATGGAAACATCAACGATGAGAGAAAATCATTGATTGGCTGCCTCCCGCATGCCCTCTACTGGAGACTGAGGCCACAAACCCACATGCCCAGGAATTGAACCATGACCTCCTACTTCATAGGTGGACTCAACCTCAGAGCCACACCAGCTGAGCAAGCATTCATGTTTTCGGTGCTGTGATGGTGTCATTTAAAAACAAAGGGAAAAATACAGGGTACATAAAATGGGAGAGATAAAGAAACAGGCGATTCGCTGCAGCTGAGTGGATTAAATTGGCTATACAGCTAATCCAGCTCCCTAGCACATGCTTTCTCTCTGAGAGGCCAGCCCCAGTCAGCTCTCCTTCATCCTTCAAGAACCAGATTTGAGGTGATTCATCTGAAGCCATTTCCCTTCCCATTGCCCCATTCCATTTCTCCCTCAGCTCTGCAACCACAGCTCTGAATATGTCACTACAAGGCTGTGTTGTTTTTCTTATTTTAAAAACATCTGAGTAATTACTGACCCATGCACATGTAGAGAAGCTGTTTCTTACATTTTCATCTGATAATCCAAACTTTCCCACAGTGACCCACTAATTAGAAAATCTTAGGGTTTTATACATCAAGTCATCTTTTTCTTCCGTGTTCCCAAGACTGAGCTATGTCCTGGAAAACTATGACATTGTTATGCTGGTAAGAGGCAAGGAGGCAGGCAAACTCGAAAGGCAGAAACAAAACTCATTGGAAAGCATTTCCCCTGGGAGAGAATGTCACATTTGAAAACAGATGCCTTCGTTGTTTTCTCGGGCTGAGCGGAAGTTGCTCACTCTGTGAAATTACAGTTGGAACCAGTGTTGCAGAACAAGTGACTCCTTCCCCCCACTGCTGAAGTTATCACCCCGTCGAGACTGGCTCAAGTAAAATCTGAGATCATTCAAAATTTAAACAGTGAATGCAGCAATCAAAATGTCACTGGGCTAGAGGGATGAATGAATAATTTAGCTCCCTAAAAGGTAACATTTAGAAAAGGCCGGACTTGCCAATTCCAGGAGGTAGAGACAGCCTGGAAGAAGACGATCTCCTCTTCTCAGTTAAAAATAAACACACTGACTTCAGAATCTGTCTGTAAACCTCCCAGATACCCCACTTTTGAATGAGAGTACAGTTCAGACCTCAGAGTTAGAGAGTGGTCCCACCACCGGACATCACAGAAACGTAGTTTTATTTCAGTTTACCCAGAACTTTCAGAGCTTGTACCAAGCCAGGCACTGTCTGGGTGAGGAAATGCAGAGAGCAAACACCGTCACCACCCTTGGGGGCCTGTCTGGTGGGGCTGAGGAGAAAGCATGGGATCATGCAGCTCAGGAATGTGGGGGGGAACTGTGACGGGGACAGTGGGGGCCTGGCCTTGTGTGCAGGTGCAGGTGTTGTCTGGTGAAACATTGGAGGTGATCTAAGAGTGGCCTGGGCTGAGGCACTGACTATCAGGGAGCAAACGTGGGGATCAGGCCAGGTCAGCCATGCCCCACTTCCCATGATGATTGTAAGGGTGGTATGCCTCTGCCAGGGATGCCCTCATCTCCTTTGTCCACATAAAAATTGCTGCTCCTCTGTGAGAGGAGCCATTGTCATGAGCATAACTCCCGGAGGCTGAGCCCTGGTGCTGGCTCCTTCCTGCAGCCAACGATGGTCACGCCCAGCAGCCATGAGCACAACCTGCTGTCACTGCCTGATGCTCTGCATGCCCCGTTAGCAGTCAGCCAAGCCCACGTTTCATCTCCTCTGCATGTGCAGAGCCTGGCAAGCAAAGTGCTCAGCGAATGTTTGTGAAAACCAATGAGACAGAGCTCCATTTGCTCAGCAAGAGATCATGGCTCCCACACTAACAATAAGACAAAGCCAGACACTCTAAAAAAATTATTATTTTTTATGAGCCAATGAAGTGAACCTAATTCTAAAACGTGGCAAGCCCCTCAGACTCACAGCTCCTTTCCCATTGGAAGAAGTGGAGAAACATGGGGCTATCATGAAAAACAGGTAGGATGAAAAGAGATAAATGTTAACAAATCCATAGTGTGGCCTAAATACGACAATTTAGAGTAATTGGGAGCCCAGACACAAAGGGCAGAGGTCTATACTTACATATGAGCTCTTTTTCTGGACTCTACCAGGCATCATAAGAAAGAGCAGGGCCAGGTCGGAGACCCTGCCTAACACAGGAAGGACTAGAAGAACTGATAATCCATCTTGCCAGGAACCAATTCTAGCATGTAATAATTACAAGAGTTTCATCAAAAGGTTGGTGAAGCTTGGGTGGCTCAACAAGGGCTGAGCCCACATATGTAGTTTACCTGTTGGAATGGCTAAATGGCACTTCCCCAAAACCTGAATAGGATTGTCTACTGCCAGACAGCTCAGGGCATTTTATTGCCTCCTGTTGGCCAAACACCTGAACAGCTGTAGGCTATTTCCTAAACTGACAATGCTTCTGTAAACTCTACCTTTTGAAACCTTACCTTTGAAGAGTATTTTCTCCATCTTGCCTTAGGGCAAATTGTGTTAATAAATAGCATGGGGCCCTTAGACAAGGGATAGTCTTTTAGCTTCTTTAGCTGGAAGTTCCTCTGATCTCCAATGCCTGCCTGTCAAAATTATCTTCCATCTTTGAACTCCTTAATCTATGCATCAGCTTCTTTCTCCAGGTAGCACCCCCTTATTAAGGCTGGGACAAGAACCCTGGCACCATCTCCCCAAACAAGCTCAGCAGAGTGACAGGCCAGCAGTCTTCCAGAAGAGGGGCATGAGCATGGAGAGAGGCCCTCCTTGTGGGTACATAGGACCTGAGGAAGCTGGGGTAGGGAAGGGACACTGAGAAAGTCCTCTGACACCAACCGGGACACAAGTGGTAACAGCAGCCCATGGCTGGAGGGAATGAAAGTGCACTGTGGTGCCCTGAGGGTACCTGGATTAACCACACACCTAAACCAATCCACATGGAAGGGCCTCCCAGCACCACTCAAGCCTGCCAAAGTGGAACACCTACTTCCCTGTCCTGCAGTCATCCAGAGTCGGATCTCAGCAACTCTTCCCTCTCTGGCTTTCTGCCTTGGAAATTCTAGCTGCCTTGACCTATCCAAATCCTCTCTACTAGCTCCTCAACTGGGGAAGACCAGTAGGCCCAATCACTGCATCCTTAGGATGTTCATAATGGTCCTCTCTTCTACCCATTCTGTCATTTCTCCATCTCTCACCAGGAAGGCAATGTAAGCTCACCAGGGAAGCTGAATTCCTGAGAAAGAAGGAGAAGGGAGTTAGTCTTTGAGTGACTAAACCTATCTTTTTCTTGCTTTTGGTTCTTCATCATTAACAAGTCAAGATTGTGGTACTGGCCAAGCAGAGATCCAAAGCAGAAGAATTCAAAGATTAAGTAGCTTAAAAAAACAACATTGGAATTTTCTTGACAAAATCTGGCAAACATTCGGAGAGCTGATGTAAAATGGCATCCAGGAAAAGATAGAAAGAGACCACAAACTTTTAAAGAACTCAATAGTTGGCAAGACTTCAATTTTGAATGCTGAGGAATGATAAATTATTCAAATAAAATAATCCTGGCTTCCACTCACGGTAGTACAAGAATATTGATCCCACCATTACTAATGCACAGAGACCTTCATTCTAAGATGCCAGTGTGAAGTGAGGAGCGACTGAATTTCTGCTTTGGATGCTTTACCCTTTCCTTACCCTGAGATTTCATTTGCTCTTCCTCATTTCCAGAAAGGAACAGTTCTTCCCATCACATGAAACAACGCATAAAGGTTCATTATATACAACCATTCCCCAGTTGTGCTCGGGATTTCAGGTAATGAAGGTTTGATTCAGAAATCCCTGTCTTCACACAATACCACTATTCCATTATGTAATGGATCACGATTTCATTATACAGGCCAGTGTTTTTGTTTTTTTAACTTGGATGTGCACAAGAATTACCTGGGGATCTTGTTAAGATGCAGATTGTGCTTCAAGTGGTCTGATTGTCTAGACTCTAGAGGGTCCGCCTTTCTAACAAGCTTCTGAGTGATGCCAGTGCTGCTGGCTGTGGACCACTCTTTGGGTAGCAAGACACTAGATGGCTATACAAACCAGGTTCCACCCTCCAGATGTTCCCCCGCCAAGTCTAACCTGGATAGTACACCAGTATTGCATCCCTGCTCAAAGCTCCTCAACTGCCTGCTAACAAAATCCAGACTGTTATCTGACATCTAAGACCTGTTTTCTATCTGCATCTCAGCCAAATGGAACTATTTGCTGCTTCCTAGACATAATCTCTTTCTAACTTGATTCTGCTGTTTCTCTTACCTTGCCCACTTCCTTCACAGGCCAGGTCACACACTGCCTCCTCTGTGAAGCCCAACACAGTTCTCCTAGCTAGAATTCATCTTCTTCCCTCTGACATCTAATGTCACTTTGTACCTCCCTCCCACAGGGACATTATCACTAGCTTTCGTGTTCTGTGATTTTGGGAAGCACATCTTTTATACAGTCAGTATTGTTACCTGCTGCATGCTTCCTTAGGGCAGGTTCTTGTTTGATTTATGCTTGCAACATATAGACACCTAGCATAATGCTTTGTGTACTGGGACATAATTGTTTGTCTATTTACTTACTTTTATTGGGGTATAATTTAAATCAGTAAATGCAGAGATTTTAAAGTATATATATATTTTTATTATTTTAGAGAGAAAGGGAGAGGATTAGTCAGATAGAAACATCAATAATGAGAGAGAATCATTGATTAATGCCCACCCCATGCTGGGGATCGAGCCCACAACCATGAATTGAACTATGACCTGGTTCATAGGTTGACATTCAACCACTGAGTCACAGTGGCCAGGCAATGCATAGATTTTAAGTGTACCTCTCATTGGGTTTACATCCAAATAACTACCACTGAATCGAGACAGAGAACATTCCCACCGTCCCAGAATGTTCCCTAGTTCTCTCTCTAGCCAATCCTCACCAACCGCCTCTGTCCCTAGATATAACTGCCCACATTTCTAGCATCCTAGATTTGTTTTGTCTCTTGTTCAACTTCATATAAATGTAATAATACCATAAGTGCTCTTTTGACTAGCTTCCATTCAACATGGTGTTTTTGGAATACGTCCACATTGCCACAGGTTGGAAGCAGCTTCTTAAAGAATTCGCTGATTGATGGAGGAAATGGAAGCCCTGCTTCACCACAGTCTCCGCCCTAAGATAGTGGCATTTTGGACTTACTGTGCTTGTTTCTGGCCTGATGTCAGGCTTTTAAAATCACTGAGGTGCCTTGAAGTTCTATCGTTCTTTCTTGCTGGCACTTCTGCTTCCTCCATGTTGCCTCGGTGCCTTCCAGCTGCCCTCAACAGGAGATAACTCCTGGCTGCTTTCCCATCATGTCCCCAAGACCCTGCTGTCCAGTTCCCAGGCTCTGTGCTCCCAGAGAGGACCCCCTCTGTCATCTTCACTCTTTCTTGGCAAATCCATTTTTCTTCTTTGGGAGTGGGACTCAGCCTCCTGAGGCTCAGCCAGAGTCACTTATCCAGTGGCTTCTGGCTCCATGTCCTGCTACAGCTCATGTCCATTCTTTACCAGGAGGCAAGTGTGACTGCAGCCATTTGTGAGGGAGAGGCTGCTGGCCCAGGAGGGCTCTCCGCATTTGCATCTGGGAATTCTCAGGTGATCTCACCTAAGGATAATGGACTTGGTCCCTCCTGCCAGTCCACATGAGCCAACAATGGGGTGATGGCAGCAGCCCTTCCTGGCTGCCAGGTTTCCTCAGTCTGGGTCTTGGTATAAGTTTGGGAAGATGAGCCCAGGAACTGCCTCCTCCCATCACCATACCCACAAAAGGCTTATTCTCATGCCTTGAATCAACTCTGCTGTGGTCTGTGTCAGCACTGCCACCTCGGACCTTCACGGGAGCCATTGGGAATGAGGCCCAGATTGGACTCCAGACACCTTGATGTCTAGCTAAAATGTGAGAGGAGGAGCTAGGTGTCATCCCCACTGAATTACTTAATCTGGGGGAGAACAAGGGAAGGAAGCCAGAAGGTCAGCACTGTGTCATTTTGCCCTTTTTAAAATGGTGGTAAAATACACTTTCTTAGTCCATTTGGGCTGCTATAGCAGACAACAGACATTTATTTCTCACAGTTCTGGAGGTTGGAAAGCCCAGGATCAAGGTCCAGCAGATCCACTGTTTGGCGAGGTTCCCCTTCTGGTTTGCAGATGACCATCTACTTGCTGGGTCTCACACAGAGAAGAGCAGAGCAAGGAAACATGCTCTCCTGTCCCTTCTTATAAAGCACTAGCCCCATCCTGAGGCTCTCACTCTCATGACCTAACCACCTCCCAAAAGCCCCATCTCCAAATACCATCACATTGAAGATTAGGGTTTCCACATATGAATCTCGAGGGGTCACATTCAGCTCAGAGCATATGCCTGGCGTATGCATCACATAAAACTGACCATCTTGCCCATATTTAAGTGGACAGTGCAGTGGTGTTTTGCGCTTTCTGAGATGTCATTTGCTGAGTGCTCTTCCAGGAGATCTAGAACTACTCACCTGGAGCACTCCCTTCATCCTCACAGTCATGCAAACAAAGTATAAGTATCCCTTCCCCCATGAAGCTGTGGCGTACAGGGTGATGGTTGCAGAGGGCATATGGAGAATCTCAGATTAAAACCCTGTCTGTCTGCTCTGGGCTGCTTCCCTATTGCTCTGCCCCCCTGCCATTCTGTCTGGCTCCTAGAAGGTGATTTCAATGTCTCTGAGCTCATATATCCCATTAAAGTACTTAGAGTGCTGACCACAAAGTCCTTCCGTCTCATCATAGCACTTACAGTAAGAGAGTCAGGAAGGAGATGGTGCCTTTCCCCTCCTTGCTAAGGGGCTGGTCAGCATTGCAGTTCCCACCCACATCTGCAGTGGCTTCTGTTTGTGTGACTTGAGATTAACAGGATGTTGACAAGGCCTATCCAGAAATAGTTTTCATTCCTGGATTATTACATACCTCACATCCCTACTCATAAGTCCTCTGAGCTAGAGTTTGTTAAAGTGCAAGTATTTTAATAGAAGGGAAGACATGTGGAGCCATTATCTCCCATTAACATCACAGCCATTTTCTCTGATGCGGTACCCAGCACAGTGTCAAGCCTCCTGGGATGGCCTCAGGACCAATTATTTCACAATGAGGAGATAAATTAGGCAAGGAAGCATAGTTTAGGATTCCACTTGAAAGCTCAGAACAAAATGAAGTATTGTTATGAGTTGCAGCTTCGTGGATCTAGTATAGAGGGAGGGGGGAAAGATGAAACAACACAGATGAGATTTACCTACTTTCAGAATGTCCTGGGCCTGTGTGTTGCAAAGGTTGAAAATAAGAACTTTGGAACCAGGCAGGACAGGGTTTGCAGCCATCAGCTGTGCCCTGGGCAAGCTGCTTCAGCTTTCTGGATCCCTATTTTCACCTAACTGGAGATTTTAATGCTTTTCTTCCATGGGTCACAGAGATGACTATCATTTGTCCATTATGTAGGCAAAGTAGGTAGCTCCGAGATGACACATGGAGGTGTTCAAGAAATGGCATCGCATGTGCTGCTCAAGACACCATCAGGAAGTCTGTGTACGCTGGAGATGGGCAAGAATGACAGATGTTTCAACTGTTCGCTCTGTCAGTAGGCAGCGCCTCTGTTTCAATCAGCTGTGACCTTAGCTCCCCACCAGGGCCAGAGGTGGACAAGTGGGATAGAAGGTCCTCCCTCTTAGCGTTGGTAGAGATGGTTATGACCTCTCAGTGTGGAAAATACAGTTATGACTACATTCATTGGATTTGATTTCCTCCTATAAACCAGTGGTGAGAGAATCATGGAAGATCGCTCCCCCAGAGTTGTCTGAGGAATAAACCTGACAACCCAGAAAATCTCAAGACAGTGGCCAGCACCAGAAAAAGCTAATCAGTTCCTGGTGCAGCACCTAAGAATCTTCCCTGAAGAGCCGGCTGTGGTCTTCAACTGGCTACACACTGAGGGACATCAAGAGCAAAGGGACATTAGAATTGAGAAGACATTTTTCAGAGACTCAGAGTGAAAGAGGTGATTCAGGGCCCATGATCCCAGAAGGTATTTCAGAAGTGATATGGAAAATGGCCCTTCTCTCTTAGGACGTCCCAGAGAAAGAGCAGCCCAGCCCCACCCCAAGATTCCAAGCTGTATCCAGGGCCAATCGAGAAGCAGATTATAAAAGAGTGGGAGCCCTCCAGTGTCTGACCTCACTCTCTAGTGGAGAGGGTGGGGTGGGTAGAAAAGGCCTCTGCTGGGCAGTGGCCAGGCTCATACGAGGGTGGGGGCAGGACAGGCCTTTCAGATGTGAAGCTCAGCCCCGCAGTCCAGCAGTCCAAGCTGATAAGTAAATCCAAAAGCACACCAAGCTTCGACAAACAACAACTCAAGAGCCAACGTGTTCCAGCCATCGAGAAGCCAAATCACAAGGAGCAATCAGTCCAGGAGCAGAGCCAAGGCCAAAGCCACACTGAGTCAAAGGCCAAGGTGCTCCCAGTTGACAGGGCCTACGGAGGAGCAGGACCAGGGTAGACCAGGAGGGATTCTGGAACCCGCAAGCAAGCCAGCTGCCCAGTAGCCTATGGCCCACAGTGGAGCCATACTACATGCCTTTTAACTTTGCAAGTTTAAATCTTCTGTGATCTGCAGTGTGAGAGAAACACAATGTACTATTGCCAGTAGCATACCTTCTCACCTGGAAGGTAAGCACCTTGGAATGATCACTGAGTGAGAGTGAGGGCTCTGCAGTCCCTGTGGACAATCCCTGAGTCTGGGGCAGCACACTTCCTGAGCATCTTGCCATCATGGAAGTTACTTTGTTGGTATAGATTCATATTTTTCATAAAAATGGCTTCTAAATGCAGACCCCTAAGGTTAAAAGCAGCGTCAGACGTGCAGCAGGGACACTTAAACCTACTTAGAGCTACATGGAATCTGAAGGGCTTGGGGGACCACAAACTACCAAAGTCACAAAAGAATGGCTCCTACAACCCCCATCACCATGTTCAGCAAACATGTGAAAGAATGAAATCGGACTCTTACTTACCTTACATCATACATTAAAAAAGTGACTCAAAATGAATCAAAGACCTAAACATAAGCACTAAAAGTATTAAACTTTTAGAAGAAAGTATGGGGGGAAACTTCATGACATTGGATTTAGCAGTGATTTCTTGGATATGACACAAAAGGACAGGCAACAAGAGAAATAACAGATAAATCGGACTTCATCAACATTTAAAACTTCGTACATCTCAGGATGTTATCAGCAGAGTGAAAGGCAGCTCACAGAATGGAAGGAAATATTTGTGTATCCTCTCTATGATAAAGGATTAATATCCAGAGTATATAAAGAATAACAACCCAAAGACAAAAACAACAAATAACCAAATTTTTTAAATGGGCAAAGGACTTGAATAGACATTTATCTGAAGAAGATATACGGAAGGCCATAAGCATATAAAAAGATGAAAAACATGATGAGCCACTGGAGAAATGCAAATCAAAACCACCATCATATACCACTCCAAACAAATTAGAATGGTTACCATAAAAATGAAAACAAACAATAATAACAACAAAACAGAAAATAACAAGTGTTGGCAACGATGCAGAGAAATTTGAACCCTGGTGTATTGCTTGTGGGAATGTAACATACAACTGCTGTAGAAAACAGAATAGCAGGTCCTCAGAAAATCAAACAGAGAATTAGCATATGACCCTGCAAATCCAGATCTGGGTACATACCCAAAAGAATTGAAAACAGGGACTCAAAAAGATATTTGTACAACTCATGCTCAGAGCAGCATTGATCACAATACTCAAAAGGATAAACAATTCCAATGTCCATCAATGAATGACTGGATAAACAAAACGTGGTATAAGCATAAAATGAAATATTACTATGTGAATATGCAAGGAAAGAAATTGTGACATTCGCTACAATGTAAGTGAAACTTGAAGACATTCTGGTAAGTGAAAGTCACAAAAGGACAAAAAGACTATGAATTCACTTATATGAAGTACCTAGAGCAGTCAAATTCATAGAGACAGGTAGTGGAATGGTGGTTACCAAGGGCTTGGGAAGATGAAAAGTTGTGGGGATGGATGGTTTCCCAACAAGGTGAATGTACTTAGTGACATGAAATGTAGACTTAAAAATGGTTAAAACAGTAATTTTATGTTATGTATACTTTATCTCAGTAATAAAAAAAGAATCTGCTGAAACCGGTTTTGTTCAGTTGATAGAACATCAGTCTGTGGACTTAAAGGTCCCAGGTTCAATTCTGGTCAAGGGCATGTACCTTGGTTTCGGGCACATTCCCAGTGAGGGGCATGCAAAAGGCAGCTGATGGATGTCTCTCTCTCATCGATGTTTCTAACTCTCTATCCCTCTCCCTTCCTCTCTGTAAAAAAAAATCAATAAAATATATTTTTTTAAAAAAAGAATCTGCTATGCAACCAATAGGTCTCTTTGCCCTGAAATCTCTGATCTTTAAACTCCCTGGGAGAGGGAAGAAGGCAGTGGCTGCAATGCTCTCTCCTAGTGAGGACTGATGCAGACGCTCTGCAGGGCCGAGTCTGGGGCTCACAGGCAAACCCCCTTTCAGAAGTCAGGAAGGCAAAGACCACAGAGGGAAGGCAAGACTCTAAGCCTTTACTTCGGACCCTGACTGTTCCAAAAATTAACTGCTCAAGCAAAAATTTGCTCTTCCAACTGTCCCATCCCCCACCTGCATCCCCGCCCTTCAGCCTTCTTCTTTTAATCCCTCAGCCGTTTTTCCAAGTATGCTACCTCAAACTATCCTAATGTCAAACTGTCAGCCTCAAATTCTCTCTGGCTTTTTTTCTTCTTCAACTTCTGATGTTTCTATTCCTGATTAAAGACGCATGCCAAAAGGATTCCAGTGCCACCTGGACCACTTCTTCGGAAGGCAGGTAGTGCTCCTGTCTGATACCCACCTCATTGACCACCCAGGGAGCAGCTGGCCCCATCCTGGCCAGCAATCGATGGTGCTAATGGCTTCTGGTCCATTAGGAGCGGAAGGGTTCCGGAAGGTTCGAGCCAAGGGGAAGCAGCAGCAAAGTGCTTAGCAGCCCCACCAGGCCAAGATTCTGAGCGTATTTGTGGGAGTTCCCTGAGCACTCAGGATAAGGAAGTGTGGAGAGAAAAACCTCTCGGGGCCCTCTGACCCTTCTGACCTCACCCTTCCTAGTCCTGGGGAGACAAGTCCTGGCAGACGTCCACCTCCTGGCGTGGCTTTCTTGCCCGTTCCTCTAATAGATCTGTCTAAGCAGCCATCCTTCTGCCAAGTCTGCAGGCCACTCCTGTGATTTACCTTCACAAAGCACTTCACTTGTTCCTGTCTGGTGACCAGGACGCAGAGGCAGCACAGGGCAGGCACTCTCTCTGCCACGCTGTGTATGGAGGCATCCCGCTGTGGTCCAGGAGGGCGGCTCTCGGGTACCCCAGTCAGGATGATTTATTCTGAAAAATAAGCTCCATGGTTAGCAGAAATGACTGTATTATCCTTGTTAATCAATACCACAGGAAAATAACGTACCCTGGACCCACTCAGTATGTTGTTATAGTAGTGACACTCAAATACCATGCACAAGATCCTATTTACCATGTTGTATTCGCTGAAGCCCATCTTTTCTCAGCTGTGATTTATGCAAATCTTCATCTCTAGCTATAGCAGAATCAAGATCTTCAAAGAGAATGTGGGCCATGGCTAGAATTTTATTATCCTCTGGGCAGGAATTTTGAGGAGCAGTGACAGAATAAAATGGGAAAGGGCTGGATTTTATTTGCATCTTAAAACCAACAGCTGAATGAAGACTTGACTTGCCATTTTGGTGTGCTGCCAGGTTCAAATCAGGCTGGCACATGCCCCATCTATCAGGTATGATGACGGGGTTTTCACTGCTTCCATGGTAGCCCAGGATTAAAGCCCGGTTGAGTAACTTGGGGTTGAGTGAAGGCATGCATGCAATAAAGACCCTGCTCTTCTCTGATGAAACCAAAGCATAGACTGAGCTCTTCTTGCTCATGGCAAATCTAGACTTCAGATCTATTGCTAAAAGGGAAATAAGCCCTTCTCCCGTTTGTTCTTTTAATAGACTCATCTCTAATATAAGTTACCTTTGAATCTCCAGAAACTCAGCATTAAAATTACATCATTGAAATTTTCCATAAATAGTGCAAATATTTCTTTTCCCAAAATGGTTATGATTATGAGCAGGATAATATAACAATAAGCACCACCCCTTCCAATACAATGAAAAATATTTTAAATAGCTTTTTCATTATTCTATCCCACCATCTCTCACCCCTCCTATTTGAAATGCCAAGCAGAATTTTTAAGACTTTGAACTCTGATTCAGACACAATTGGATTCACAGCTCTGAAAATTACTATGGGGTGCGGCAGTTATAAAACACGCCAGCCAACTTTCAACACACCTCTCATCAGAGTTGAGGTTTTAGGTGTATGTCTACTCTTGAATCTAGGCTCTGCTACTGTTTGGCCAATAATATGCAACAAAAGTAATGGTACCAGCTTCTAGCTCCAGGTCCCAAGAAACCAGCAGTTCCTACTTCCTTCCTGGGATGCTCCTTCTTATTGGAACCCAGTCACCATACTATAAGGAAGCTCAACAGTCCAATAGGCAGGTAAGCAAATCAATGACAGTTGGAAATGGAGGAAGAAGATATAATTGATGTGTTCCAGCACCAGACAGGAGGCTTCTACTAAAAAGGGAACCTGCTATTTTACTCCAGAACTCTGTTCCCTCAGGTCAAGAAGACATTCTCAATTAGAAAACCACGACTGGTCCCACCACATCCTGACCCCTCCATAGTTTTCTCTACTCTTTCATTTTCCCCTTCGTCATGCCTTTGTTGTATATAAAGTAATGAGTGTATATACACAAGCATATTGATTTATTTTTTTTACTAAATGGCCAATGGTATGTTTTTGTCAACCTCAAGTAGAGATGGGAAGGTTAAATGTACTGATTCTGTGAAAATATCCTTATCTTTGTATTCCAGTAAGTTATTTTGCTCTCACTGTTTAACAAGAAAAGAACAACATAAAAATTTTTACATACCTTGTTCTAGTGGAGATTTTTAATGGTTTTCATTTATCTTGGTAAAACCAAGGATAATTTTTAACATTTTAAAATGTTATAAAATTTTAAACCTGTAAACTATTACCTGTAAAGCAGTCTGTCTCTAAGTAGGAATGAATTACTCTAAAATATATGAATCATTGCCCAGCCAGTGTGGCTCAGTGGTTGAAATTCAACCTATGAATTAGGAGGTCACAGTTTGATTCCCAATCACGGCACATGCTGGGTTGTGGGATTGATCCCCAGTGCGGAGTGTGCAGGAGGCAGCTGATTGATGTTTCTCTCTCACATCCATGTTTCTCTCTCTCTCCCTCTCCTTTACTCTCTCTCTCTAAAATCAATAAAATATAGCTCTAGCCTGTTTGCCTCAGCAGATAGAGCATCGGCCTACAGACTGAAGGGTTCCAGGTTTGATTCCAGTCAAGAGCATGTACCTCAGCTGCAGGCTAGATCCTTGGTCCCGGTCAGGGTATGTGCACATCAATGTTTTCTCTGTCTTTCTCTCCCTCTCCATCTCTAAAAATCAATGGAAAAATATTCTCGGGTGAGAATTAATAAATAAATAAATAAATAATAAAATCAATAGATTAAAAAAAGATTCATCAACTCATGGCCAAACTTGTTTGTCTATAAACCTACTAATCTCTCACCCTCAGCCAAGATTATTTGGAAGCAATTGCAGACATTATATTATTTTACCCATAAATGCATTATTATATGTATATAGTATATCCATACACATGTATATCTATTATCAGACCTTTGAAAATTAACAATAATTTCTTAACATAAAATATTCAACCAGGATTCAAATCTACCCATTATTTCAAATTTTTTCTTTAAAGTTTGTTTGAATCAGAATCCATACAGGTTAATATGTTGCAATTAATAGATGTTTCTCTTAAAGTCTTTTAATCCATGTTTCAAAGAAGGTCCAGGCACAGGGGAAAACACTTTTCAGTATGTGAACAGTCTGCAACAAACCAAAATAAATGTATCATTGTGGGAACTGTAGGGTAAGGAAATTCTTAAACACTTATAACTTATCAAATGAACGAGCACTGAGTATAAATTAGACATAGTGTAGACTCAGAAGCGTAAAAACATAACTTCATTTTAATTAATTTTTAACTTGAGTCCCCATTCTGTCTCTTTTTGAAAACTCACTCTAATCTCAGATAAATTTAATCAGGCTCAATGAGTTTTATGTTTGTGTCACTCCTCCTCTCTCCCCCAACTTTCTCCCAGAAGCTGATGCAATAGACCCACTTAAATGCAGGTTTGTGTTGGTGGGGAAGAGCTTATCCTGAGACCCTCTTATTTCATTACCACCAGCCCCATTAGTTTCTATTGCTGCCCACATAACAAACTGCCCCAAATTTAACGGCTTAAAGCAATGCTCGTTCATTAGCACACAGTGTTGTAGGTCAGAAGTTTTGCACAGCAAGGCTGGGTTCCCTGCTCAGGTATTACAAGACTGACATCAAGGTGTCTGCAAGATGAATTCATATCTAAAGGCCCTGGGGGGTGGGAGGAATTCACTTCCACACTCCTTCTAGTTATTGGCAGAATTCAGTTCCTTTGGGTTGTGGCACAAAATTCCTAGCTTCCTAGCTGGCTGTCAGCTGGGAGCTGCTCTTAGCATCTAGATGCCACCAACATCCTTGCCACATGGCCCCCTCTGTCTTCAAGTCAACAAGGATGCATCAAATCCTTCATATCCTCCAAATGTCTGACTTCCCCTTCTGTAACCAGATGGAAAAAACTCTGCTCTTAAAGAGTTGATGTGGTTAGGTAATAATCCTCAGCCCCTCCCTGCCCCCAGGCTCCCCTCACTAGAAATGCCACCAGATAATCTTCTTATCTTGACACCAACTGATCTGAAAACTTAATTACATCTGAAAAATGACATCACAGGAGTTCCTAGAGAAGATACATGTATACCAGAGGCTGGAGGCAAGAACACCAGAATCAAAGTTTGGTAGGGTTGTTTTCTTCTGAACCCCCTCTTCTTGGCTTTTAAGAAAGAGATGAAGGGAGGGGAAAGACACAGAGAGAAAAATATCGATGTGAAACTCAATGTGAGAGAGACTGAGGTACCTGCTCTTGCTTGGAATCAAACCGGGGACCCCTCCGTTTCCATCCATGAAGCCAAATCAGCAAGGGCCTAATCATCTCTTCTTATAAGGACACCAGTTACTTTGGATTAGGCCCACCTATATGACCTCATTTTACCTTAACAACCTCTTTAAAAGTCCTTTCTTCACATCCTGTCATACATGGGGTTAGGGTTTCAACATATGAACTTGAGGGAGACACAATTCATCCCATAACAGGGTAAAAATGAAGATAGCTATAAATGTAAATATATGTCTTAATACACATAAAATTTACGAATATTCAAAGGAAACCATTTATACTATTTGCTTCTAAGGACAAGACCTGAATGGCTAGATGGGGAGGGGAAAGGGATGTTTCATTACATACTCTTTAAAAATTCTGAATTTTGTATTGTTACTTTTAATATGTATCAAAAGACTATACAAACTAAAATGTTTTAAATCAAGAAGTTGAATTGTCATGTAGAATTTCAGACCATATCTGGCATTTAATGGGAAGACTTTTTCTCTGTTGGTGAAGTAACAAAGTCAACAATTCCTGCCTGGCATTTACGTAATAGAAATAAAGCAACAGAAAACCAATGTTATCACAAGATAAATGTTTCTTATTTTAATAATAAGCCTATGAACATTTATTCATTTTTAGAATCCCAGTTTCTGTGACAACAGCATTAATGAATTTTAATGGGTAGGCTAGTATGTTTGTAGCTGACAGCTATTTTACAAATAGTAAAGTATACTACAATGATGTATGTTCATTTAGGCTAAGATATATGTAATTGAGAAACTTTTTTTATGTTAGTTACAGCAAAAATAGCATGTCCTTTATTGTGATGAGATGGGAAAATAAAACTGTGCCTTAATAAATCTCAGTGTTAAGAGTAAATTTCCCAATGTCTCTTGAAAAGTTGAAAAATATAGACTACAGATAATACAGCTGGTAACACTACACCTGAGGATATTTTGAAGGAGAAAAATAGCAACTAGTAAAGTGGTACAATTGTTCAGCACTATGTTTTTGTGAAGTGCTTTTACAGATAGCTCATTTATTTCTTACAACTACTCTGAAGCATAAATTTTGACTCGCATTTTATAAATGAAAATGTGTGGCAGGAAAATGGCCAGCATCAGTTCTGAGTCTCTTGCAATTCACAGGCTGTTCATTTGGTATTTGTATCAAGAAATATTGCCAATTTACAGAAATTGGTCCAACTTCAAATTGGCCAATGTATCTTCCCATGTACCAAGAAAATGTGATTCAGGAACCAAACATGAAGTGAAAAAAGCACAAAAGAGAAGACAAAATCTCTTACAGAATACCTGGTCACCTATTCAGTGAGTGATTATTAGTGATGATTGCAGGATGCAAAGCATTTTCACATAGTCCATCTCTTTTTATCCTTATCATGGAAAATATGTAGGATAATTCTTATCACAAACCCTCAAAGAGAATGTCTTTAATAATACAAAATTTACCTTACTTTCCATCTAGACTACTAAATATGTCAATACATATGCACAGATGACTTGAAAACCCTAAAAAATAACGAACTTAAGTACGTGAAAAAATCTAATGACCAAGTAGTAACTGAACATGAAAATGTTCTTCTTTCCCCTAGGAATTAAACAGTCAGTAATTTGCACTGTGGAGTAGTACATGTCTCTCTCCAAGGTCCTGAGGACCTAACAGGGTCCCAAACTGTCCTCTCAGCCCAGCATAGTGGACTGACGTGTATATTGGTAATATTCGCGCTGTAACTTTGGTCACCAGTTTATAAAGATCTGCATGTAATTGTAACAACAAGCATTCACTTGAGTTGCCTGTGAGTGAAAATAAAGATTTAAAAAAAGATAAAAAATATGGACAATAAAATGGCAATAAATACATATCTATCAACAAATGAATACAAGAAACAAAATAAAAAAAACAGAACAGAGATACAGAGACTCATAGATACAGAGAACATTTGGACAGTTGCCAGATGAAAGGCGACTTGAGGGATGGGTGAAAAGGGTAAAGGGATTAAGAAATACAAATTAGTAGGTACAGAATAGTCCAGGGGGTGTAAAGTAGAGCATAGGGAATATAGACAAAAAATATTCTAATAACTGGGTTTGGTGTCAAATGAGTCTTTATTGGGATAATCACTTAATAAGATATATATAGTCTCTAATCACTGGGATGTACAGCTGAAACTAATATAATATTGTATGTCAACTGTAGTTGAAAAATTAAAATTGATTTAATAAAATAAAGAGAAGTCTGATGCAGATATACCAAACTGTTAGTATCAGTTTAATATTAGCAGTACATACCTAAATGTATGTTATGTTTTTCTATATCTTTATATGTTTGAAATAATTTCAAAATTTTAAAAGTAATAAATAAAAAAAGAAAGATAAGAACAAAATGTGCATAAGGGTTTGTCTTTCAGAATATTTATCACAGTACTGTCTATAACAGAAATAAAATAAACTCAATGTCCAACAAAAGGCATTCGTTTAATTAGTTATAGAATATTAAAACACTTCTGTAAACAACCTAAGTTCCATGAAGGGTAGAACTGAGAATTAAATTGTGGTTTGCTCATACAATAGAATACTACCACAAAGATAGAAAGATAATAAACTATAGTTTCAAGCAACACTATGGGTCAATCTAACAGACTTTTGAGGAACAAAAGGACCCAGATCCAAAGAAGTATGTATTATATGATCCACTTATATGAAGTTAAAAAACAGGCAAGGCTACTTGATAGTGTTAGAAGTCAAGGCAGTGGTTACCTCAGTGAGAGAAGGAGGGACTGGTACGGATTGGGGCATGGCACAAAGAAAGTCCTTGAAATGTTCTATAATTGACATAAGAAGTATGTGGATGCAACACAGGGGAACACTACACAGGTGAACACATATATAAAAAGGCACAAATTATTTAAAATTTGTGTACTCTACTGTATACTTAATACATTTTAAAGTACTTTTATGGAAGAATATTGAATTGCTTAAGGAAATATTTATGATATATTGCTGAATGAAAGAAAAGTAGTTAAAGGCCAGTGGGTGTAATATGATCCCCCCCCCAAAAAAAAAAACATAATGCGATTATATAATGATTATGGTGTTAACCCTGAAAATAAAATGTTGTTACAGCCCATTCTGCATTGTCTGTGCGTTTACATATTAACGGACCAGTTAGTCTGCAAAGATGACTACACTCCCACAATGAACTACACTTCCGAAAATTCCTGCCTTGCAGAATCCCCTCCCACACTGAACCTGGACTGGCCCGTGACTCCCATCCACCAGGGGACGTGTGGGAGACATTCCAGCCTAACTTTCAAGAGGCTCAGCGGTGCTGCTGCTTGTCTCCTGGATCACATGCCTTCAGGAACCTTGAACCATCATCATGTGACAAGTCTGGCTGCCCTGTTGGAGAAACCAGGTGGAGAGGCTATGTGGAGATAGCATGTGGAAGGAGAGCCCCAAGCCTGCATGGAGAGAGCTTGGGAGAGAGAGAGAGACGGGACCTGGCTGCCCCAGCCTTTCAGCTGAGCGCAGATTTAACCATCCCCTCCCAGGCCTCATGGGCTGAACCGTCAGACTGCTCCAGCCTTGGATGCCTGCAGCCCCAGCTGAGAACTCAAGAAGTAGATGACCCAGCTGAGTCAGTCAAACAACGAAATAGTTGTTTTAAACCGAGTTGAGGAGTGGTTTGTTACCCAGCAAGGGATAACTGGCCCAGCTCCATTCCATGAGAAATGTACGAGGCATGTCTGCGAAACTGTTCACTAACATCGCAAGTTCACTGTCTACACTGCTTGTCTTCCATCCTCCTGTGCTCCTCTTAGTGAACACAGCACCACCACCCACAGGGTTGCCCAGCAGCCCCACAGGTGGGGAGGGGAAACTCCCGTTAAATTTTAAGCTGTGGTCACAGTGTCATTCCATCCCCAGTACTAAGCCCAGGCCTGGCAATTGTGCCTGCTCAAGATCCACTTATAGAAGGAGACAATGAATACATTCAATTCCACGAATTATTCTGTCTTCTCACACTTCCCTTCCCCATGCTGATTCTTTTACGCCCAACGCTATCCCATTAATAATTGACTCACTTAACTCTTAGAATAAGCTGGAAGTCCTGCTGCTCCCCATGCCCCAGCCTGGCCATGAAGGTCCTCCTCTGTGCTCCAGGCATGGAGAGAGGCAGCACAGCCCAGTGAAAGCAGCACAGGAAGGCAGACACAAAGCCTGCCTCTGCGGTGTGTTGAGGTAACCGTTTCTTTGAAATGCCTCCAAAGGGCTTCTCCCTCATCACCGGGCAGGTTTGTTTCCTGCAGCCTTTCCACCTCTGAGGCTCAGCCATGAGGGTTTTCACTCAACTAAGATGCCTGAGCAGGTGCTGCCTGGAACACAGAAGTCCTCAATGCACTTTGAGCCGCAGGCTGACTTACTAGAGTCAGGTGGAGAGAGAAAGGGCTTTCTAAATTCCAAAAATTCAACTTACAGCTACTCAATAGCAGGCTTGGCTGACTTGAACTAGATAATTTGGGGTGACTTCTCCGAGGAAAAGGGGGGAGGGTGTGGCTTGCAGGGAGCTGGGGCCTGCCATGGCACACTCAGGTGGGGGAGCTGAGTAGAGCAGGAGAGTCGATGGTCGCTGCCCTTGGGGCTGGGTCAGATCGGAGCAGAAACAAGGGAGAGCTGGGGCACAGGCTGGAGCTGAGATGAGATAAAGACGGCTTCGGGAGGGTGGGGACGGGGCATGGGATTGGGGAGTGGGTGAGTTGTAGAGACTTTAGCCTCTGATGGTGCTTAGAAACCAGACCTCAAATCAGGTCAGCTGCACACCTGCCAGCACCAGAGCCTGGGCAGCTCCCAAAGAATCAGATGGGACCAGCAGAGCCCCCTACCCAGGGCATCACCCAAATATCAGGCCCGAGGGGTCACTTCTCAGCCAGTGGGAGCCAGGGTAGAGAGGTGTGTCAGGAGAAAACATGAGCTCCTGCTGGAATCCAGGTGAGTGTCAGGAAGGGGGAGGGAGATAAAGGAAAGAGCCCCAGCAGGAAGATGGATTTCAAAATCCCTGTGTTACACCAAACAGTGCTGGAAGAGATGGAGCTACAAGCCAGGAGCATGGTTATGCTGGTGCTGCGGTCAGTGGGAATCTCATCCAGCAGATGAGCTGGGTCACAGAGGAGACTTGGTTTTGCACGTCTGGAGTGTAGTGTGTCAGTTTCAACTCTGGTTACCCACAGACAGGCTGGGCGACCTTGATCAGGTCATTAACCTCTGCAGGCCTTAGCCTCTCCATCTGTAATGTGAGAATAATCACCCTAAATGAGGGCTAAATGACATAGAATCTTGTAAGAATGGTGCTGGAAGCAGAGTTGTTCCTGAAAATGTGGCAGATGTGACTTTTCCCTCTCTGATAAGACCACTAAATTGTCATGGCTGGTTGTCTTCCCTGTCTTATTGTCTAAGCATCCAGCTCACGAGACCACAGGCAATTCAACGACAGGAACTAGATCTTACTCAGTTTGTGTCCTGAGCACTGAGCCTACTGCTGGGCCCATGCTTGTTGAATGAACTCATCTGGAACAAGACACATAAACAGGCTTAAAGCTGGAGGCCTCCGGAAGGACTGGCAGGCAGTCTAGAGAATGAGGCTCCCTGAACTCATGTTGGCTTCCTGCTTCCTGAGGCTGCCTTTGTCTCAGGGTGGGTGTGGGGAGGGGGTCTGGTCCTACTCCTGTGGTGCCAGAAACTGCCAACAGAAACCATGGG
>JAAGEH010000480.1:32855819-32957362 GCA_011751065.1 Lasiurus cinereus
AGTGTGCAGCCCAGGGATTCTTGGTGCTCTTGACTAATGAGTTTGCCAACCACTGTACAACAGACAGTTGGTAATCAAATCAATGTCCTTCACGTCTAGCTCCGAAATGAGCAAGACCAGAAGAAAGATAAGCAACCCAGTTACAATCTTTGAACAGGAGCAAACCAGTCTTTCTAATCTAAATGCTTGGATTTTCTGTAGGTCAACAAGAATTTTCTACACCTCACACCTTCTAAAGGACCCATGGAAATTACTCAACAACTTAGAAATAGAGTGAATGTGGATGATGTCTTACTAAGTCAGGGGCCTCAGCACTATTTTTCCTCCTGGCACGTTAAGATCCCACGGCCAGCCCTAATTCTTTGTCACCCAGGCGCTATCAGTCATCATCAGGTTTTGGGCCCCTTGATAGCACCTGTCGGGTGATCCAGGCTGATGGGCCAGCTGCTGTGCTGTCCCTCTTGCTGAGCGCAGAGGACAGCCTCTCCCCGCCTCCCACTTCTTCTAATCCATCTCCTCCTCCTCTCCCCACAACCCAACTCAGGCACACAATGCCAGGGTGACAAATGAGCAGTCCGTCTAATTTCACTGCACTTGACAAGAACGCACACCAGATGGAAGGCCACAGAAAGTGCTGCGCGCCTGAGAGGGGGAGGGATGGGCTGTTTGGGGGGCTGTCACCATAACAACAGGCAAAGCACTGCTGAAGTTTCTATTCTGGTGCTGCGGCTAATTACTATGAGTGTTTCCTTCGGCCCTGTGATCCGCCGGCCCCAAGCAGCCTGTTCCCGGCAGATGGCTTGTTTTCTTCTCTCTAGAAAGTTAGCCAAAGACTATACTTGTGCTTGGTTGTTTTATTCTTTTTTAAAACACTGACAGGCTTTAGAATGCCTTGTTTTTACATGGTATCGTAAGAGCTCAATGCCTCAAGATCCTTTCCAAACAAACACCATTCTGTGGAAATAAAAGGCAAGCCCAGTAGCATTAACCAATTTAGTGTTTAAACATGTACGGGGCTAGATAGATGGAGAGGCTACTTATGTACTTTCATGATTAGAAATAGTTAATATGTCCCTCTATTGACCCCTCTGACAAGTGGATCCATCTGAAAAAAATTTTTGGAAGTTAAGCTCTCCTTATTTATAGATTAAAAGTTTACTCACTATGATTCAACCCAGGAAAGCTTAGGGTTGACATATAGCCAGCCACCTTTCAAATTGTTACAGGATTGGATGGGTTTGGTGTGGCTCTGGAGGCAAAAGTGAGACTAAATTCCATTGAGGATGACAACAATTCAATCTATTTTTAAAAAGATATTTATATTAACTATATTCCAGAAAGGTTTGAAGGCACTTCCAGATAATACATATATTTAAGGATGAGTAAATATTTAAGGGAATTGATGGTAGAAAAATAATAGATATGAAATAATAACATGAGAGTAAGAATAACATAAAAAATGCACACCATATACCTCTGCACACTTGATAGAGGAAAAAAATACCATAATAGAAGATATTTATTTCTTCCAGAAGCTAAAATAAACCAGATACTCACAAGAAGCTCAGCTTGCCCTGATGCTGGAGCTTGAGAAGTGCCTCCTACCCCTTCTCGTGAAGAAGGGCTATTAAAAAAAAATTATTAATGATGCTTGTAAAAGAACGTGAGTGGAATCATTCCGATTTTGTGGTTGCCTTATTTCATGTATTTCACTATTCAAAGGACTACAGTAATTAATGTTAGGACTGATGCAATGGGTTTTTGTGTGGGGAGAAAGATTGGGCTCAATTTCAAATACAATAAGGCAAGTGGGAATTTACAGCCAAGGAACAGGGTAGGGGTCAGTAGATGGAAGATTACTAAGAGGAAACATCAGGGATTCTGCTAAACTGACCTAACAGGATTCTTGCGGAAGGCAGGCAGGGTGGTCAGCTATCCGCTTGTGGAGACCTTGGGGGATGAGGACACCTTCAATATCAAGAGTGATCAGATAGATATCCAGGGTGGGAGTTCTGGCTAAACGGACTTAGAAGGATTCTTGCTAACACAGGACAATGCAGAGACAAACATAAAAGCCCAAAAGCCTAATTGGAAAGGAAGTCGGAGAAGCCTGATCGGAGTTTGGTCAAGGAGAGAGTCTTTATCAGCGATCAAGGCAGCTTTCCAATCGGAGCTGTCTCGAGGCAGTGGGCATGTTTCTTAAAAAACCTTTTAGCCTACTCTTATCTGAGGAGGCTAACACTGTGATTTACGTGCACAAACCTCAGCTGGCCAAGGGCCAAGAGGAACCTTCTGACAGGGACTGCTGTCCACAATGGGGCCCAGCAATTCCGAATGGAGGAGAGATGGAGAATGACTGTATCATGGAGTCATAACCAGCTAATTCTAGGGGCCTGGAGAACTTGGAGAACCTGGGTTATACCACTTACACATAAAATAAAGGAGGAGAGGAAATGGCTTTAAATGTTAAAAACCTGACATAGGTGAAGCGCGCACGCGTGTGTGTGTGTGTGTGTGTGTGTGTGTGTGGTGTGTGTTTCATGGTTTACGTTTTATTAAAATAATTCACTTGGTATAAAATTCACTCATTTGAAGTATACATTTTAATGACTATTATATTTGCATAGTTATGCAACTATCACCACAATCTTAAATTATTTTCATCATCACAAAAGAAAACTCGTCTCTAGCTCAAAGTGACCAACAATATACTTCTGTGCCTATGAATTTGTGTTACCTGGACATTTAAAAATAAGATTTGTAAAATGCAAAAGAAAATAAACAGAATTTCAATCTTTTTTTTGTCATTTCATATCAGCAATTTTATTTACACAGCAAGAACATACAGGTATCCATTATAAATGTCACAGATCATCTCCACATTTCAGAACTTTACCCAGTTTAGAACCAACAAAGGTTTTCTCCTGTCACGCCTTTCTTGCCTGTTTTTCTTTGCACAAGGTATGTAGTACTAGAAAGTGCATTACCATAGCACGTCTTTATAGGGAACATTTTTTAATTGGAAATCTGTTTGATAAACTGGAGAAAGATGCATTGGAAGGGCTTTTTTCCCCCCCCCTTACAAATTCAAAGGACTAAAACGGTAGTTATCTGTCTAAAGTAAGTAAATCATGGGTGAGTATAATTCAACGCTAATGTTTAAAGATGGCTGATTGATTTTAAAGTGCACTAACAAACATTTTGGTACCATGTATTCTAACCAGTTCTGAATCGGTGTGTTTTTTTTTTATGTTTGAGATAAATTGGTGAGCCTGTTATATTTTAGTAAATGGGTACCTAAAGTTAACAGATATATTTATATTGCCAATAGTCCTTCATAAATATTGTAACTTAAAAGGAAATTTTAATATCTGCTAGATGCCTTAAGAATTTTGACCATTATCTTAATAGTTATAATAATGCATATCAAAAATCACCGAGGAATTTTAATAAAATGTATGTTCTAAACCTCACTCCCAAGCTCCTGAATGCACATTAGTTGTCTATAAGCCATTAGGAGTGTATGTGTCAGCATGTTTTTTTTTTAAATAAGGCTCCACCAGTATTATCACACCTCTATTCTAATTTTGCTCATGTGAAGCAAAAGTAGCAATTAGCATCTAATACTTACTGATCTAGCATAGTATTTGGTTTTAAGTCCCACCTCCAATTCAGAGCATGGTGTTAAGTACCACAATTTTAAGATATATCTAAATTTTTTAAGAACCTCTAAAAAACAAAAGGAACTGGTTATCACCAAGTCTCACTATATAATCAAGTCTAGGTGGTTGTTTTTAATACAGGAACATGTAGTTCATGCTTCTGGGTTTAAGTAAGAATCAGATATTTTAATGCCTGACTAAGGCAATGTGGACCCAGAAGTGGAAGGGCTCTGTGGCTGGCTCCACATTATGCACACTGCATCATCGTCATTGTAACAGATCCTCTGTGCATCCAACTTTCTAACACATCAAAGGTTGCAGAGGTAGAACTAATGAGGACAGGTGTAATACAGTGACCAGGAGTAACTTATCAACCCACATATTTCAAAGCCAGATCAGCTTATATAATGCATGCAGTACAGTCTTATATGTCTTGGTGCATTCTTTTTGAAGGACTATGGCAGCAGGTTTAAGATTACTAATAGATTACACAGGTGAGCTGCTAATACAATGAGAACATTAGCATTTCTTTTTAAGTTCAAATGAAACTATCACAAGAAAGACTTGATGTATTTTATATATATTGGGAAACTTTAGAAACAGTCATTTATTTGGGTTAAGTGTGTGATTTCATTCTGTATTACAGAGTACAATTTTCAGTGTGTAGCTAGTCTTCATCTGAGCAATTCACACCATTGCAATACACAGAAGTTCATAAATAAAACAGGCAGTAATTTTTGAGTCAACGAAGCCTCAGTATTAAGTATTTCTCTTCACCAAAGATGAGTCTCTCTGATTTCAGCAATAACTTGACCTGCTCCTTGTAATGCCTTTAGCATATCAGCTGCTTCTTTCCTACGTTGTGCCATGCCCTCAGATTCAGTCAGAGGATCATCCAATAAAGATGATTTATACAGCTGCCCTACTAACTCACTGTGAAGAGTATCTTTCACATGAGTAACCAAAAAATGCATTACTGCCTTTGGCACACTGTCTTGAATATTCTTTCTGACAATAAGTAAGATTTGATGAGTCATTCAATAATTTCACAATCTTGCTGCTCGCAGGTAGAAAGTTGGCATGCAACAGGAACCGGCACATCCCCAGATTCACAGCATGGCCTTTTCGTGGACTAGTGGCCTAACTGGAATTGGTTTTGATCTTTCTTCAGTGAGTAACGTTTCAGCTTTTGAAGTTTTCAGCATTCCTCTCCAGTTGCCTGCTGTTGGTTCTTGAACAGCATCTCCAACCCCACCACCTTTAGATAAGACCTTGCCATCAGCGTCAGAAGAAGCAGCTGGGAGGGCTCCCAGGAGGCAGGTGCCCAAGCACTTGGAACTTGAGGAGACTTATCTCGTGATCCAGTTGAAGGCAGTTCTCTTGCTAGCCTGTTTCTCCTTTGTTCCTTTGTATCATTGTTCATTAGCCCACAAGCGTCAGCAAAATCTGGATGTTTTGTGTTGATATAAGCCAATTCAATTGCCACTACGTTATGGACCATTTCATTTGTGACTGGTAACCGTTTACGAAGAAGGCAAGTCCCTACTTCAACTATGGCATCATGAAGTTTGGGAAACCGCTCCTGGGTGCTGTAATTGCTGCGGGGCTGAATGAGCCTTTGCAATTCCGCAGGAACCAGCTCCACACAGCAGAGGTTCGGCTCTTCCAGGCGTTGGATCTGCCGCTTGGCCAGTAACTCAAATGAAACGTCAGGCACAAACAAAGCTGGAGGAGGCCCAGTAGCATTTCTAATAGCAGTCGATATGTCAATCGTGTTAAGGCCACCTAGTGGGTCAACAGATTCTAAAGTTCTCCCAAAAGTCTCATGGAAAATGTAGCAGATTCTAGCACCACCGCATAGCTCTTACGTTTCAATATATTTTGCAGTTCCTTCAATAGTATTACAATATTCTGTGGCGAATTTGGTGGTAAACTGAAGTAAAGTAGCACTTTTATTATCTACAGGTTCAACATAGCTATTTAGAAGAGACTGACGTTGAGCAGCTAAAATATGTATTATTGTCTTCAACTCTGGTAAGCCATCTCTGATGTGATGCATTGGTAACCTGTTTAAAGTCCTAGCAAGATACTTTGTTCCATTTCTGTTAACCAGAAATGGGTATTTGTTTTGAAGGAAAGCATATTCATCACGGATTGAATCGGTTACACTCTTCTTATTGTTAATATCTAGTTGACTCCTATTAACTACTCCAATTATTCCAAGTTTGACTGGTATAACCCTTCCTATTAATACATCCATGGCATCAGTATCTGCATACATGAGATCAAGTTTAGTGATTACAGCTAGAGTTCTGCGACCATCTGGATCTACCTCTCTTGAAGTTTTAAGTGCCTCTGATGTTGCCATATCTGTATCAGCAGCAGTGACAGCGAGGATAACGGAATTTGGATTACTGTTGAGTCAAAGAATGAGCTCTCTGATTTGAAGCTCAATATCATTAGGTTGATCACCTACAGGCGCCTTGGTCATTCCTTGCAAATCCACAAGTGTCAGATTGACAACGTTGGGTGAAAAAAAATCCTTAAGATGAATTGGTTCCGGGCTTACTCCCTTATTATGTTCTGAAATTCTCTGTGTTTCATTCTCAATTTCTTGTCGAATTTCATCAAAATCCGTGTAAAGTTCATCTATGGTGTGAATAAATTTACCCCACTCTGCTTCCAGACCATTTTCTTCTCCTGTTGTTTTTCGTTGATCTTCAGATGGAACATGGACTAGCTGCAGAATGAGTGGTCTCCGGGTGACAAAACAGTGCCCCTGGGAAGCAGGTCCTCCCCACTAGCTCTCTATCACTGAGCTCTTTCCACTGCTCTGCGTCCCCACCACAACTCCCCGAGGCATCTGGATGATGTCAGCGCCCACAGTATTGAAGACATCCTGGAGCTTGTTGATACCAGGAATTAGTGCCTCCATGACTCCGAGTACACGGGAACCCCACCCGGAGGGCTGCAGCAATGAATCCATAATTTCAACCTTGATTGACTTTATGTTTTCCAAAAATTATGAATACTTATGCTAAGATACAGATGGACCTCAAAAACATGACGCTAAGTAAAAGAAATCTGACACAAGAAACCACATGTAGCATCGTTTCATTTCTATGAAATGTGTAGGTGACGCCTAGTTTTAAATTCACAGTGCAGAGTCCTTGAGGCCGTGTGGCTGCCCCATAAATGTTTGATGAATGGGAACAAGCACACACGAACATGCCAGCACCAGTCACGCTTCAAGGCCAAGCTCAAATGTCACCTCCTCGGAGAAGCTGACCTTTTTTAGCCTGCCTGCTCTGTTCTCTGGTGTGTATGCCTGTATGTCTGTTACCACACTTAGCAGAGGGCAGTGGAGAGGCAAGCAGCCTGGTCTACATGGCAACATCACACAGGCTGCATTCCAGGTCCTGCTCTGCCAGAAGATGTGACTTGGGGCAAGTTTCTTAACCTTCCTGAGTTTCCTCATTTGGAAAGCAATCAGTGCTGCCCCTAGAGTTATTGTGGGCATAAATTACATAAGAAGCTGTCTTCATTGAGCACATGGCACTCAATAAATAGAAGCTACTATCATGGCTGTGATGGCCACATCTCCATTTTGCTAGTAGACTAAACTCTCCTGGGAGAAAGGGAATGTATCTCAGATCTCTACTTTCTCCTCCCCCAGCACACACAGCTCCTGGCCCATTGTGGACAGTCAGTGAATGAATAAATGAGCAAGTGAGTGAGGGAATGGACCTGTTACCCATGGACACTCCCAGGGTAGAAGCAGCTCAAGTAGAATGCCTCAGACACTCGGTCTCTTTATGGTAGTAGACCCAAAGCAAACCTCTTTTCCTGGCCGGTGATGGCCTCCCCCGAGCCAGTTCCTGAAGACCTCAGGACACTGAAACCTCCCAAGTTGCCCTAAACCAAAGGCTTTCTGCCAAAACAATAAAAAAAACTTTTGGCTTCTGTTTTATATTTCAGTGATGTTTGTTTTTCCCATAGCTCTCATGACCTTTCATAACATCTGAAACGTGATATTCCCAGATTTACTCATCCCTCCTACTTAACAAAAAATGAGAGAATAATGTTATTTCTACTCTAACTGTGCGTTGTGTCAGCTTAATAGTGACAAGATGCGTATTTATTAACTATGAGCCGGTGGTTCTCAACTGGGGCTGGGGTGGGGGTGATGTTGCTCCTCAGGGGATGTTTAAGCCCATCAGCAGACATTTTTAGTTGTCATGACTGTGGGGAAAGGAAGTGCTGGCAACATCGAGTGGGCAGAGGCCGGGGGTGCTTCTAACCATCCTACAATGCACAGAACAGCCCCACGGCAAAGCATGATCTGGCTCAAAATGTCAATAGTTCGGAGGTCAAAAACCCAACTATAGAGTAGAAGAAAAGTGTTCTCTGTTGGAAAATAATTTAAAAAAAAAAAAGATATAATCATGACTCTCATGCAGATAAAAAAGGAACTCGTGATAAAGATTTTTTTAAACTCATGAGAAAAGCAACTCTCATAGCTATTTCAAAAGAGAATCTGCAGAACAAATTTATAGATGAGGTATATTGAAATTAATATATAAACTGAGGCAAAACTGGTTTTCCACAGTGAGGCAGGGAAGGAAATTGAACCTCCATCAGACAGGACATCATTTGCATCTCTATCAGTCACAGATACCACACAGAATTGTACAACAGTTCCACAAAACCGGGATCAGGGGAGGGAGGGTGTGCTATGGACACTGTGAGGGCCACCTGATGCTTGTCAGGATTAAATGTTTGCCGGGTCAAGCCTCTGCAGATTAAGGACTAATGCAAAGAAATGTTTCAACATGAGAGCATTGAAGTCAGGTCTTGTTCCAACCAACAAACCCACAACCCAAAGATTCCTAGATGCTGAGATTCTAAGACTAGTTTCCTGAGATTGAAGTTCATGGCCTTGTAGGGGTGCGATTCAGCAACGGGTGCGATGCGCACTTTCTTGAAAGGGTGCAGGCTCTGCCTTGATCTACTTCCTGCCTCATGTCTCTACCATGTCATAGGGAACATGACCTCATCTGGTTGTTTAGAGTGGAGTTTCTGGAACTTCAACGTGCATAGGAATTATCCAGGATCTTGTGAAAATGCAAATTCTAATTGCATGATGTTTGATGATCAGCATTTCTAACACACTCAGGCCAATACTGCTCATTTATGAAGACACTTTAAGTAGCAAGCATTAGAGAAAATTATTACAAGGTTAGAAAACTAAACACATAAACTCCACGAATAAGTGTGATTGCAGACCTCACCAGTCTCCTGAGCTGAGAAATAAGCTCTTGGATGTCTGCAAACACTTGAAGCAGCAAAATTTGCAAGACACAGAACCAGACTAGAGTTCTGGGGGTTTCTTCTGGGTGTGGCAGACTAGCACAAGGAAGAGAGGAGGGGGAATGCTGGTAGAGAAAAAGGCTTACAGGAAAAGGATTTCTGAAAATGCAAGTCCTTGGAATTTTGCTGAAATTTAGCTTTAAAGCCTAGCTCTAGAAATCGTCTCTCTCTTTATACCCCTCAAAGACCCAGCCTTTCACTTACTAGGTAATCAGCAACCCCCCGAGGCAGCAGAAGACAGTAGTCTGGGCCTGACTGTGGCTGCAGAGTCTGAATCTGGCAGGCTAAAGACAGCATGACCTAAACTATGTTTCAGTCTCTGAGCCCTAAGGTGGAATGGCTCCCTGGTTACTTTCCCATGAAACCAGACAAAGGGACACTGGAACAGACATCAGAACTGTCTAAGATTGAAAAATGACTTATTACCCTTACCTCACATCCAACCAATCAGCTCCCGGCAGGACCCCTAAACCCTCTAACTCACCATATCATGTGATTTTTGTCCTATATAATCTGTAACCTGCACAAGATCTTTAGCTTCCCAATCTCCTGTCTGGCGCCATCCATAATAAAATAGCCAACATTTCTCCACTTCAAGTCTCGGTGTTTAGTGTTTGGCTCTGCTAGGGCTTGGTATGTGAACTGTTTTCGTTCTGTAAAACTTCAGAAGGCATTAAGTGAAGAGGGAGTGTTGACCTGGGATGCCTTACTTCTCAGCAGAGCAAAGGAACAAAGAGAGACCTGGATGGGCTCGGGGTCCTGGCACTGATGATGATATGGTCTCAAAGAACTTGTGAGTGGAGAGCGTCACAGATGTGAAATTTGTCATAAATAGTGAACCCCTTCTCCTCTCCCAAAAGAAGGCATCAGAGAAGCATTCTCCTTAAGAAACAAGCGTGTGAGCCTTCTTTAGAGAACAGCATACACTCAAGGTGAGTTGGGCAATGTCCCAGCCCAGTGGCAGGACCCTAAACTCTGTACCACCCAGAAGATCATGTGGTGCCTGTGGTCATCCAAGAGCTCCAACTTACAGACAAGTACTCAGCTAGAGAAGCGGAGGATGATTCTACTTCAGCCTTTCTCCTTGCAACTTCCCTCCCTCCAAAAGTGGCCTCCAGGAAGCAGTGAGGAGGCTTCCTCCAACCCTGATGGCAGCTGTTGCCACTGGTGTGAGCCTGAGGCAGCCAGAGGAGCTCTAAGAGGGGGAGGATGGGATTGTATTCGTATCAAGTACACCAGAAGTCAAATCTGAAGCTGCAGACTAGCCTGGAGACTGTTAAATTAATCAAACCAGAAGGCCATTAGACTGGGGTGGCTCCAAAGCCTTAGCAGCCTATCTAAGCAAACCAAAACCAAAGCCTGCAAGTGCCTCAAGGTTATAAGATCAAAACTCTAGGGACAACTAGTCACAAAAAGCCCAGTAGGCTTTAAGCTATGCCAGTCAAGAATTGCCTTACTTTGTTTCAGTGCTTTCTCTACAGATCCTCCTCCGGGCACCTACTGGCAGAGCTCTAACTACCTCCAGTTGGGAGCTCCCCATTCAAACAGATTTTTGCTCGAATAAACTCTTAATTAAATTTTTACTACGCCTCAGTTTATCCTTTAATTGCACAACCCAGGAAATTCATGCCTCTTGCAATATATTTTATTTTGGAGGAGTGGTGTATGTAGTCTTTGCTCTATATGGCTTTTCTTTTCTTTTCTTTTCTTTTCTTTTTTTTAATGAAAAGTAGATTTTTTTTCCCAGTACAAACAATAACTTTGGGGTGGTTAACCAAATGTTGCATAACTGAGAGAACCTGCTGTAATGTGTAGTAGAATGATTTACAGTAAGGACAATTATTCATGGTAAAAGAATACGACTCTGATGCATGAAAGTAACATTTTTGGAGGGGTCACTATTTATTTGTGACAAATCTCACATCTGTGATGCTCTCCAGTCCAAAGTTCTTTGAGACCACATCATCAACCAAGGACCCCACGTCCATCCAGATGAACCTGGGCCAGGGTAACAAAGTGACAGGCAGGTTCATCGGCCAGTTTAAACCCATGCTATTGGCTGGGCTATCCCCACAAAGGGTGAGTCAGATGACTCCGTTCCCCGACTGGCCAAGGCCACAGCATGACAGCATCCATCGTCTGAAAGGAATATCTTATAGAAACATCTTGTTTCACAATCATTCCACTACTTGCTTAAGTTATCCCTTCCCCCAAAGATAGTTCAAATATAAACTTGACTTCATCTCCCGGCCCCACCCCTACTAAATTACACAATCATTAACTTAGTGAAATATGAATTGAGAATTTCTGTCACTTTGCTATATATGTTGGACTGGCGACCTAAGCATTTTCATCAAAGGCACTAAATTAAAATTAGTGAAATATGTGTGTTTAAAATGTGATGATAAAGACTCAAAAAAAAACCACCCTAAGTGTATATCTGTTCAATTAATCATTTGCTGGGTTTAAATATTCAAATACATTTTTATTTGGGCACATTCATGAAGTTTGAAAGTAATTGGATTCTTTAAGCTGTAATAAGTAAGTGGGTTTACACTGGTCAGGATTTTCTAGTAACTTTAAGCAATTGAACTATCCTAGGAGGGCTCAGAAAGACTAGAAATGCATTAAATCTCAGGAGGAAAACATTAGGATAAGCCATTTCAGGCCAAAGTCACCAGCGGTGGCTTAATCATGTCCCAGGCACACTTTGAAGGGAGAACTGCTTGAGGGCCTCTTTCCACCACACCTTCACCTTCCTGAGCTCAAAACACAGACTGCAGGTATGTTCAGGGATATGGCTCACACAGGGGACTCACTCCGCAGGGACTACTGAGAAGCCACTTATACTCTGATGATAATCGCAGGGTTTGAGACTTACAATGTACTTATCTCTCAGTGAGCCTAATTACAAACAAGAGCTTCCTTGAGAAATTTCTTGAAGCTAACGATGACCCTTTCCTGGGTCTACAAATTATAGTTCTCCATTCCCATGTCAACACATTTATCTTCCTAAGTCACATATGTCAACACACCCTCTGCCTCCGTCAGCTCAAGTCTTAAATGTTTTAAGGAAAACCACACTTAAATGAATAATCTGAGCCCTACTACCACACCAGGGTAAAATGGAAACTAACTTGCTTGCCAAGGGAAGATACAGAGCTTTTCATAACAGTAAGACTAAATGCCATATTATCACCCTCAATGCAAAACTTATTTTATAGTCCTTCTTCAAGATCCTTAAGAATACTTGAAGAGACCCTCAGTCCTTAGTTCATATATTATAGTACAGAAATGTGTTATTTACACACAGGCATAGACTGCCTTTTATGTGAGTGGGCAGGGTAGAAGGCTAAGGTATACATCACTAGATAGATGTTATTAACAAGCTGTGTGACATTGGGCAAGTGTCTTAATAAAGATCTCCTTTATTGTATATATGAGTGAGAGCCTGAGTATACAAATGGACAATGGCCAGACCATATATAAAAAAAGAGTTCTGACCCAAATCTACAGCAACTAGCCCAGGAAACAACACACCATCCTATCTAATGAAGAGGAAATATGCAAATTGACTGTCACACTGTCACAAAGATGGTGGCACCCATAGCCACAAGATGGTGGTGCCCAGTCCCCTCAGCCCCGACAGAGTCCCCCAGTCCTTACAGCTCCACTGTGGGTGAAAGTGGCAGGTGCCTGGTGAGACTGGACCCATCCTCAATACCCCAGCCACCCAGGGCCCACCCATGGTGCAGGCAAGCCTCAGATGGTGGCTGCCCAACTTCCCAGGGTCACCCAAGGCTCAAGTAACCAGGGCTGGGCTTGCACAGCTGGCAGTGGCAGCAGCAGAGGTGCGATGGGGGCATCATCTTCACCTGATCACCAGGTCACCTCCTGCCCCTGAGGGCTCCCGGACTGTGAGGGGGCAGGCCAGCTGAGGGACGCCCTCCCCCACTCCAGTGCATGAATTTTCATTCAGCAGGCCTCTAGTATATAATAACCAGCTCAGGAAGTCAACACACTATCTACTATAAGGTTAGAGTTATAGAAAGTGAGACTGCTACCTCTAGCCAGCAGTCCAGAAAGCCAAACAATAATCTCTGTAACAATTTTGGTCCCAAAATGGCCAGGATATGATTAATAATTGGCAAGTTTTCTGATTTTTTTGTGGCCGGTTCCTATTTAATACCAACCAGGAAAAGCCAAATATATACTTCTAACCAATTACATAGGATGCTCCACTTCTATAAGTCTGCCTATAGTGTTTTCATGTCCATAGCCTCTAGTCAGGGCATACCTGAAAACCTTCCCTTTATTTCACTGAAAAGCTTTTTCACTCCTCTGCCTGCCTTTGAGTCTCTGACAGAAGGAGTGATAGTGACTGACTTCCTTGCAAGCTCTGAGTAATAGCCTCTGCTTGTTTTTCACCATAGTGGGCTTCATTTATTTCCACATCATAAAAGGGTAGACCAAATGATCACTCTATAGGCGCAATGTTTTTGGATTCTATAGGTCACACATTTATTCAACTAATATTTACTGAGCAGCTAGTTCATGGCTAGCCCTTTGCTAGATGGCAGAGGTGTTTGGTGAGCTTCAAGTCTAGTGAGGGAGAATGTCATAAAGCAAAGACTTACACTAACATATGCAAAATTGCAACTGTGACAAGGACCCATGCGCCATGAAGTGTGAGCCCAAGGCAGTTGGCCTAGTCAAGGGGAAAATGGAGAAATTCTCAGGGGAAGTCATGCTCACATGTGAAGAAGGGGAAAGAGAAGTAAGGTGCAGGCGAGGCCACAGGGTGGGAGGAACACAGAGAGTGTGAGGACCTGGAGAAAGGTGAGCACAGAGAGCAAGGGAGGAAGGGGGCACTGCCAGATGAAGTGTGAGAGAGAGAGAGTGGGATCAAACCACACAGGAACTCACAGGCAGTGTAAAGAAATGTCTCTACCTGTACTAACAGCAGCAGCAGTTTACTGAAAGCTAACTATGTATCAAGCACACTCTGAAGGCAACTTTTATTTATGAAAAGTCCCCAAAAAAGGAAAGAGGTAGATGAGATTGGTAAAAGTGGAGAAAATGGACATATATGAGTGAAATTTAGGAGGTAAAAATCAGAGGACTTGGCAATGAACAAGGTGCAGAAAGTGAGGAAGGAAGATATTTCAGGGATGACTTTGTCTTCTGAAATGGATAGATGATATTCTTCACCAGATAATGAACACCAGACAAGAACCGACTGTGAACGTGTTGAATGTGAAGGGCTTGAGACACCTGAAATAAGGTGTGAGGCAGCAGTTATGGCAGGCAAAATGTTCCCAGCCCAAAGATATCCACATCCCGACCCCTGGATCCTGAGAATACATTGCCTTCCCTGGCATGGGACTTTGCAAATGTGACTAAAGTTAGGATTGTTAAGGAATAGTCTGAGATGATCCATGTGCACTCTACATAATCACATAAGCCCTAACTAAAGGCAGAGAGGTTTCTTAAATGTGACACACCAAAAACACAAGCAATCAGAAAAAGATTAAATTAATTTAGTTAAAGTTAAAAGACTTTGTACATCATAGTACTCTATCAAGGAAGTGGAAACAATGGGGAAAAATATTTGCAAACCATATGCAGGGTCTAGTATCCTGACTATATAAAGAACTCTTACAATCTATAATAATAAAAGCATAATATGCTAATTAGACCAGACAGCCAAACGACCTTCTGGATATCCTTCTGGGCGACCTTCCGGACAAAACTGGGGCTGCGAGGGCCGAGTCTCTTGCATAAATTTTATGGATCAGGCTTCTAGTTCAATAATAAAAAGCCAAAAACCAAATTAAAAATGAGGCAAAAAGCTTGAATAGACATTTCTCCCAAGAAGATCAATTAGTACATTAAAACATGTTCAGTATTATTAGTCTCTAGAGAAATGAAATTAAGTAGACAATGAAACACCAATAGGATGACTACATTAAGGGCGAGGGGAGTAACAAGTGTTGGCGAGGATGTGGAGAAACTGGAATTCTTGCACATCAGTGATAGGAGTGTAAAATGGTACAACTACTGTGGACAGTATTTTGTCAATTTCATGAGAAGTTAAACATGAAGTTACCATATAACCCAGCAATTATAATCCTAAGTATACATCCAAGAGACATGAAAACATCCTATTTAATAAAAGAGTAATATGCAAATTGTCTGTCACTCCAATACACAAAATGGCTGCCTCCATGTGGACACAAGATGGCCACCACAAAATGGCCAGCAGGGGAGGGAAGTTAGGAGAGACCAGGCCTGCAAGGAAGGGCAGTTAGGGGTGACCAGGCTGGCAGAGGAGGAAAGTTGGAGGTGGCCAGGCCCACAGAGAAGGGCAATTGGAGGGGACCTGGGCCTGCAGGGGAGGGAAGTTAGGGGTGACCAGGTCTGCAGGGGAGAGCAGCTGGTGGGGGGACCAGGCCTGCAGGGGAGGGCAGTTAGGGGCAATTGGGCTGGCAGGAGAGCAATTAGGCATCAGTCAGGCTGTTAGGGGAGTGGTTAGGGGGTGATCAGACTGGCAGGCAGAAGCAGTTAGGAACAATCAGGAAGACAGACAGGTGAGCAGTTGGGAGCCAGAAGTCCTGGATTGTGAGAGGAATGTCCAACTGCTTGTTTAGGAATCGGGCCTAAACAGGCAGTCAGACATCCCTGGAGGGGTCCCAGATTGGAGAGGGTACAGGCTGGGCTGAGGGATAACCCTTCCCCATGCACAAATTTCATGCACCAGGCCTCTAGTATGTTTGTACAAAAACTTGTGCACAAACGTTCATGGCAGCATTATTCACAGCATCCAAAGGTCTAGGCAATGGACATATTCATCAATTGATGAATGCATAGACAAATATGGTACATTCATACAATGGAATATTATTTAGCCATTAAAAGGAATGAAGAGCTAATACATGACACATGCGTGAAACCTACTGAGTGAAAGAAGCCTCAAGGAACTGAATTCTACCAACAACCCAAACAAGCCAGAAGTGCGTCCATTTCTCAAACCTCCAAAAGGATTGTTGCCCGCTGCTCCTTGATTTCAGCCTTCCCTTCTAAGCAGAAGATGCTGCTGAGCCATGTGGTACCTGCACTTCTGTCTTTCAGAACTATGAGATAAGAAGGGGATATCACTCGAACCACTAGATTTGTGATGATTTGTCATAACAGCAATAAAAAAAACTAACACCTTTATTATATACTGAAAAGGGGTTTGGATGCACATGTCAACTGTGCATCATTTTATACAGGGACTGAGAGCACGTGGACATGGATGAGGAATTCAAAGGATGCGGAAGGGTAAGAAGATGAAGGAGCCTAAGAGAGATCCTCAGGAATTGCTTCTTGCGGTGGTTGAATGGAAACAGGGGGAGGAGCCATAAGGCACAAGGAAGAGGAGAATCATGACGGGTAGTCCTCCCTGGGGGTGGGAGCCTCATGGGGATGCTCTGTGGCAGTGTGGCGCCAGCCTTTCACAGGGTAGACCTTCTGTTCTTCACAAATTTCCCGGAAGCCCCTATGAGAGCTGGTGAAATAGTTGTTTTTAAAGTTGAAGGACGAACCCGACCAGTATGGCTCAGTGGTTGAGCGTTGACCCATGAACCAGAAGATTCACAGCTTGATTCCTGGATAGGGCACATGCCCAGGTTGCAGACTCAATTCCCAGTGTGGAGCATGCAGGAGGCAACCAATCAATGATTCTCTCTCATCATTGATGTTTTGCTTGCTCTCCCTCTCCATTTCTCTCTAAAAATCAATAAAAATATTTTTAAATCAATAAACAAATAAACAAATTTGAAGGATGAGACATTCCAATAGTTCACAGAGCAATCAAAGTTCATGAAAAAGATAACGGAGACATCACGATTCTGACAGAAGATAACAATGCAGTTGATGATAGAAGCTTGTACAAACAAGGTCAGGACTAACTTAAAAAGAAGGGCATGGTGGGAAGAGCCAGAGGGTTGTTAACTATATGTTGCTATGGTCACCGTAATAATGGATGACTATATAAAGTTCAACTATGCTCTTGTGGCTGTAATTGGGGCATATGTGTTACTTAAATGTGAATCCTAAAATGAGAAACAGTCCCTGGGACCAGATTGAAATGAATTGTGTTGAAAAGAGGGGGAAAAAAAACAACCTTAATATATTTGAAATGTTCCACTTTCTGTATAAAAAGAAACAATGTGGAGATGTTTTTTGGCTTATCCAAATAAATGATTCATCAGTAAAAAAAAAAAAAAGAACCCCATTATTTTGGCAATGGTTTTAGCCTCAGACAACAGAATCCATGCTAGCTAATATAAACAAAAGAGTTTTCTTAAAAGTCTAAAGCAATTATATATCTGTTGAGAAAGGCAAGGAAACAGACTCTAAGCTGGACTTTCAGAAATAACTCCACAAACCACACTGCAGAGTCAGTCCTCCAAAGGACCCACTGCCCACATTGCCAAGGATCTGCCAATGGGGAAGCCACACCCAGCTGCTGGTCTCCACACCTTCCTGCCTCCACCAGCACAACTGATGCCTCTAGCCCCACCTGTCTACCATTGTCTCAGTTTCAGAGGGCACTCCTCTGAGAGAGCATCTGATTGGTGAAACCTAAATCTCATCTGGAAACAGTGGCAAGGGAATATGGAAAATGTTGTTTGTAGCTTTCTACTCTCTGCCAAGAAGGTATGCAAAGAGGGGAGTGGAATGAATGTGGCAGGAGCCAACCCACAATATCTTGCACAGAAGGTGGGAGGGGTGGTTAGGTTAGCAGTGTCAGATGACGCGGAGACAAGTGCAACGAAAACCAAAAAGCATCTCTTGAATGCAGTGCTCACTGGTTACCCAAACAAGAGCTGAACCAGTGCCTTCACAGAATTGGAGCGCTGAAGAGTGAATGCATAAGAAGGAAATGAGGCCACCAAAAATAATCAAGAATTCTGAGAAAATTGGCTGTGAAGAAGGGGAAAGAGAGTGGCAGCAGCTTTGGGGATTGGGAGACAGAAGAGGGTTTCCTTTCTTCTGACTTGAATTTGTTTGATGTACAGATATTTAAAAACTGATTGTTGCCGAGACCGGTTTGGCTCAGTGGATCGAGCGTCGGCCTGCAGACTGAAAGGTCCCAGGTTCGATTCCGGTCGGGGGCATGTACCTTGCTTGCAGGCACATCTCCACTGTGGGGCATGCAGGAGGTGGCTGATCGATTCTCTCTCATCGATGTTTCTGACTTTCTATCTCTCTCCCTTCCTCTCTATAAAAAATCAATAAAATATATCTAAAAAAACAAAAAAGAAAAACTGATTGTTAAAGATCCCTTTGGGAGGGAAGAGTTGAATATAAAAGATAAAAGGAATAATGCAGGAAAGAAAATAACAAGAATGCTCCAGGGTGTGAAGTTTCTGAGGTGGAGGGAGAGGTGGGGCAGGCAAGCACCCAGAGCACAGGTGGGAAGTGGACCTGTACTTGGAGGAAGGCTGGGTTCTCTCTGGAGAAAGATCAGAATGAAGTTTAAAGGAGGTTTGCAGAGATGGTAGCAGATAAACAAGGGCATACCCATCTGGTGGCTTATATTCTCTCCAGGAAGTGGGATGCTTAGTCATCAGCCACGATGGGAGAGCAGTGGGCATCTGAGACTGAGGAGAGGTAATGTTTGAAATGATCATCTGGCAAGTGAGGTGACCAGAGAGATAGATAAGAGCAGAGGCAGCTCTGTGATCCCACAAAGCCTGATGATCCCAGTGTGTGGTGGGGCCGAGGGGCTCTGGTGTGTAACACTTTCAGAGCAGAAAAAAAAAATATATATATATATATATAGATATGATATTTTAATTTTATAATTAATATTTTTATTTTATAATGTTTTATATACTAGCAGCCCAATGCACAAATTCATGCAAGAGTAGGCCTTCCTTCCCTTGGCTGCTGACACTGGCTTCCTTCTGGTATCTGGGACCCAGGATTCCTTCCAGCTCTGGCTTCACCTAGAAGGACATTCAGAATAATGTCTAGTCTAATTATCATATTACGCTTTTATTATTATAGATAATACTAGAGGCCTGGTACACAAAATGCTTGCACAAGTAGGGTCCCTAGGCCTGGCTGGTGATGAGCCCTGGCCAGGGCCTTCCTTCCCCCAACCACAGCCAGGGTCTTCCTTCATTCCATTCATCCCCCTGGTGGTCAGCGCATGTCATAGCAAGCAGTCAAACTCCCAAGGGGACACTTTGCATATTAGTCTTTTATTATATAGGATTATTACATAGGATTTTTGTCTCACTTATTATTGAGATTTTGCCAAATGAGTACAACAAAAAGATAGTTTGTTCTGTGAAAGCAAGCTGGCTGTAGTAGGTTAAAGAGAGGAGAGCTGAGGAGTCAAAACCGGTTTGGCTCAGTGGATAGAGCATCGGCCTGTGGACTCAAAGGTCCCAGGTTCGATTCCAGTCAAAGGCATGTACCTTGGTTGCAGGCACATTCCCAGTAGGGGGCATGCAGGAAGCATCTGATGGATGTTTCTCTCTCATCGATGTTTCTAACTCTCTATCCCTCTCCCTTCTTCTCTGTAAAAAATCAATAAAATATATTTTTTAAAAAGAGAGAGAGAGAAAGAGAGAGAGCTGAGGAAGTGGAAGAGGGGAGAGCCCACTGTATTAGGAGGCGGGTGAGCCCAGGGAGCCTTCTGGGGAGGGAAGTGAGTAAGCAAAGTGCAGGAAAAGACTCATGCTCAGAGAATGGTGCTGCGGACTTAGTAATGCACAATATTGTTGAATAGTTACTGTTTCCCAGCCCCTATAATAAACTAAGAGTAGAGCTCAGTCTAATGGTGAAGACATGTCAGCAGTTTGTTTTTTGTTTGTTTTGTTTTTTGTTTGTTTGTTTGGTTTTGTTGTTTAAAGTATTACAAATAGTACATATGTCTCCTTTTTCCCTCCCCATTGACCACCCCCCAGCCTTCCCTACCCCACAGTACATGCTTTCACCACCACCACCACCCCAGTGTCTGGTTATGCTTATATACATGCATACAAGTCCTTCGGTTGATCTCTTACAGTTTCCCACCCCCAAACTCCCCTGCCTTTCCACTGTAGTATGACAGTCTGTTTAATGCTTCTTTGCCTCTGTATCTGTTTTTTCCCCCCTGATTCTTTTCTTTAAAAACATCTTGCCTTTGCAGACTAGAAATAAGCCTATAAGAACAAAAAATGTTTGAGTCCCCATTTCAATGTCCAACAGTTCTGAGTCCCAGTTTCAATGTCAAATAGTTCCTTCTGTGTACACGTCAGCACTGGTATCTGGGTGGTGGACAAATGGTGGCAATGCAGGTCCAACCCTCTCTGATTTGGTCCGAGGCAACCTGTAGCGACGCACAGCTGCTGCATGTCAGCAGTTTGCCATGAAACAATGATACATAAGCTTCAGGGTCCCTCACTTGCAGGGCTCCTTCTGTGACCCTGGGAGGGGCCCTAACAATTTTATATCTGTCAGCTTACATTTATGTTCAAGGTTTGGGACCCTCATAACTCAGATCTCCCATGGGCCCTCCCAAGGTCTTGGAAGAGGTCAAACAAATGAGGAATCCCAAAAGTGAAGTTTTCTTAGCATGCTGGTAACTTCATCCACTTACATCATCCAACTAAAATAAAATAAATGCATATGCTCTCCTCCAAGGATGTGGCTTTTAGGTTCAGTTACAACAAGGTTAGAATTCTGGCATCTGCATCTTACTAGTTAGAATATTATCTAATGTAGCTAGCTGAATGTAAATTTCTATATGTGTCTGCAGGTAGACTATAAGACTGTGTCTGCCATGACCTGTGACTCAATCCTAAACAGTAAGATATGGCAAAGGTGATGGAATGTCACTGTCATGATTCTGTTATGTTATATAGGACTCCATCTTGCATGAGTCTTGCTGTAGAGGCTTGCTCTCATTGAAAAGTTTGAAGAAGCAAGCTACCCTGAAGTCTATATCTGCAAAGAAATGAATCCTTCCAATGATCTGCAAGAACCTGACTCTTCTCCATATGAGCTCTCAGATGAGTACCTAGCCCTAGCCAAGATCACCATGGCAATTTTACTGAGGACTCAATCAAGCTATGGCTGGACTCCTGCCCCACAGAAATTGAGATAGTAAATACATGTTGTTTTATTTTTTTAATTAATAAATCTTTATTGTTCAGATTATTACAATTGTTCCTCTTTTTTTCCCCCATATCTCCCCTTCACCTGGCTCCCACCCCACCCTCTACCCTTACCTCCCCCACATTGTCCTCATCCATAGGTGTATGATTTTTGTCCAGTCTCTTCCTGCATGCCCCCTCACCTCTTTCCCCCTGAGAATTATCAGTCTGCTCCCTTTCTATGCTCCTGATTCTATTATATTCACCAGTTGATTCTGTTCATCAGATTTTCAATTCACTTGATTTTTAGATTCACTTGTTGATAGGTAAGTATTTGTTGTTCATAATTTTTACCTTTACCATTTTCTTCTTTCTCTTCTTAAAGAATACCTTTCAGCATTTCCTATAATACTGGTTTGGTATTGATGAACTCCTTTAGTTTTTTCTTATCTGTGAAACTCTTTATCTGCCCTTCAATTCTGAGTGATAGCTTTGCTGGGTAAAGTAATCTTGGTTGTAGGTTCTGGCTCGTCATCACTTTGAATATTTCTCGCCACTCCCGTCTGGCCTGCATAGTTTCTGTTGAGAAATCAGCTGACAGTCATCTGGGTACTCCCTTGTAGGTAACTAACTGTTTTTCTCTTGCTGATTTTAAGATTCTCTCTTTGTCTTTTGCTCTTGGCATTTTAATTATGATGTGTCTTGGCATAGTCCTCTTTGGATTCCTTTTGTTTGGGGTTCTGTGGCCTTCCTAGACTTGTAAGTCTATTTCTTTCTCCAGGTGGGGGAAGTTTTCAGTCATTATTTCTTCAAATAGGTTTTCAGTACCTTGCTCTCTCTCTTCTCCTAGCACCCCCATAATTCTGATGTTGGTATGCTTGAAGTTGTCCCAGAGGCTCCTTACACTATCTTCACATTTTTAAATTCTTTTTTCTTTTAGCTTTTCCAGTGGAGTGTTTTTTACTTCTTTGTATTTCAAATCTTTGACTTGATTCTTGCAATCCTCTAGTTTGCTGTTAGGTTTCTGTATAATATTTTTTATTTCAGTCAGTGTATGTTTAATTTCTAGTTGGTCCTTTTTCATCTCTAGTTGGTCCTTTTTCATTTCCTCTTGGGTCTCGCTAAATTTATCCATTTTTTCTAGGAAATTCTTGAAAAACCTTATAAGCGTGGTTTTGAACTCTATATCTAGTCCTTTGTTTTCCTCCATTTCTTTCATTTGTGATCTGTTCCTTTGTCTCCGCATATTTCGCTGCTTCCCTGAGTTGGTAGAGTAGCTTTGTGTGCTAAATGTACTGTGTGGCCCAGTAGCTCTGCCTCCCCAGTTATCTGAGTTAGACACTCTTGGTGTACCCCTTTGTGGACTGTGTATGCAGTTTTGTTATAGTTAATTATTGATTGTTGGTGGTATCACTGGGGGGAAATTGACCTCCAAGCCAATTGGTTGTGAGAATCAGCTGTGTCTGTGCATGTGCACTTATCTCCAGACTTCTGCCCTTCCAGTTCCCCTGAGTTTCCGTGTGCTCTAGGGACCAGTATGAGTCTAGGTCCCCAGGGGTCTCACCCAACACTGGGGTTCAGTGCAGTTGGACCTGGATTTTAGTGCTGTTGTGAGGTTCTGTTTTTCTCCCGCTAGAGAAAGCCAGCGGCACAATCAGCAGTCAGCACTCTGTGTGTACACTTTCTTGCATCCCCAGACCAATGTCTTTCGCAGCTCCCCTAAGTTTCCGTGCACTCCTTCCTTTTCACAACAGTCCAGACTTTCCCATATGAATCTCGCCTGGAGCTGGGGTTCAGTGCAGTTGGGATTTTCTGTCTCCCTCCCACTAGAGCAGCGGTTCTCAACCTGTGGGTCACGACCCCTTTGGGGGTCGAGCGACTCTTTCACAGGGGTCGCCTAAGATCATCGGAAAATGCAGATATTAACATCACCATGCATAACAGTAGCAAAATTTCATGGTTGGGGGTCACTACCACATGAGGAACTGTATGCAAGGTTTGTGGCCTTAGGAAGGTTGAGAACCACTGCACTAGAGGAAGCCAGCCAGACCCTCTGCCGCCTGTCCTCTCCACAAGTGTGTCTCCATACCTCAGCTTTTTACAGCTCCGTTGAGTCTTCATGAGTCCCTCTCTTTACTTCTAGTTGTAGAATTTTCACTCAGCCAGCTTTCCTGTGGTTCTGGATGCTGTCCGTTCTGTCTTTTAGTTGTAATTTTGAAATTGTTGTGCGAGGCAGCAGCTTAGATGTTCACCTATGCTGCCATCTTGGTTTCTCTTTATTATCTTCTACATGTTGTTTAAAACCACTAATTTGTTACACATCATAAAAAAATTATTAGAATATGTAAACATAAGGATAATAGCATTTGCTTTGTCAAATTGATGTGAGGATAACACAGAGAAATGAGAGTGTCCACCACAATTAAGGTATGAGTGGACACTTGCTCTTACTAAGGAATCTTAACAGGCCCTAGTAAGAAGTGACTCATTCCAAATCAGGAATAGGAAAGCAAGAGAGTAATATTTCACCTGGATTTTGAATAATTAGCAGGATGTTCCTTTGTGGAGAATGAAAGGAAAAGAACTCAAAGCAAAGCTAAAGAGTCAAAAAAGTGAATGATGTGGGCAGTGATCTCAAGTAAGATCATGTGGATTTCACTGGGAAATGTCATGAGAAACCTAACTATGTAGTTTGGGATAGGTTGTAGAGTCCTTTGATCATTAAACTAAGAAAATTTTAATATTTTAAATTAATCACATGCACATTTTTCCCCCAAAATTAAATTTGAAATTAGGGCATTTAATCAGATTTAAATTCCAATTTAGCAATTGTAGCGTACATTATAAAAACTTAAACCTTATGCTTTTTACTCAGATAAAATTGATGTTTAAATGATAGCAAAAAAATCAAAAGAAAAACTTTTGTACATATTTCTCTATCCTCTGTGAGACTGTGTGTGTGTGTGCGCGCGCACGCACGCCCAGAGTGTGACTAAGTGAGCGACCCAGATGCTCATCTGTGAAATCCACTGCTAAGTTTGCAGCCAGGCCTTAGTTTTCAAGATCTGCTATCTGCCCACAACTGACAGACTGAACCCAGCAGGACATGAAGTAAATCAGGATTTGGTCAGCCTTGCTGATTTCCCCTGAGAACTTCAAAATAGTCTGGAAGCTTCCATTCACACTTCCCTTCCTCCATCCTTCCTCCACTTGTACTCACACCTGCATTGCAGTTTGATGGCTCTTTCTCTCCCAGCTTCCTTCCCATTCCCGCTCACAGGCTTTCCCCTTGCACAATTAACCCTGTCATCGCAACTGCTTCTTGAAGGCCCAGAATAATACAAGCAGGGACAGGAATGGTTTGAGAAAACAGGCAATAAGATAAGGATGTGGGACTGGCCCAACTGGCTCCCGGCAGGTAAGGAACTTGGTCGATAGTCCAAGGGAGTCCCTAGTGTAACGTAGCGGCTCAGTTGCTAAAAATTTCACCTGTAGCGACCTGGACAATGTTCTGGTGGATGGGGAATGCTGTGGTATGATGCAAGCATTTTAAAAATACAGGTCAAAAATGCCTACAAAAATGGTAGTGTGGGCTCGATGCTGCTAAGATGATTTGATGCCCAGAAGAATAATGAGCCTGTTAACATAGGGTCTCTGTGATAGTTCACAAAGGGGCCTTTATCTCTGACAGAGAAAGGACAGAAACAGCCCAGACGCAGACTGAAGACCGCATTGTCAGAGGCCAGGAGCTCCAGAGAGCTTTCACAGCTCAGCCATGGCAGGTCTGTCCTGCACAGGCCAGGGCCCTGGTGGGGAACACCTGGGAACTCAGTATGTGGGACAGTGACATCTAGACGGACAGCCTAAGGAGAATGGTTCTACAGTGCACCCTTTGGGCCCAAAAAGGGGCTACCCTCCCTAGTGAGGTCTAACACTCATGCTGAGCTGGCAGGTGCTGCAGAGACCCCTCCCCTGTAATGCAACTGGTGCCCTGAGGAGCTGTCCCACCTCTTCTCCTGGCTCTAGGGATGTGTATTTGCAAAGACTGTCAGTGTGGAAAAGATTTAGAGCTACGATGTCTTAAACTTTGCTCAATCTCATCCGATTCCTTGCCTTTCAGGACACACCTTAAAATCATTCAGTCAAGGCTGTCACGCCCTCCATAATACCCTTTCTAATTTCTTTGATTTGAGATAACTACTAAGACTGACAAGGTGGTGCTGTGCTGGCTAGCTGTAGGTCTAACACATTTAGCTTTGCTTGGCCAACGAGTGTTTCCAGTGGTCTCTTTGGTAAGACAACTGTCAATACAAAATATATATATATATATACCTAAGCAACTGTTAAAATTGGTTGAGCAAATGACTGGTCAACTGGTCGCTATGACGCACACTGACTACCAAGGGGCAGACACTCAACGCAGGAGCTGGTGGTCAGAATGCTCCCATAGCCAACCTCCTGTGGTCCTTCCCCCAATGAGATGCCCCTGATCAGCACAGATCACTGGCCAGGCCAAGTGACCCCACCATGCATGAATTCATGCACCAGGCCTCTAGTAGTAATATAGGATACATTTAGCATGTTAGACATTTCTTACTATGACACTGACCTGTTTTTGTTTTCTTTTACTTTTACTCACCTATGAGATAGTGAAGTGTCTGACCTGAGTTAGTGTCAACCCACATCTTTTCTCAACAGAGAAAATGTAAGAAACATTTAGAAATGAATCAGGGAATATACTTCACATCTGAGGTTCAGGAAAGCATTGCCTCACCTAAGGGAGAAAATAACAAACAATGTTAAATTTTTTATTCCTGTAAGAGTTTCTTGCTAACCTTAACCTCTTTATTTTACTTAAATGTTACATACTTTGTCTGCATTTCTTCAGCTGAATAAGAATTATGTTGGTAATTTAATGGCTAGCTTTTGGCTGGCATCCCCAGGTTTTGAAATACTTCCCAAATAGGTAATGTGTATGCTGGAGATATGAAGAACTACATCTAATACAACCTGAGCTATTTGGGCACTCAGAGGAAAGATCAAAATTGGATAGGAATGTCCGTTTTAATGGCTGCAGACATTGGCCCCATAACAAGTCTTCGTTGTTCAAGAGAATCCCTATAATTATCCTGGCAAACAGAGGGAATTTACATTTATTTGTGAGATATCAGAAGATTTATGTATTTGTTGTGGTGGCCGTGTTTACTCAAGATTAAATTTTTAAATGTATTTTTATGGACTTAAAAATATAATAATAATTTAGTGTATATTAAAAGAAAACAATATAACTTTCCACACATACTGTCTCAAGTACAAATCATGCACAAATACATGCAGTTTTGCACAAATTCTTCCAGCTTAATAGATACTCCCTTAAAGTTGAATCCAAGTCAAGGGTTCTCAAAACTGGTCCTTTCCTTCTTGGTTTCCATTATAATATCCTGTTTCCATACTATTTCTAATAAGGAATATGTCCTGAGCAGTTACCTTGCACTATTCACAGACTAGTAAATTTGTAATCTACTTATCTGGCCATAGCCCTGGGCACACATGGAGAGTAATTATAGTTCAAAGGAGTAGCTGATCAATGCCCCAGCAGTTGATCAATAAGGGTCCTAGTAGTACCTCCTCTCTGCTTAGCCAGGATTTTCTGCCAAGTAGTTAATCTGTAAATAGACTCTTAAATATATTCAGGGTGTTCCCATTCTTAAAGCACTATTTTGATTATATTATTCCCTTAAATCAAAACTTTGCTTTGTCTGCTGATAAAAGTCCAAAGTTCTTAGGCTGAAATTTCAGGTTTTCTAAAACCAGATGCCTATTTATACTTCCAGGATTAATTTCTATTTTTTTCTGCAATCCAAAGACTCCAACCAAACAAAACTAGTCAATATTGTCTGCACATTCTTGGCATTTTTCTGCCCCAGAACTTGATCTTTTTCACCATTCCAAGGCCATCCTCTCTGCCTCACAGGCTCCATGGGGAGTAATATCTAGAAGAAGCAGCCCGAGGTGAGGTAATCATAGGGAAGGGGGTGGGCCCAGCACTTCAGCTGGTGTGAGATAATTAACATAAAAACACATCACTCGTAAGACTTCTTTCTCTTCTATCTCATTCTCCTGCTTTCTTACTCTTTCTCATAACATCTTTTTAATCATGATTTTTAACAATGGTCATGTGAACATACCTTAAAAACTGTTTACATGTTCTTAGGGAGGGTGACTGCTCTTCTTGCCTCCGACCCCCAAATACCGCCTGCATGTGTTCAGCCTGCTCTATCTCTGCCCACTGAGGGGCCCCTCCTTCATGCCCGGCACCTCCCCTCCCCCACTGGATTCCCATGGACTTTCTTGTAAACAGTCATAAGGTAGTGTGAGCTTTCACACATACACATATTCTGTAGGTATTTGGGTTTCTCTCTCTTTGGTTCTTTGAGGGTTGAGATTTCCTTCAAAGGCTTCTCTGTCCCCACATGTCCTAACAGAGGGTTTTGCCTATGGTCCATGGTATTGATTCAAAAGTGTGGAGGTAAAAAAGGCCACATACTAAATCTGATAAAGCTAAGGGGAGGCCTGCATGGAGGGCCTTACAAACTCAGGAACCTAAAGTAACTTACTCAGGGGGATCTAAAATTAAAATGTCCTAACCAAAAGCAAGTCATGGCAAGTAGTCATCTCCTAGGCTGCTATCCTCCTTACAAATGTCAATCCTTACCTTAACTAAACCTGTCTATTGTCATTTTTGCATCTAACATAACATACCTTTGGAATGTCAGAGTACAGTACAACCTCGATATAACAAACTCATTTGGGCAAGGGGGTATCCATTAAAGTCTAAAGTCTGTTCTATAATAAAGGAAGTTCCCAAATGAGATGTTAAAATATTGACAAATTAGTTAGTTTACCTGTTTTTACTTATATAAACACATTTGTGTAATTAAATTTAAGTATATATAAAAAGTTCAATTTCATAGAAAATTTTTCTATGTGTAATACTGTAATTTTAAATTTATACTGAGTAGGTCTGGTAAATGGGTGCATTCACCAGTCCCCTCGAGTAAACAAATGCACTGGGGCATGGCTTAGTGCCTGTAGGAACATCTGCAGGCCAGCATTAAAACTGCAGCAGAAAGGCATGCCAGAGGCAACAGAACCAGTTACTGTTCCAGATGCCATGTGATCACGTGCTAATCACTTGAACACTGTTTACAAGCCGTGATTCTTGGATTTAAATATGTAGACTACAGTTGTAGCTATGTAACATTTATATAGGCGACATTGCTATAGTATCTTTTCCAATATATGGCCTACTCACTAAACTTTGTTAAAAATAACAGTGAATGAATAACAAAACAACAAAAAAAAACTGTTAATTTAATTATAAGCATATCTTGACTCAAAGTATTTTAAAATTAACGGGGTGTTAATTTTCACATATGACATATGTATCGGAAATTTTGTCCATTAAATCTGAAGCCTGTTAAATCAAGGTCTTCAAAATCAAGGGTTTACTGTAACCCTCTTTTTCCAGAGTCCTCAGGGCACAATCTCCCACCAGAGCAAGAGAATACAAAACCCCTCATTATTAAAGATATATGCACCCCTATGGGTTTTTTTTAATTATTGAATTGACTTGAGCAAGCAATAAGTTAGCTATCTCTAAACAGCCTGAATTCACCCCAGAGACTCAGGGAAAAACCAGTGAATTTTATGTGGCTGGGTTTTGTCTTTGGCAGGAAGGTTTCCGAGGTTTCAAGGGAAATGCACTGAACTGTCAGTACAGAAAGGTCAGCAACAACAAATTCTTATCCTTATTAAAGCCCAAATTTGTGAGCCTTTGTGAGCTTTTTCTTTAAACAGGCAGTTGCTAGCAGGTCACCCTCTTGTGATTCCCTTGCCCTCCGAAGGATGCTAAACAGGCTACATAATGATGGTCAAGTTCTCCCAAAGAACAGGCCATGACAACATTAAATGGCTTATTTGTTTTCTGCACCTGTTTCTGTTCCCCTCCAAGTCCCTGGAGAATCGAGGGCAGCCTTTCTGCTGCTCTGAGAAATTATTCAGTCTAGAATATGTGATCACACCCCAGAACAGGTGCCAAAAGGAAGATAACATGCCAGATGTCCACCGAGGCAGCAGGAAGTTGGCCAGAACGCTGCAGCTTTTCATTTAAAAAACCCCAAACTTTATATTGATCCTGAACTGGTTTTCTCAGCAATCCCACTCTTCCCCGAGCCTAGAATTCCAGAGTGCTGGAAAACCTTTAAATCTTGCAGTTCATCACACTCATTTTTCAGGCCACGATTAGGACTGCCTGAAACGCAGCCAGGTTAGCCGATAGCCCCATCAATTCTTTGCTAACCACCGGCAGATGCAGTTTGAGATGGAACCCGGGTGGACACAGGTATTTCACCTAGAAACTAACAAGAAAAATGATTCTACTCATTCTAATACTCTGTTATTTCAGAGCCTTGGATGAAGACATTTCATTTCAGAAATCATAACCCGCTCCCAGTTAATTTCAACAAATAACATGGGGAAGATGTGAACCAAGTAAGTCTATCGTAGAAAAGTATATGGTATTTGTCAAGTGCAGGAAAGTGAGGGTTGGAATACTCACTGAGTCAGATTCCAAATCTTTCATCCCAAGAAATTAGTTGAGAATAAAGAGCAACATTTTTAACAGGCATACATCACAGAACTGACTATTAAAATAACCTTGCCTGGCTGGTGTGAACATCAATCTATGAATCATGAGGTCACAGTTAAATTCATGGTCAGGGCACATGCCCAGGTTGTGGGCTCCATCCCCAGTGCAGAGAGCAGCCAATCAATCAATAATTCTCTCTCATCATGGTTGTTTTTCTCTCTCTCTCTGTCTCTCTCTCTCTCTTTCTCTCTCTCTCTCTGTCTCTCTCTTTCTCTCTCTCTCTCTCCCCTCAACCCCTTCCCTTCCACTATGAAATAAATAAAAATATTTTTTTAAATAAAATAACCTTAAGACTACTTGGCTATCTTTAAGGAGGTTAATTACATGAGCAGGTTTCCCTAATCAGTTAGATTTTTCCCCCCAAATGCATTTGTAAGTAAGCAACTTGGAGCTAATGTGCCTTTTGCCTTCAGCAAGGCCTATTGGACTACAAGGTCAGAGGACAATGGTCCTTTCAAGCCTTTCCTGAGTTCTCTTTTGTACACCAGGAGGCTAGCACTGCAGGAAAGAGAGAGAGGTCAGTGACCTATAGGAAATCACAGAAAAAGTATGGGGCCTTCAATTCCTACTCTGACTCTTGCTAACCCTTTGAGCAAATTCCTTATCATCTTTTCACCTCAGTTGCTCTCCTGTAAAATGAAGATAAGAGCAACTAACCTTACTCCTCCACACCTGCTGACCTGTGCTGGACATATATCACGAATAAGAAATATTCCTTTATTAAAGGATTTTGTTCTGCAACATAATCTAGCCTATCCTGACTAACATAGCCAAAGGTCACTTGAAGGTAAAATTAAAGGCAAAGACGCTGTATATTTTATACTCACTAATGCTTCTGGTGATACTTTCTTGTCCAAACTTTGGTTGTTGTGTGATCTCAGTCTTATCAGTAAGACAAGATCTATAGGTTAAAAGCCACTTGAAGAAGGGTACTCGACCTGTAGTCTCACCTGTGTGAGAGCTGAACGGCATGATGCCCTTCAGCTCCACTGCTACACTGTGAACTGGCACAAGTCAGAGTATCAGGGGAATATGTAAGATACACTGAAAACAGCTCCATGGTTTCATACTCACATCCTTAGAACCATATTATCAATTGATCCAGGCACAAATGTTTAAAATTCACTTTATTTCATTTTTAGGTTTTGAAATGAGGAGTTGACATTTGCAAGAATAGCACCATATGTGCCTTGTCAATTCTGTGGCATGCTCAGTGAGGCAAACCCAGCCCCATTACGTGGTGCCATCCACCTAGCAAGCAACCTCCTGTGAGACCTTGTTTGTCATCTGTGGACAGCATTTGGTCAGAGATTGCAGGCAGTAGGGGTAGGTACAGGAAGAGTTCACTTTTTGGCAGTGTCTCCAAATTCACCCACCAAAAATTTCATTTGTTTTTGGTTCTCATATTGGCAGTGAACTCCACTAGGATGGGTACCATATGTTCCAGTGTTTCTGAAATCACCCCAGTTTCTAGTATTTTACTTGTCTCTATCATCCATTAAAATGCCTCAGACATTCCAATATTTTTAGTACACAAACTACATCTATCAGACAACTTCTCACACGATAGAGCAATACAAAAATTCATTTTAGAACCTTTGCATCAATTTTCTTGTTCAAACTAACTCACTTTGCTTTCATATGCCAGCAAACCATATGATGATGAGGTTTATTTCCACCCCAGAAACTACAGCCAAAAGGGAAGCGTATCAAGTCACCTTAGTCTAGAGTATCCATTTCAGAACGTGATCTCACCGGGTTACTTAGTGCTATCAACCGCTCTTTAGCTGAAAGGTTTCTGCTCTGCTTGCATTAATTAGCATATTCCATGGAGTTTGTTATATGAGCATTTCAAGCATGAAAATATCACTTTGCTTCAGAGCAGTTTGGTCAGGAATGTGTGCTGCCTCTCAGTTCTGACAACTGACTGATCAAGTTCAGTTTTTCAGGCTGATTGTTCCCTCTACTTCAGCATTATTCTCGGCCCAGGAAGGGTGGATGGACAGTGGGGCCCACAGTGAGATCCGAAGTCCATAGTGAAGATCAACCGCAATCATTGCCATCCAGGGTTCTATCCCAAGTGTATGAAGCACTGTCATTAAGGATTCATCCTCAGGTTGACAGCTCAAACCCTCTTAAAACACAAATGCCCCAGGGAGCCCAATGCATTAAATTACGGACTATGAACCCCTTGGCATGAGTGTGTTAGGCATCTCAAAGAGGGAGGCCTGGAAAGAACGGAGATGGGGATCCTAGACAAGAGTGCAGCAGGACAGATTTTGTGGGGTGCAGAGGAAGGAGGGAAAGGGCTTCCAGGTGGAGAATGTGTGGACATGAAATGCAAAGGACTAAAAGGATGGACTTTCGTTGAGATGTTATTCTACCAGTCACTACACAAAATGCTTTCTGTATATTTTTATCTGTTTTAATTCCCTCAGTAATCCTGGGAAGTAAAGCAATATGCTCACTTTCCAGGTTAGAAAAACACCAGGCAAGGTGGTTAATAACTTACCCAGGATCATCACCTGGGGTGTGATGGAGCCAGTCTTCTTCTAAAGTGGGACTTATTGTCCCGCTCTCTAAATGGGCAGGGGCCTCGAAGCCATTTTTAAAAAAATAATAGACATTTCTTTCTTAGAAATGGAAAGATCAAGATCAGAGTGCCGGCAGACTCAGTGTCTGGTGAAAGCCCTCTTCCTGATTTGCAGACTAAAGCCCAATCTAATGGTAACCTAAAAACCCCTGTGACAAATCTTGTTGGCCCAAACTCTGAGATGGTAGGCTTTAAAAATTAGGAGATTAAAAAACATTAGGCGCTAGAAAAACAGTTTGGCAGTCTCTCAAAAATTAAGTATAGTGTTATCATATGATCCAGCAAGTTCATGCCCAGGAATATACATAAAAGAATTGAAAACAGGGACTCAAACAGATGTTCATAGCAGGATTATTTACCATAGCCAAAAGGTAGAAACAACCCAAGTGCCCAATAAAGGATAAATGGGTAACCAAAATGTAGTCTATTTAAACAATAAAATTTTATTCAGCCTCTAAAAATAAAATTCTACCCAGCTAGCGTGGGGTCCTGTGGTTGAGCATCAACCTATGAACCAAGAAGTCACAGTTCAATTCCCTATCAGGGCACATGCCTGGGTTGTGGGCTCAATCCCTAGTGTGGGGCATGCAGGAGGCAGCCAATCAATGATTCTCTCTCCCTCATTGATGATTCCATGTCTCTCTCCCTCTCCCTTCCTCTCTGAAGTCAATAAACATACATTTAAAAATTAAAATTAAATACTACAACATGGATGAACCTCGAGGTAATCATGCTGAGTGAAATAAGCCAGTCACAAAAGGACAAATTCTGTAAAGCTGTTGTCTTCATGTCTGATGCTGGAGCCAGAAGTCCATAAGGCAGACAGTCTGAACAGGAAAGGTGGATGTAAACGGGGGGAGATGAAGAAGGCCTGTTGTTGCCTCTGTCTTTGGTGTGGGTGTTGTCAATTAGGAATGCTCACATGAACCTTGGTGTCCAGGGATTTTATTGGGGTCAGTCATGTAGGCATGGGGTGCCCTCATGACCAACGTTAGCTACTCAGATTCCAGTTTCTCTAAAATGCTACAGCATGGCCGGGCCCCACCGTAATTCACACTGCAGCATAGAGACTGGTGTGGCCCAGTGCCCCCAGTAAATGAAAACATTTTGATTGGGCAGGATATGCCCTGGGCTTAGAGTTAGCTCCCCAGAGCCAGTCAAAGGCTAGACCTTTCTTTGAAACCGGCAAGGTTTGAACAACCCACACCTGCTGGGTCAGCTCTGTGCTGCTCATGCACACATTTTTGTTGTTCAGTTTTCCAGACTCTAGTTTCCCATGTCAAGTGTAAACGTGAAGTCCCACAGTGTCTCATGGGCAACACTAGCCAAGAGGCTTCCTTAAGTTCTCATCACCTGCGCTTCTTCATCGGTGAAATGACGGTAATGGTGCCCAGTCTGAATTTCCTGGAAGGTGCTGTGAGAATCAAATGACACAGTGGATATCTAAGCGTCATGTGCTTGCTAATTCCAGAGCTAACCAGGTGTGGAATTCACACAGCCACGTAGGGATTTCTGTCTATTTAATGGCCATTTTATTTTTCGCCCCCTAACAGTTATAAAATGCTTACCCTGTGCCAGGCACTGTGTCAAGCGCTTATGTGGATTATCTTTTTAATCCTCAAATTAGTCTCTGAGGATAGTACTATTATTATCCCCTCTGAGAGGACTGAGGTTCAGCAAGGTTACCTAAGGTCACACGTTGCATTCAATAGCAGAGGCAGCTTTTAAGCTGTGCTAAGGTGACCAGCACTGGAAAACAAAGCTGTATTGATTGCCTGCCAGACCAGGGAAAGCTGCTTCACTCACTCAAAGGTGCTTCAGTGAGCCTCACTTAGTGAAAAGGGAAAGGCTGCATAGAGGATACGAAGAAAGCTTTTTTTTTATTGATTAAGGTATTACATGTGTGTCCTTAACCCCCTTTCTTCCCCCCCATTGTCACCCCCCACACACACACCTTGCACCAGCATGGTGCATTTCTGAAGGGTGGCATCTGATTATTTGAGGAGAGAATTGTAAAGCTTCCTTTAAAACTGGTCATTGCTCTGTTTTTTTGCCACCAAGTGCTGTTGTCAAACAGGTCCAAACGGGTTGTTCAATTGAGACTAAGCAGGCTCAGATCACAGCAGCCACGTTCATAGGCACCTAAAGATTGGGAACATCCTTCTCCACAGAATCCAGGCCTTGGTGCCCAGGGCTAGAGATCGGACATCCCATCTCTGATCACCTTTCCTCACTGCCTTCCCACCAGCCACCAGCCTCTAGCAACTAAACAAACTGTCAGGAAACAGACTGCACATTTTGTCAGCTTTTAATAACATCATTGTCTTTAAGGAAAACCTCACTTTTATTAGAGAATTGCAGAAGTAAACAGTGATTCCTTCTCCTAATACACAGGCTCAGTCAGAAGCTGTTCTTTGTTCTCCAAGACAAATCCAGAAGAGGAAACAACAGTTCAGTTGCTACAAATAATGGGAACTCTCTGATGCAAGTTCTAAGCCTTAGGACAGAATTTAGAGGAAAGATGGAAGGCTTGGCAAGAAACAGAAGACTTTAAAAAGCTAAGGAGAGCCCTCGTCAGTTGGGCTCAGTGGATAGAGCATTGACCTGCGGACCAAAGGGTCCCAGGTTTGATTATGGTCAAGAGCATCTACCTTGGTTGCAGGGTCCTCCCCAGCCAGGGCCCTGATCAGGGCACATGCAGGAGGAAACCAATCAATATTTCTCTCTGTCTTTCCCTCTCTCTTCCACTCTCTCTAAAAAATCAATGGAAAATATCCTAGGGCAGTGGTTGGCAAACTGCGGTTTGCCACTGTGTTGACTAATGAGTTTGCCGACCCCTGGGAAAGGGGCTTAATCACAAGGAACAACAATAGCCTGTCATTATTGGAATCGAGAGTCTAGGAGAGTGGTCGGCAAACTCATTAGTCAACAGAGCGGCAAAGTGCAGTTTGCTGACCACTGTCCTAGGGTGAGGATTAACAACAACAACAAAAAAAGCTAAGGAGAGCAGATCTGTGAAAAGAATGAATGGGGGGAAAGGACACCCACCATGAGGTGGAAGCCAGGCTTGCAATGTCACCTCACACCAACCCAGACAGCATCCAATGGACAGGAAGGGCAGGATCAATGCCTCTGAAAGGAGTCTTGACTGCTTTCAAGTTGAAAATACGCACAACGAGGAGCATTTGGGAGGCATCCAGGAGGTAGAGGAGGTTATTAGGAAAAGAATCTGCTTTTGAGATGAAAGAGATTAGAAGGGCCTCAAATGTCCAGGAAAAATAAGGATTGTTCAAAACAGGGTCAATTTTCAATAAGCCATTTACAGGATTATAGAACTGATTGTTGTTATTGTTATAATTCCAGGAAAAAAAATAGATATGTCCTCAGAATATGTAAAACAAGCTGGAGAATTAAATTGGGATATGGTGCTAAATCTGCGGCTCCTTACCCCCTCTTGGCCTCTCCTCTCACCTTCATTCCTAGAAGGGATTCTCTTTCACAGTCAAAGAAGACCAAGCACTTGTTGCTGTGGAATTTGAGTTTTTGACTGAACGTGGCCTGTTTTTCCATCACCCGTGACTCAGACTCTGGCCCTCTGGGAGGTGTTTCTTTATTTCTTTTCTATTTTATTTTATTGTTGACACTAACAGGTCTTCCCCATTTCCCCCCTTTGCCCACTTCCACCCAGTCCTTGCCACCCTCCCCTTGGCCTTCACCATTCTGTTGCCTGTGCCCATACACTACACATGGACTCGCTTCATCTTCTTTTATTCAGTTCCCCCTCCTCCCTCCTCTCTGACCTCTGTCAGTCTGTTCCATGTACCCATGTCTTTGGTTCTATTTATTTCATCAGTTTATTTTGTTTACTAAATTCCACGTATTTGTGAGACCATATGGTATTTGTCTTTCTCTGACTGGCTGATTTCGCTTAGCATTACAACCTCTGGTTCCATCCATGCAATCACAAAGGATACATCATGTGGTATTCCATGTGGAAATGTATTAGAGCTTCTTTTTTTTTTTTTATCCTCACCCGGGAATACTTTTCCATTGATTTTTTAGAGAGAGTGGAAGAGAGAGGGAAAGAGAGAGAAATATCAATGTGAGAAAAATATATCAATTTGTTACCTCCTGCACATGCCCCAACCAGGGCCTGGGCCAGGGAGAAGCCTGCAACCAAGATATGTACCCTTGACCAGAATCAAACCTGGACCTTTCAGTCTGAAGGCCAATGCTCGCTCTTTAAGCCAAACCGGCCAGAGTTCGAAGTTTCCTTATCCACTCATCTACTGATGGGCAATTCAGTTGTTTTCAGATCTTGGCTATTGTACATTGTGCTGCTATGAACACAGGGGTGCATTTACTCTTTCTGATTGGTGTTTTGGGATTCTTAGGATATATTCCCAGAAATGGGATCTCTGGGTCAAGTGGCAGTTCTATTTTTACTTTTTTGAGGAAACTTCACACTGTTTTCCACAGTGGCTGCAAATGAAGGGCACAGTCTCCATCAAGACTGCCCTCGCCTCAGTGAGAGATCCCTAGACTACATGCACATATGAACAACTGGCTACAAATGTGGGTTTTCATGCCCTCTCATGTTTGATAATTCTCTAGAATGAGTCTCAGAACTCAGAAAAATGCTGTGCTTACTATTAGTTTTATTATAAAACACACAAATCAGGGATGACCCAATAAACAGACCCACAGCATGAGGTCTGGGAGGGTCCTGCATGCAGATCCCCCATGCCCTCTCCTTGTGGAATCAAGATGTATCACCCTCCTGGCACACCAATGTATGGCCACCCGAATGGCAGCTTCAGGTGTCCAGAAATTTTGCTGGAGTTTCATTACAGAAGCATGATTGAATCATTAGCCAGTGAGGGAACTCAGTCTCTAGGCTCCTCCGTAGTGGTGGGGAGACCCTGAGTCACCTCGTTAATATAAACGATGGTATGGCCCAAGGGTCCCCCAAAGATTCTTCTTATAATCCAGAAAATTCCAAGGATTTAGAAGCTCTGTCTCAGGAGCCTGCGACAAACACAAGATAAATGCTTTATCATACAACACAATGACAATTGACACTTAGTAAGGGTTTTCTAGGTGCTAGGCTCTGTGTTGAGCACTTTATATACATCTCATTTGACTCTCAAATGATCCTACATGCCAAAGACACTATTATCCCCATTTTACAGATGAAAAAAGTAAGGCACGGGGGAAGTAACTTATTTAAATTCACATGGCTAGTAAGAGAGATAAAGCAGGGGTTTGTCCCTCTTTAATACTAGTAAAAAGGGATAAAACTTGAAGGCGACCATTTTCACCATTTAAGAATAAATCGGGACCCAGACTTACTTTGCATTCTCCGGAAGAAAACAATCTAAGCCCTGCCCTGGAAAGAATTCAGTCTTTAGAGCAGAAAGAGCTGCTTTAAATTCCAGTTTTACCAATTACTAGCTGAATGGTGTTGTAGGGGGAAAAAATGCACTAAACGCTGATCTGAAATGTCTTCATCAATTAAAAGACAGATTCTAGTGACACCGACCTCACAAGTTTGGTCTGTGGAAGAAAGGTGAGGAATAGAGCAAACAAATAAAATGAAGTTACTATAGTCAAGCTGCTAAGTTACTAAATTCAAGTAGGTTGAGGCGTGAGGAAACGATTCTATTCTTCTTGTCACTAGCCTGGGAATTAAACTTTTGAACTTTCCAGTCCTGTGTGAATGCCTGGCTATACATCAAACCTCCAGATAACCCCTTGAGTCCCCCCTGAATGACTAAAGAGAGGATGTTTATGTATTCAGACCACCTGACATCCAGTATTCAGGCCACTGGTCATCCTGAGGATTACCATCACAGGCCATTCCAGAGGCTAAGAGTGCAGGGCTGATTCTTCTCAAGCTTGCAGTTTTTATTATAAGAACTCAGCTTTTCTTTTTTCTTTAGAAAACTCTGGGTGTTGCCTAATTATGTTTCTGGTTTCCAAACCCTGAGGCCCTTGAATAAATCTTTACCATTTATTTCTAGCAAAGCTTCAGACTCTTTTGGAGTTTGTTCAACAAAGAAGATCATTTATTTGAATATGAGAAATACCATTCCAGATTACGGCTTTCTTTCTTTTTCCAGTCTGTCCCTGGTCTTCATGCTCAGAATTTATCTTCTCTCCACCCAATCTACTGTTTGTTTCTCATGCCTCACTGGATATCCTCAAGCCTCTCCAATTGCCTTGAATTATTTTTTTGTCACCTTAGCTCATTGTTTTTACAGTGTTCAACATGGACTATTACTTCATTTAGCTTCAGGGAACATTAGCCTTAAATAACATTTATTAAGCACCTAATCCATGACGCTGCACTTGAAACCTAGCCAACAGCAGTCCAAATCAGGCTGACATAGTAAGGAAGGCTGAGAGCACAGACTCAGCCTTATCCCACTGATGCCTCTTATTAGCTTGTTGCCATAGAAAAAGGAATCTCAGGTTACTCATTTGTAAAATATTACCAATAAATTATTGCCTGTGTTGCCAACATCATAGATTAGTAGGAGGATTGTAGAAAGAAAACATGGGGATCTTTTGAAACCAAGAAACCACTATACGAATAGAGGGAATAATTACGTAAGACATCATGGAAGGAGACATAGAATCCCACATATAGAGATCTGGAAAAATTCTAGAACAGTCGTATACCAAAAGCATACAGAAAAACAGCACAAGACGTGCATGCAAATGAACACATGTTCAAATCACAGAGTTGGGTTCATTTATGGAAGGCAGTTGACAGGGCGGGCTGGAAAACAGGCGAACCCTGTGTCAGTACTCACTGGTGTGACTGTCTGGGAGCAGAAACATAGAAGCAGCCAGAAGTCATAGGGAAAATCCAGTGACAAAAAAGAGGAATGCCCATAGGTGTGTGTTGAAGTTTGCACTGGTGTAATTCCCTAGGTGGTGGCACTAATGCAATGCTTTCCATAATGGTATTTGAGTCGTTCTGTTCTTTTTTTCTCTTTTTCTTTTTTGTCTAAAGTTTCACATATGTCTCCTTTTTGTGAGTAGTTCAGTTCTTGTAATGAATATGGATTTCTGCCTCTATCTGCAACTGAATATGCCTCTGTGTCAAGTGGGTAAAAAGAAATCCAAAGCCACATGGCTTCCTTTGTCTGCATAAAATCTTCAAACTGTTTTCTCACAGGACACAAAAGAGTGTCCATAGTTAAAAAAGAAAAGATGGCTTTGAGTGTTACCTAAGTTGGTGCTAAAGTGGAATAAAATACCTCATTAGAAATCTTGCCTTGGCTACTTTTGTTCATTCCTTTAACAAATGTTTATTCAATGTCTCCTATGTGGCAGGCACTCCTCTATGCTATCAAGATACCCCAATGAATGTAGCGGGCAAAAACCCCTGCCTTTGTAGGTCAGGTGGGTTCATGAGGGGAGGTGGAGACCAGGCAGGGAGACAGACTATATGCAGTAAACCTAATGAGTAAGAAAGATACAAAAGTAATGAGAAAGCGATCAATGCTACAGAGAAAAGAAATAAAATTAAAAGAGGATTAGAAGTGCAGGGTGGGGCAGCTGCAATTTCCAATCTCAGGACTATTTGGAGAACATTACTTAACCACACCGGCCCTCACTTCCTTTTCCATAGCACGGAGCTAATTCCTGCCTCGTAGGGTCACCGCCACGATGAAGGGAGGTGTGTGCCTGACAATTAGCTTTGGGGTTTGTAAAGTAAGTGTCTGACATTCAGATTTTGATTACTGAGACATCCACATCAAAAACATCCATCTCTAATAAATATACCGCCCACTACACAACCAGATAAAGAGCCAGGCCCCTTACCCAGGCAGTTTCTCTTTCAGAAAATCCTGGGTGACCTCGATAACTAAGCACTTGGGTGACCCTGCTTTTCCTTTCCCACACTTTAATTTCCTGGTCTTACGCCTTAAATTCACCAGTAAAGAGTGAACCAAGGCACCTCCCCCCCTTCAACTCCTATGAGAGCAGAACCCCAGGTTTGCATTCTCTCCCTCCCTCTCTCTACCTGTGACCTGGCTGTGTGGCCCTAAGCATGCCAGGACCAATCAGTAATAACTTTGTTTTTTCAAAGCCGCCTGTGTGTCTTACATTCATAGAAACCACAAGGGCTGGTCCAAATGTCTATGGGGGCTGCCACAAGGAGAACGGGCCCAGGCAAGTGCCCCAGGCACTCCTTGCTGATAGTATCTCTATGAATAGGCAGAGACTGTTCTGGTCTCTTATGTCTTTCATATAGCTTTACTTCCTCTTTCCTTTTCTGATTCTACTTTCTTTTCTTTCTCTCTTCTTTCTTTAGTCTTTTTTTTCCCAGTGTTTCCTTTCCTATTCCGTATTTTTTATTCATTATTATTACCTTTTAAAATAATTATTATTTTTTCTTTTTTTTCTTATTTTTTTCTCTTCTTTTATTTCATATTCTCTTTTTTCTTTCCTAATTTCTTCTGTTCTCTTGTCTTTTCTTACTCTTTTATTGTCTTTTTACTTCTTATTTGTTGGTGGTGGTTTGTTTGGTTTGGTGTGGTTTTCAGTTTGGTCTTTTTTTCTTTCTTTCTTGTTTTGTTCTGTCAGCACAAAACAATAGCAGCTGGCATGACTGGTTGGGTTGACCCTCATAGTCAGCCAGCCTGAGGGCCAAGCCCACCTACAAATGGGACAACAACAATCGAGACCCAGTTACACATAATCCACACAAGGGACAGTCCCAGAGTACACAGTTCTGAAGATCAATGAGACTACACCACTGGGTCCCACAAAATACACACTATAGAAGGCTACCCCAACAAGACTGGGACCATATCAATTCTATTCCATGCATAGGAACAGACACAAAGAAATAGCAAAATGGGAGAAACAAAGAATCAGGCCCCAATGAAAGAACAGGAGGAATCTCCAGAAAAGGAGCTAAACAAAATGCAGGCAAGCAATTTATCAGAAACTGAGTACAAAGTAATGGTTTTAAGAATGCTCAGCAGGGGGTGCATGTGGGATTGGGCGGGACTTCAGAGGCTTTCTTCTGGTTGCCCTTTTGACCTTTTGGGTCTGTTCAGAGTCAGAGGCTCCAGTGGGCTGGGTCATGAATAGGAAGAGGCATCAGAGGCAGGTTCCCCGCTGTGCAGTGGTGTGTCAGAGGCAGGGCAGGGGCTGGGTAGAAGGTGGCAAAGGATGGGAAAATGGAGGACATATGTAATAGTGTCAACAATAAAAAATGATAATATATATATATGGAAAAGAAATAATTTTTTTTAAGTGAACAGCCCCTGCTCTAGGCGGTTTGGCTTAGTGGATATAGAGCATCAACCTGCCAACCTAGGAGTTCCAGGTTCAATTCTGGTCAAGGGCTGGTACCTTGGTTGCAGGCTCCCCCCCAGCCTGGGCTCTGGTCAGGGCTCATGCTGGAGGCAACCAATGTGTTTCTCTCACATTGATATTTCTCTCTGTCTTTCCCTCTCTCTTCCACTCCCTCTAAAAATCAATGGAAAAATATCCTTAACAAAAAATAAAAAGTGAGCAGTCCTTAGGAGGCCCTGCGACAAGACCACTTTCCTGAAGGTAAAATGTGTTCCCTCGCTCGCTCACCTTTAGTGCTGGGAGCTTCCATGCTGTAGGCCCTGAGGATGGAGGACACAGCAGCCTAGATTCTGCAGAGCTACCAGTAATGAGGCTGCAGAGAGGGACTCTTTACTCATCCTAATTATTATTATTTATTATTATTATTATTATTATTATTATTATTATGCCAAACTAGTTTCAGTGAAGCAGTCTAATTAAAAGTGGAAAGACGTTTAAAGTAGTGGCCAGCCAGCTCTATACAAATCCCAGCTCCATCACTTACTAGGTGTTTGGTCCACGCCCCTGAGCCTCTTTATGTCTTGATTGCCTCACCTGTAAAAGGATAGTCACAAGCAGCATCTACTTACAGGATTGTGACAGCACAAAGGCTTATGGTGGACTTGGGGTATAATTTTAGAGCGAGCAGCGCTGCAGGTTAGCCTGATTCCAAATGTAGCACAAAGTAGGTCCCAGTACATATTAATTTAATGAATCAAGATCCATACTCCATTCTTCAGGGGAGACAGCTGAAAATAAATGTTCATGACATACAGTATGCACAAGGGTGAGTTTTCCAAGGATATACTGATACTTTGTGATTGAGATAGCACGGAATCTTACATTGAAGGGGAATTCCTGAAGAGAAATTAATATATGGTTCTGTCGAAATAGCCTTGGCATCAGGATGCCTGAATTTTATTCCTGATTCTGCTATTAATTTTCCTCATGGCATTGAGCAAGCCTACTTCAGGTTCAGGTCTTTTGCTGTTTTCTCTTTTGTTTTCATTTGTAAACTGAAGCAGTTGGACCAGATTATATCTAAATTTCATGTCTACTCAGTATATAATTCGGGGAAACGTCTCTGGTATTTCTGGGGGGGAAAAAAAGTTACTGTGAAGCAAGTCAAAACTGGTTTGGGGGAGGGAGGGGCGCAGATCTGTGTCCTGTTGAGAAATATGCCTATTTTCACCAAGATAAAAATAATCACCATTGTGAGTCACCATTATCATTATCATTGTCATCACATACTGTTCACTGTATGCCAGACTGTGCACTACAGCATGTTACATTGTTTTATTCAATCCTCTCAACAATTTTTACCCTTTTATAAGATCCATTCACAAAAGAGATTTATTTTCCCTTAAAAAAATGGGATAATTATGGATTATGTTACTAAAATCTACCTTTCATTAGAAGTCTCCTACATGCCAGGTGCTTTCCATATCTTTTTTCTAATCCTCATAACCATCCTGCAAAGTAGGTAAAACAAGTTCTGAGTTTTCAATGCTGTGTAACAAACTTAGCAGCTTAAATCCATACATTTCCATGGGTCAGGAGTCCAGCACAGCTTAGCCCAGTCCCCTGCTTAGGGCCTCAAAGGCTGCAGTCAGGGGGTCATCTATGTCTTCTTCCAAGCCCACTGATAGTGTCTCCAACCCCAAGATGGCCGGCCCCTGAAATGATAGCCAAAGTTCCCTGTGGTTGTCACACTGAGGTCCCAACACTTTTGCTGTCCATCAACTAGAGCTGTGCTCTAGCATGTGGTCTCCACAACATGGCAGTCTGCTTCTTCAAGGCCATCAGGAGAATCTTCCTGATTTCTATCTCTGACCTTAAACCCGCTTTTCAAAAGCTTACCTGATTAGGCCAGGCCTATCCAAGATAATCTCCCTTTTATTAACTCAAAAGTGACTGAGTTAGTACCGTGATTACTTCTGCAAAATCCCCTTAATGTAAGAGAATCACCGGTGTGATGTCCCACCACATTCACAGGTCTTACCACACTCAGGAGAGGAGGTTATCCAGGAAATGCACACCAGAAAGGAGAACTCTGAGGGTCATCCTAAAACTCTTCCACAAGACCTGTCTTAAAAGTCATAAGGTGCTTGTTTAAAGTTCTATGAGCAATAAGGAGGGAAATTGGACTTGCAGTCAAGTGTTAGCGTCCTGAGCCCAAGACCCTTCTTACACAACCCACCTCTGTTCTAACTGCAATCTTCACAGCACCAAAATAAACCTGACTGAGGTCATTTGAGGCAGCTGCAGTCCATAAAATGCTTTTCATATAGTGACATCCCTGTGATTAAGTCAAATTCAAGATCCCCCGGCAGCACTTCTCAGCTCACACGTCAATCAACTGTAGGCTGAGCCATCAATCCAGTTACCCAGAAACCAGCTGATATAAACTATGAATAAGACCATCTGAAGCAAGGGAGCAGACAGCTGTCCTCTATCGCCTCTTTTCTCTTTCTTTTCTCCTTTCACAGCCTTTGCCCAAGTGTCACACCATTGCTCACCAAGCCTCTGTGCGTAGCCACTTACCTCTTTCAGCTTGTCATCATTCTTCTCTTCCCTGGCCTTGTGCCCCACGTGGAATGAGCATTCAAGAAATGACTGTTGGCCCAGGCGATGTGGCTCAGTGATTGATCGTGTGGCTAAAATCAATCACCAGATTGATTCCTGGTCAGGGCACATGCCCGGGTTGCAGGTTCAATCCCCAGTAGGAGGCATGCAGGAGGCAACTGATCAATGATTCTCCCTTATCATTGATGTTTCTAAGTCTCTCTCCCTCTCCATTTCTCTCTCTCTAAAATCAACAAAAACATTTTTTTTTAAAGAAATGACTGTTGGATTGAATACTTTTCACCTGGTCATAAGCATATTTCAGACTATCTTGATTTTCTCCCCTAAAGTTTCAACTGTTTGGGGCATTTGAGTTAACTGACATTTCCTGTGTATAGAGCTATATAGACAGTGCCTTTCATCCACCAGCCATCGGCCCCAGCAAGCATGTGGAGTATGGGGCAGCACCTCGGCTCAGACACTTCCCTCCTTTCTCAGTGGCATGATGCAGTTCTTGTTCTACACTGGAGAGCAGAGTATAAGGAGCTAACATCTGTGGAACACAGACTAAAGGCCACCTACTACATACATGCAATTATTTGCAGCCTTTTTCAGTTGTAGAACCCAAGGCTCAGAGCCATTAAATAGCTTGTCTGAGCTCATGCAGTTGTTCGTGCTGCAGCTAGAAACTGAACCCAGAACTGTTTGGTGGCAAAGCTATACTCTTTCCATACTTGGCTGTTGAGTTGTTTTCTTCCTCTAATAGAGTGTCCTCCCCAAAACTCTGAACAATGTTTAGATAGGAGTGAGTTTCAAGAGCTCAAATGGGGCCTCTTCTTAACAGCTATGCATTTCTCAAATGGGACATCCTAACAGATTAATACTATTTGTTTAAGACTTGATATTTCTATGGAATTTTCTACATGTTTCTGTTCCTTAGTGCTTTGCAGGCCTGAGACATATCAGTCCATCAGGAAATATTTGAAGAGAGAGAAAGACAGGAAGGGAGGAGAGGATGGCCATGTGGGGTAGCATGATAAGTGCATGCTACAGGTGAGCGGAGCAGAACCCAAGACAAGCCTGCCAGTTGCAACTACACCGGCAGGAATATTCTCACTACTTTTGTATGCTTCTATCGCCACCTAGCCATCTTGGGGAGAAATGTCCCTTTCTAAACAAATCTCTCCACAAATGTCATTGATAGTCCTTTCCACAATGTACACCTCTGTGCTTTGGTTTTTGTTTGTTTGTTTGTTTGCTCTTTCATTAGGAGACTTCTTTAGCAGTTGTTTCCAAGGTAATTGCATTTAAATAGAAACATGAAAATTTGGTACCACTGAGGATTGGCATCACTTAAGTCTTCTCAACCCCCAAAGTGGGTTTTCTCAGGTTTTGAGATGCTTTTTGCTGGTAAGAACCAGGCCTTGTTCACTTCTGAGGCCCCAGCTCTATCATGAACACCCACGTGCTCGTGTCCATATCCCACCTTGGCTTTAGGGCCAAGTCAGATGCCCTCTCCTCTATGAAAGCTGCACAACATGGCTTCAGTGATTCCACATTTACCATGTACCAGGGGCTATATGAGCATGTCTCACGTATTTTCATGACAATCCTGTGAGTTAGGCAGTATTGATTTCTTTCAACTTATAGTCAAGGGTACTGAGGCAGAGTGAAGTGACAACAGCTCATCTTGACTAAGCTGTGATTTAAATCTAGTTGGCCACCTGCTTTCCCAGGCCTAGGGCTCTTCTCTTCCTTGACTGCCCCAGCCAAAGTGATATCTCTATCTTCAGCCAGCATTTGCTTCTGTCTTCTTCATGCCATTTTTGTCTCCCTGCCCCAATCCCTTCAAATTAAATTTCCTCCTTCTCTAAACCAAATATCTAAATTTCATTAGGGACACTGTTCTCCACTGTTTGGTCTATGCACACACAGAACCTTACAGGTGGGGGTGCCCACTCAGGTAAGGCATGTTCATTCATTCACTTCACTTGTGAAATTGCAACTGCTTCAATTACCAAAAGATTTTAAGTTCTGAGTTTGTATTTTCCAAAGATGGATCTAAGGATCCCTGGGGTCAGAATGACTTGGGGCCTTTAAATATTTGAAGAGAGACCCACAGCTGTCTGAAAGCAAACATATCTGAAAAACAGTCTCGATTGACATTTTCTTTCTGGTAAACTAGCAGCCGAGGAGGGGAGCAAAGAGGTCAGTGTGGGTGCTCCATCCTTGAGCAGGCTGAGTAGAGGCATCAGAGCAAACAATTTCCCAAAACCTTGGGAGTCTGGCAGTGTGAGTGACAGGCTGTCTCCAGGGTCCTCTGCCTGAGGTAGGCTGCCTGCACATCCTAGATCAGATTCCTCCGGGGGAAGGTGAGCACTGACTGCCCAGGATGAGGTGGGGAAGGCAACCCTCAGTCAGTATGGGAGGGAGAAGAGTAACTACAGGGTTCTGAGATAAAGGAGTTCTGTCCCACATTGTTTGGGGGAACAGGGGACTGGCCAAAAGCAGAACTTGGGTTGTGTAGGTAGGAAATTAAGGGTCAGTGGGGGCAAGGAAAAGACAGAAATACTAGGTGAGGACAGGGGTTAAGTTCTCAATATGGAACAAGCATGTGGGGTGGAGGCAGATGGTCCTGCCACCCTCAGGTCCCTGCCGTGCCACGCATGAACATTCACCCTTGGACTCTGGGAGGTTCGGGAGTCCCTGGACAGATGCCTGGCAGTGAACAGGCACTTGGGGCTTGGGCACTGGCAATTGACCAATAGGGGCCAGTGTAGTATTTTATCCATCGCTACTCCCATCAGGTGTGCGCTGGTTGAAAGCTGCACCAGGAGAAAGAAAAAGAAACTTGAATATCATAAACCAACATGAAAGACAGGGAGAAGGGGGAAATTGGCAGCAGCATTGAGGAGCTGTCCTTCAGGTCAGATGGGGCACGCACCCCTGCTTCCATGGCTGGGGGTCTGGCAGCCACCATGGTCAGCGAGGGCAGCCTGGCCGAAGCACCTGTCCAGCTGGCTGAGCGGCAGCCCAAATTCCCAAGGCAGGGTGACCAGCTGGCCGGTTGGGTCGAAGCCGAGAGTGATGAGACCGGTGTCTGATGGTGGCGGTGGCTTGCGCTTCGCTTCAGTGCCACGGCCCACAGGTGGCTCTCCTCCACATGCCCCAGTCAAACACAATATCTCTGCCAGCTGAGAAGAAGCCGCCCAACTGTTTGCTTTTGGCTGCATAAAATGTTTAATTCTAATCATGCTCCCCGCCTTACAATTTCTATTAGAAATCCAGAATTTCTGACTTTGCAAAAAGGAAACCAGCATCCATGTCTTTAGGGGAAATAATAGACACAGGAGTTTTCAGAGCCAGTTCCTCAATAACCACAGATTCCAAAAACTTGGAAGAACATAATCACCTCTCCAGAGTCCCCCGCATGTCGTTCATACCGCATTCAGGATTGCTCCCTTGAGTACATTTTTGTGGTTCTTTCTAATTACTCTCTGCACTTGGGGAGTTCATTTTGCATCACTGTTTTGCTTTGGGCCATGGAAACTATTTCCATCTTCCCATATGAGTTTGGCTATCTCTAATTGGACAAAGTTATTTTTAGTATTTCCTCTTCTTTTCATCTTCCCAGATCTGCCCTACTTAAGAAAAAATAACCTAGGAAAGAGTAATTTTGTGTTGTTGTTTTGTTGTTGTTGTTTTCAAGGAATGTACCAGAGATGCTTTTAAAGTTCTACATGCAACAATTTTATGTTCATTGTGGAGGTCAGTAGGGGAATAAGAATCCAAAATCCTGAATTTTATCCCCCACTGTCTGTTCAGGCATAGAAAAAAAAAACCCACAAGGATCCTTTTCATCCTTCAAGACCCAGATCTGTCATCTCCTCTACAAGGTTTTCTTCTATATCTCCTCCTTCCTCCTGCTCCTGCTTCAGGCAGACTCGTGATCCCTAGAATTCACCAACCACACTAGAACTGTACCTTCATATGCTTTCTTATATTTCAGTACTGCAATTTGTACCCCTAAAGAACTACTCTGCCAAGTTTAAGGTATTTTTTAAAAAGCTAAATATGAAGAATTCAAATCAGATTTAAAATTAGTTTTTTAATTGAATGTATTGGAGTGACATTGGTTAATAAAATTATATAGGTTTGAGGTGTACAAATCTAAAATAAATTTTATCTAATCTATATCAAAAGCAACATTTACCTGTTAATTAGTAAGTTAAGCAGCTTTAGAATTATTTCAGTACTTGAATTTAAAATAATCTCAGCACACAAATATTTGTTTTGATGTCAAAATTAAGAAAGTGTTTTCTTTGCAACTTCCTGTGACTCCAGTTATTTCAAATTAAGAATTTTTTTAAAAAGAAATATCGTTTTTATTATGTGGTTTAATATTTTGTCTTTAACTATCATTTATCAAAAATAATAATAAAGCAGTTTTAAACCATGAAAGCATGAATATTTTACTAATTTTGGTCAGGGTAGACTGGGTAGTGGTACTCAGAAACTGGTTACTATTGAAGCAGTTTAATTTCTTCAATTCTTCATTACTCAAAGACTCACAGTTAGAACCTCTTTGAATTATGTGAGTAGAGAACTTCAGAAAAATATTAATTAGAAAAGAATTAACCACTATACACATATTAGAGTGGCCAAAATCTAAAACACTGACAACTCCAGATGCTGGTGAGGACGTGGAACGGGAACTCTCATTCATTGCTGATGGCAATGCAAACTGGTACAGTCACCTTAGAAGACAGTTTGGAAGTTTCTTACAAAACTAAACAGACTTATCATATCATCATGTTCTTTGGTATTTATCCAAAGGAAGTTGAGAACTTATGCCCATATAAAAATCTGCGCACAAATATTTAGAGAAGCTTTATACTCGGCTACAATAAGGTCTCTCTTATATGTCTATGACTTCTCATATCTTCTCTGTCTAGTACCTGGCATCCAAGGACCTGTGCTCCCATAGCTCATAAATGCCAAAATTTGGAAGCAACCAGATGTCCTACAACAGGTGAATGGTGATATATCCAGACAATGGGATATTATTCAGCACCAAGAAATAAACAACAAAGCTATAAACAGAAATAGAGGAAACTTAAATTAACATTTCTTAGTGAAACAAGCTAATCTGAAAAGACCATATACTTTTGTAGAATGATTATTGGAATGAAAGATTCAAAAGTTGAGTACCCAAAAAATCCCACAATTTAGTATCAAAAATCACAGTACTTTTCTAAAAGTTATTATGCAAATTGGTTATGTTCCTCCAATATAAGCCATCCTTTCACTTAAGGATCTATTTTCAGTCATTACTACCCCCTTTATCTTGCTTTATTTTTCTTCATAGAACTTCATTTGAATATCTTTTTTATCTATACCTGCCTCCCAGCACCTAGAATGGAGCATGGCATACAATAGGTGTCCAATAAATTTTGGCTCAATAGATAAATGGATAGACAAATAAATAAGCAACTTAGTGCCAAAGGCAGAGAAGACATACATGGACCAATAACATTTTTGGCCTTCCTCTACAGGAAAATTAAGGATTGTATTAACTTGCCACACACACAGATTACCTCAAATATTCATTATATGTGCACAGATGTATCCAGACCACTCTGGAGAACGTTGCTCCCTCTCTCTCCCAGCCTCACCCTTTGTTAGAGGCTGCAGGACTGTGCAGCTTCAGGAGGCTCACAAGAAGGTTGTGTTCAGGGGGTCAGGCATGGTAGCAGATGGCTGGATGCCCTCATTTTGCAGATGCTTCTTTATCTGTGCTGCTTAAAGCATTTAACCTAATATAGGGTGAGACATGGATTATCTTTTGGTTACAGCCCAAGCTTCTACAATCCCAGATTAGTGCCCAGTCCCTTACATTTCAGTCACTAATCCTCAGTGACGACTCCTCTGCACAAATTGATGGTGGGTGCTTTCAGATTTCAGTGAATTCTGCTTCATTATATCTTCTTTGGGGTTGGATGTGGTTGGCTTTTTTTTTTTATTCAAACTATTTAAAGATGAGTAAACTTGGAGGGGGTAAATAAGGGTGATACAGGAGACCTGAGAGAGAACTAGGACTTTTGCTGTTGACCTAGTCATCAAAAGCTGACATTGATCTGTCACTGTTCAGTGACAGCTGATAGGAAGCCATAAGTTGATCAGAGATTCAGTAAAATGGGGAACAGCCACTCTCCAATTCTTCTGTGAAAGAAGCTGACACAAGGAAACAATTTAAGTGCACAGAACATCATAAAAGCACAGTCCATGTTGATATCTAAGTTTACCTGCGGTGTTTTTGTCATTTCTAACTACAACCAGAGGGCTTTCAAGCTGTAATTGTCCAATAGCTTCCCATCTGAAAGGAAATGTTTGTTATGCTAAGTCTTTAAAAGGTAGAATCTTTCTTAGTTTCTAAAGGAATATTTTCCAGGTTAAGTAATTTGTGGGGTGTGGAGAAAGAGGTGGGGAGGAATGTCATCTTTTTCTCTTCTTTTTTTTCTCAGAAGGAACTAATTAGACAGAACAAGTATAGAAGACCCCAAATGTTGAAATCAGAAGATCTTTAAACTGCATAGAATCAAATTTCTTAAAATATAATTCTACCTGTGTTGCTGAAAATACAGTGGAGAAATCCATCGGCCCTTGGCCTTTTTTCCATCTTTGTAATTATCGTCATCTCTTCCTCTAAGTATCTATTATGCAAATCCCATGGAGCATGGTTTCCATCATGATCAGCTCATTGCTGCTGTACAGAGCTCCCTGGAGACCTCACTGAAAGTCTACCCAGAAAAGACAGACAACGTGAGCATAAGGAGTTTGATTAGTGTTTGATCGCTGCAGTCTCCATTGTAGCTGTGCTTCCCTGAAACATTTTGGATGCTTTTGACTTACAAAATTATCTCAAAGAAGATATCCAGGCTTCGAGTATTTTGCATCCTCTTTTACAGAAACATGACCAGCCACATTTTAATGGCCCCAGAGGGAATAACATCCTTTCTCTTGGTCGCAATAATGTTTGCTGGGCTTGTAATTTCAAGGTAATCGATGTAAGAAAAAAAGGCCCATTTCCTCCAGGAGGCAAGTGGAGGAAAGCCTGAGAGACCTTCTCAAGGAGAAGGAGAAGGACAAATACAAAATTATAATCATGAAGAATCTGACCATTCACCCATAATAACTTTCACTATATAAGTGAAGAATTAAAGGTATCAGGAAACAGAAAGTGTGATGTACACGAGAGCACATGAGCTTTGACACGGAAGAAATATACTGTGAATATTTCCTATGGAATTAAATCCAGAGGCACTATACGTATTTATAGGACAAGGCTGTTATTTACACCAGCCTTGCAACACTGTGTTGGTCAGGAGCAGGGAGCTAGAGAAGACAGGCTTCCCAGAATTATACTTTTCAGTCAATAGAGTGAGTTGAGTGGACAATGCCCTCCTCCACCATCTTTCTCTAAGCATATGTAATCCGCTAAAAATATATTTAAATGCATAGCCTATCTTAGAAGGTTTACAAAGAGCACACAAAACAGAAGGAACCAAACTAGAGCAGTTATTAAGAGTTCCAGCAGCCTGGCCCAGGGGGTATGAGACTGAGATAAAGGTCTTATCTAATGGGAGTTGAGGTTTTAACACACACACACACAAACACACACACACACAGAGAGAGAGAGAGAGAGAGAGAGACAGCAGAGTTAGTCCTAGGTGCCATGGGTAAAAGAAGCTCTTACACGTGTCAAGAATCTTAAAGTCCCATTTCTTCTGTGAACTTGTGAGTAGAAAAACTCTTCCTATTTTCCAGGGGAAGAAACAAGATAATTGCCTTCTATTCTGGTCCCCGGATAAATAGAGTTACCCTCAGTATATCAAAATGGAGGTGTGAGGTCTGAATTTATAATGTGGATATGGTAAGAAAACCCCCAAGCTAAGAAATTAGTATAAAAAATTGTTTAAATTGTATTAATACAAAAATTCATTAGAAATACAGCAGAGGTCCATGAAAAACTATTCTAGAAAATTCAAACTATCCCATGGTGACAGAAAGAAGATCAGTGGTTATCTGAAACAAACAGGTAGGGAGATGTGGAGGAGTGAGGGAGGCATCACTTCTATAGCTTGTTGTGTTTTATTTAAGAAATCTTTGCTAAGTTCATCATAATTAATATTTTCTTCTGTTTTATTCTAGAACATTGTGATCAGTGATAAATTAGTGATGTCTACTATGGTCAAAGAGCTGAAGTATTAGCACATCATTTAGGATGTGTGATATACTAATTGACCCTGGGTTAAGTGTTTACATTCATTCATTCATTCAACACACATTTACTGGTCATGTACTGTGTGTGTAACCCCAAGTCTACCCAGATTTGGAGAACATTTGTAGTTTAGGTCTAAAGCAAACCGGTGGCCGTTAGTAACCTTCCAGTTCTCACACAAGTACAACTGGGTCCATGCATTCCAAAGGCCTTTGTGGATCCTGGAGCAGGTGCTGCCATCACACTGCCTTGCACACCTCCAGGATGACTGGTTGTCAGTTGTAGGCAGTGGGGAAGAAAGAACTGGGGAGCAGAGGAAAAGACTTAAAAGTTCTTTAATTCTCAACTCCCTTACAAGGGAAAATACAGAAATGGAAAGCAATCACTAAATCTACCTACTCCTTAAGCTAATGCCTTAGAAAGCAGCATAAAAAAAAAAAATACATGAAATCAGAACTAAACACAGCTAATTCCACCAAATGGATGGAGAAAAATGAATGTTCTCTTCAGTAAATGTGACTACATTCAGTTATGCCCTTTTTTTCCCAGTCTGGATACGGAGAGCAGCCAGGGGTTCTAGCTCTTTGTTTTCCCTGGCACATTCAGGCTGAACAATGAGCCCCATGAACCGTCTACTCTAAGCTTAACCTCTGCCTGAAGGCAGAAGTGTGGAGAAACTGAAGCAGAGAGATCAAATGACTTGCCCCAAATCACTCATTCCACAAATATTTGTTGAGCATCATATCTGTGAGACCACACTATTCCAGCCTGGAATCTATCATCTTAAAATATCAAATGAGAGCTTTTCCTGCTGCCTGCTCTGCCCCATCTGCCCTCTCTGTGGGTATTCAAGGCACACAGGGTTTGATTCCAGGAGGCCTGGTTTCGCAGGACTACAGGGCAGAGAGAAGAAGCAGTGAGTCTCAGTCCCAGATGAGGGAGAGGTGCTGACATTGCTTGGATAGTGAGAGGAGAGACATGAGCACAGCTCGGGAAGGACCTACTGCATTGCAAAACCCCATATGGGGGCAGGACCTCAGGTTCACCGAGGGGGATTGTGTCCTGGGTTCCAGCATCCTCCAGTCTCAATAAGCCTGTTCTGGGCTGGCTTGTCATAAAAGTCTTGGCCTCACCCATCCTATAAGAGCTCAGCTATAAGCACAGAAAGCCTTTCCCCAAAATTAGGTTGCATGAGACTCCATGACCTTACAGATTCCAAGAAGGTCAGGGGAAAGAACTATAATGATGACCACGATTAGCATTTTAACAATCTCCAGGGAGTGGGAGCTCAGGAGTTAATTTACTTTGATTTTTAAAAATGAAATAATCACTGTATCTTCGTCTGAAGGTTGTGGTAGAACTAAATCCATAGGCACTGTATGTATTTATAGGACAAGGCTATTATTTAGACCAGTCTTGTAGCTCCTAAAATCAATTTGGCAAGTTTTGACCAGCCATTTTAGATTAAATAAAATGGAAAAGAAAAGAAAATTCGGGTGCCATTTCAGGATTTTTTTTTCTCTTAAATTGATGATAGGTATGAATGTACAAGGTAGCAGCGATTCATATTTTGGGTCATGGTCCAAAGTTTGAGAAACACTGAATTAGACCACATGGTCAAAAATGAACAATTTTCCCTTCACCAGGTAGGGCACTCCTCTCCTAATTCTATAGGAGGAAGTATACAGGTTAGTGATTCTCAACCTTGGATCCTTAAAAGCAGTCATGGGGACATTACCAACTATTTTCAATAATAATAACCACCACTTCCCTGGACAAGAGGTGTATGGCGTGTATCTTTTCTAGGTAGGGTCATTTCTACCTGTCTATTTTGTTGGATAGCTACATTTTAAATCCAAGTTCTTCTGCTCAAAAAAAAGGCCGAGACTGGTTTGGCTGGATAGAGCGTTGGCTTGTGGACTGAAAGGTCCCAGGTTCGATTCCAGTTGGGGCATGTACCTTGCTTGCGGGCACATCACTGTGGGGCGTGCAGGAGGCAGCTGATTGATGTCTCTCTCTCATCGATGTTTCTGACTTTCTATCTCTCTCCCTTCCTCTCTGTAAAAAATCAATAAAATATATTTTTTAAAAAATGCCTTCTTCAATATCTAACATTGCACATCTCATTCTTCAAAATTCACAAAGCTTATTGAAAATAATATAAGTGCCTGCAGTAAGACTGGCCAGCCTGAAAGGAAAGAGCAGTTCTGAGAGTATTTTATGCTGTTGGCTAATCCATGTGAAAAGTCAAGTCATAGAAGACATGTGTGGAATATCGGATAAACCATAGAGCAAAATAAAAACATAAAGTGATAGTAAGGTTAGACAAGACTGTTTTGGCGTCTTTTCCTCCGATCTCTCAGATCCAATAAGTCAGCCCGTTACCACAACAGACCAATTAGGATTGGCTTCATCGTACCTGGTTGGTGACCTCTCTCTGGAAATTTCCATGGGCATAGGAGCCTGTGTTCTGTCCCCTACTGCTTCTTCCTGGCCTGCTGCCATTCTCTGCACTGGCCTTCCTCCACTGCCCCATTTCCTTTCCATCCAAGGGCAGATCAGAGCTCCTTCCTTTCCCCTGAGCATCTGCCCCTCTCATTCTGAACACGGTTTCCTGGATTTATCAGGTTTCTCTTGTCCTGCAAAAAAGAAAAGCTAAGTGTGTATGACCCATCAGTGCACATTTTTGTAGTAACCTCAGGCTCTGTTTCATATCCTTTCCTTTTTTTTAATTTTCTCTCTCTTGGTTCAATTCTATGCCTTCTTGCCATAGCCTTTGTATCTCCATAAACCACCTTTGGAACAAGATAGGGATAAAAATAATTTTTTTAAACTTATAAACAGAGGTTAGTTTCATGTCCCAGGTTTTCTAAGTTAAGACTGTCTTTCTTCCTGTGTTAATGCAGGTTTGGTGGAACATGTCTCCAGCATAGAAAATTACTGAGTCACCTGGCTCTGTACAGTTGTGTATCCATTAGAAGCCTGCTCTATTTTGATAACTTTGTATCTTTTTTTCTCTGGATCCAGAAACAATTATGTCCAACAATTGAATAGACACTTTCAGTACAAGAGTTAATAGTTACCTGATTAATTCCAAAACAGCCTCATTCTCAGGGCTCATTTTGTTTGTTTGTTTTAAACAATGTACCTTCAAAACTATATCAATGAGTTGCCTTCATCATAGTACTTACATCCTCAGCTTTGAGCCAGAGGATGTTTATAAAGAATAAGGAATCTATGGTATGTGTGAAAAGGAAGAATCCCTAGGAGTGAGCTCTTCAGAGTCCATTAACTATAGACCCACAGTCTTCAGTGCAGGAAACTGGACAACCTGTTCAACCTCCTATATTTGTGATTGCCACACAAACTGCCCCACTGTATTGCTGTTTTGTTTATGCAGGTTTGAGCCAGGCTAGAAGTAACTGATGTTAACTACATTCCTGCTTTGTGCTAGAAAAATAGTGTTTAAGTTTCTATTTCTAAGCAAGAGAATCATTTATAAAAATAAAACATTACACTGAATTTCAGTCCACAAAATGGAGCTAATTGGAGTAAAGTGAGGGAGATGAGAGAGGGTGGGTACTGGAAAGAGAAAGCATTTCTGTAACTGGACTATTCCATTCATTCATTCATTCACTCACTCACTCAATCATTCATTCAGCATCTACTCCCACTTGGAGATTCTCCTTCCAGAATACTTCAGCAAACCTGTGTTCAGTGTCAACAAGTCAATGTTCCCATATAACGTGAAAGGACTTTATAAAGGCCTTCCTGTGCCTACCTGCTCTTGACCTGGGCCCATGAGGCCAGTTCAAGGCCATGGACAGTTACATGTGTTGCATACTGCACGTGGTTCCGGTATAAAAAAATATATAGATCTTGTATGAACAAAATTCAATGAATTCTGACCTTTCACCAACAAATAGAAGTACGATTCATTGAGGAAGGTGTACCATTTCCCATTAGCATAAAGGTCCTGAACTACACCAGTCGGTGCTCCTCCCTAGGCTTACTTGTCCTGAGCCCTGAGTCCCAGCTGCTGTGTTACCAGGGAGACAAAGAGACCCTGTCTTCTTGAGGGAAAGATTTCAAGAGACGAAGTGTAGAAAAGCAAGCAAGAATGTACTGACCGCAGCAAAAATATACTTAGGAGAGTGAAACAAGGTAAGGCATAGAAGAGGCAACAGGGGAGCCTAGGCTTGGAAGTCAAAGAGTAGGGGGCCCTGAAGACAGGTTCAGGGGGTTAGCCCAGGAAGAGCTGCCACTGCCCATTGCTTCTCTGGTTGCAAGTCTTATGGGAACCCTTAGAGGTTAGGGGATACATGCCCTTCCCCTCCCTCCCATACAGAAAGGTGGCACTGTTGTCTGGGGAACCTGGGCCAAGCTTGGCACAACTTGGCTAATAGTCTCCCTGGATTAGTCTGCTTTAAAATATACATAGAAACATACATGAGATTCCAACACATTGCAGGGCAACTTGGGGGTTTAAGGAAGTGCTTTTGAGGATACATCAAGAGAAGGGAAGTTGTACCACCCACCACATGGAAAACTTTCCTAAAACCACCATTTCAATATCACTTGCCCCCAAAGACCCATTCTGCACTCCAGCTGCTCAAATTTCCCTCCAGTACCTCCAGTCTCTCAAAACCCCTCCATACTCAAACTCCTCCCACTGAACTGGAAACTTTCCCCTCTAATTTCCTCTCCCTTCTCCTATTATGGGGAGAGGAGGGAAATTAAACATATTTTTATTGATTTCAGAGAAGAAAGAAGAGGGAGAGAGAGAGAGAAATATCAGTGATGAGAGAGAATCATTGATCAGCTGCCTTCTGCATGGCCTCTATTGGGGATTGAACCCACAACCTGGGCATGTGCCTTTGACTAGAATCAAACCTGGGACCATTCAGTCTGCAGGCTGATGCTCTATCCACTGAGCCAATTGGCTAGGGCTCCTGTTATCATTTTATTATACTATCTCTCATTGGAACTACTCTTTTCCCCACCCACCTCCAAGAAAGGCCTGCTGTATCCAAACAAAAGGTCACTTCTCTTTAAGAGAGGGGATGGAGGGCTGTTGATAAGAATCATAATTCAGGTGTAAATCATTGAACACTGCTCTTACATTTATTGTTATTATCCATCTACACCTTCTTACCCCATTTGACCTTGAGACCAATGGCATGTGTTGGAAAGATGGCTGTCAAGGTCAAAGGGGGACACTCTCAAGCCATGAGACAGTCTCAAGCCATGAGACAGTCTCAAGCCATGAGGCATGCCACATTTCCAGCTGGCATGCCTCTGAGTGGCAGGCCAGCTCCAGGCAGCCAGCCCTCAGAGCCCAAAGGACCCTGTTCAGTGGTGGTTGTTTCCTAGCCCAGGTCTCATCACATGCACAGAGCAACATCTGCTCCCCTCCACGCCCATCTCACAAGGTCACCCACACCTCAGAGAGGAAGGAAGTGACCAGAGACCGGATAGGATGGATGTGCGGCTGTCTTCCTGCTCAGATGAGAACCATGGCCGGAAGCAGCCAGCCCCAGTCACTGTGCGTTGGCTGTGACTCAGCCGGCCAGCAGGCCCCCTTGTGAAACACTCTAAGGCTGCCCCTGTGTTGACTTGTTACTCAGCGTAGGATGTACCTTGCTTGTTATCTGCCGAAAACAGGCAGTCTCCTACTAGACTGCTCCTCTTAAACAATAAGCAATATTTTTCCTTCTCACAGTGCAGTTTCTCTCTGATGCAACCAAAAATAAAAACATAATGTGCTCCTGCCCAGAAAAGGAGGTGGGTGCTTCTGGGGTGCCTGGCAAGTCTCCATTAAAGAACCAGCCAACAAGGGAGAAAAATCTTTCAAATCGCTCCTGGCCCAAATAGTGGCACCGCACCATGAAGGTGGCATTCTGAGCTTCCCTCCCGTGACACCCCTCCTCCCCAATTGCCTTCTCTCTTCAGGGTCCCTGGGAAATGAGCTGTGAGCCTCTGAGCTGGACATGTTACAGTGCAGGCCCGAGCTCTTGCCTGGGTAGGTGGTCCTCAGGGAAGCTTTGTCTTCAGGGCTGGGCAAGTCAGAGCTGGCTCTCGCACAAGCACCATGCAGCAGCCCCAGGGGCTAACGTGCTAAGGGACATGAAGAGCCATTCCTTCTCCCCCCATCTCAGTGGGGCCCACAGTTCCTGAAACCTGAGCCAATGCAGTTCATTTCACAGTGAGAAAGAAAACTTTAAACACAAATTGTCCAGCAGTGCACAAGCAGAGACCAAGAACTGGCTGCGTCTTAGCATAAAATCCATGAGACAAAAACCAACCAAGCCCACACAGAAAGAGGTGGTGTGCCTAGCTCACACCAGAGGACCCCGGCTGGACCAGAAAGACCCCTTTGGTCACATTGCTTCTCACCATTTCCTTCGCAAGAATGAACTGAAGACAGGTTTCAGAGCTTACTGTTTGTAGAATGTATAGTGCATTGCATGTAAGTAAACTCATACAATTCTGATCCTGTAGAACTGATTCAGCCATTTTTGAAAAAATAAATATGCTATTATCTCCAGGAAGTTTGGAGTTTATAATAATCTCAGCAGGTCCTAACTTTTAAATAGTTATTATTAATTTTATTTTGAATAGATAATATATTCATATACTTAGATATCAAACCCATATAAATTATCTACATTAAGAACTCACCTTTCCCTGTTCTTATTCCCCACTGACCCCAGAGAGAACCATTTCTATTACTTTCTTATATAAACTTTCCGTGTTCCTTTATGCAAATACAAACAAAAATAAATATTTGTATATGTGTTAATCTGAATAATGCCCCCATAGAGGTTCATGTACTAATTCCCAGAACCTGTGACCATGCTACCTTACCTAGCAAAAGAAGCTTTGCAGATAAAATTAAGTGAAGGCTCTTGAGATGGGGAGAGTATCCTAGATTATCCAGGTGAGTTCAATCTAATCGCAAGGGTCCTTACAGATGAGAAGAAGGAGGGTCAAAGTCAGATAAAAGAAGAGAGAAAGATTGAAAGATACTACATTATAGTTTTTGAAGATGGGGGATAGGGCTACAAGCCAAGGAGTGCAGGCAGCTTTCAGAATCTGAAAAAGGTCAGGAATTGGATTCTCTCCTTAGAGCCTCCACGAGGAATACAGGCGTGCTAATCCATTTTAGATTTCTGACCTCCATAAGTAAATTTGTATTGTTTTTCACCACTACATTTGTAGAAAGTCATTACAGAAACAGGAAACTAATACAACTTATTTTTACCCTTGTTTTAAAACAAAAGTTAGCATACCTTGTATAGCAGGGGTTCTCAACCTGTGGGTCACGACCCCTTTGGGGGTCGAACAACCCTTTCACAGGGGTCGCCTAAGACTATTGGAAAACACCTATTTCCCATGGTCTTAGGAACCAATAGACCGCTCCTCGGTGTAGCAAAGTGTAGCAATGTAGTTTACTGTTATTATATGAAGACTGTTGCCCATGCTACACCAAGATTCAAGACAAAATTTCATTTATTTGTAATTAGAAATAAATATTTCACAATATATAATTACATATTGTTTTTGTAATTAATTCCTATGCTTTAATTATGTTCAATTTGTAACAATGAAAATACATCCTGCATATCAGATATTTACATTACAGTTCATAACAGTAGCAAAATTACAGTTATGAAGTAGCAACAGAAATAATTTTATGGTTGGGGGTCACCACCACATGAGGAGCTGTCTTAAAGGGTTGCGGCATTAGGATGGTTGAGAACCACTGTATAGGGTGTCGCATGTTGTGGTATAATTGTAGACTTTAATAACCTTAAAAGTATAAATGCTACCGACTTACAAACAACATCATTTAAAAGTTTTATTATTTGAATCTCTTTTACACTTATTTAGTTATGTGAATCTTAAATAATACATTTTATTTTAATTTTGTTTCAATATTTCTGACTGAAGATAACAAATACTGACTGAATCAAAAACATTAAAGTTAAATTTTATTCCAAATTCACAAGCATAAATAACTGAATAAGAAATGTACACAAATAAGTTTTCAAATAATTTTTTTAATTTGTAGTATTTCTACTTCTGATATTATTACAGCTTAAAATAGCACAAAACTTTTTGGATATGGTGTAGACTCTTCAGCACTTTGATTTTTGTCCATCAACAAGATATTCTAGAGATACTTCTGTGTCAAAACGTAAGAGCTTCCTAACTCTTCCTACACCTGCACACTCTTCTGTTATGTTGGTATACAGTCTCCTATTAATGGATTTTGGATTGTTTCTAATCACACAGAGTGCTGCAGTGGAAAATCTTGTTCATATCTCATTTTGTATGTGTGGATCTGCAGGGCACATTATCAGAAGTGGGATGTGGGGATGTGGGGATGTAACAATAGTAGGATGTGCACATTTTTGGCAAACATGGTAGTGGTGAGTCCTCCCTCCTGTGTGTGCACCATCTTTTACACTGTGACCTTGCTGCTCCTGTCATGCAGGGGCCTTGCTTTGGCTAATAAAATGTGGAGAAAGTGACTTTCAAGGCTAGACTTCCAAAAGCCCTCCAGCTCCTTCTCTCTCTCAGAAACCTGAATCTTCCCTCTGAAGAAGCCTGGACTATCCTCCCTGAGGCAGTGAGACCAGTGGAAGAAGTGCAGCCAACAGCCAGTGAGGAAGGTCTTAGTGGAGCCAATACATGACTGCAGCCGCATGAGTGACCCCAGAAGAGAGGGCAGCAATGCCAAGCTACTTCAGTCCAACTGCCAACCCAAAGACCTGCTGTGAAGTGTAAACGGAGTGTAGCCCTGACCAGTATGGCTCAGTTGGTTAGAGCATCCTCCCAACACTAGAAGGTGGCAGGTTTTATTCTGTTTGGGGCACATGCCCAGGGTGCAGGTTCAATCCCCAGTCAGGGTATATGGATGTTTTCTCTCTCTTTCTGTCTCTCTCTCAAAAATAAAATTTTTTTTCAAATAAAATGAGTATAAAGCTACTCATTTTTTAGGGCATTTATTATATAACAATGGATAGCTACTGCCTCAGGGAAGTAGTTTCTCTTAACGAGATTTATTTTGAAAGGATGTACAATATGTTAGTTACAGTAAGGCAACAACCAACTTTTAGAACAGTCTGTGGACTCTCCGAAGTTTTCTAAGAAAGTCCAATTCAGCTAGTCTTGTGGTTAGTGGTAGGTGTAGTAACTATTCAGATACACCTCAACCCGAAAAAACTGGCTAGACAACCAAAATTTCTCACTTTCAGAAAGAGAAAATAGAAGGTTCCTCTGTGTGAAGCGGTGACTACATTAGGGGAATTTTCTCCAGGAGGCATCACATTTCCTTGTTGGGCAATTCCCATTGTTAAAGGAAACAACTCTGCCATGTCATCCTTTCTGGCACATACTAAGGCTCTTCTCAGTTCAAGAAAGGAAAATGAAGATCTGGAGAGAATCCAAGATGGCGGCATAGGTAAACACCTACACTGCTGCCTCGCACAACAATTTCAAAACTACAACTAAAAGACAGAATGGACATCATCCAGAACCACAGGAAAGCTGGCTGAGTGGAAGTTCTACAACTAGAGGGAAAGAGAGGGGCTCACAGAGACCCAGAGGAGCTACAAAAAGCTGAGGCACGGAGACAAGCTCGTGGAGAAAGCGGGTGCCGGAGTGCCTGGCTGGCTTTCTCTGGCGGGAGGGAAACGGAGACTCTCAAAGGCATTGAACCCCTTATCTTACGACACTAAACCCCAGATCCAGCCGAAACTCATAAGGGGGGAGTTTGAACTGTGAAAAGGGAGAAGTGCACGGAAATTTAGGGGAGTCGCAAAAGATTAGAGGCCTGGTGGCGCACATGGCACTGCACACAGGACAGATTGCTGATTGTGCCGCGACTGGGCGGGAGACAGACCCTCCCAACTGTGCCACTTCTGACTCCACTAAGCCCCTGTTTTGGGCGAAACCCTGGGGACCTAGTCTCGTGTGGTCCTGGTGCGCAGGGGAGCCGAAGGGGCAGCGGTCTAGAGGCATTGCGGGTACTCGGGCATAAAAACCACTCCAGTGACTACCCAGTCACGTGAGACTCAAGGGCCGTGGAGGGCGGGGCCGACTGGAAGGCAAGGCGGTCCCTTAAGCCCTGAAACTCCACCCTCCCAAGCTCAACAGAGACTTCTTTGGTTTTGCAAGTCTGGTATCATAAAGCTGAATTCAACCCAGAAGTTTCCCCAACATAGTTAAAATGCTGAGACAAGGGAAGAGATCACAAACAAAAGAAATGGAGGAAAAAAAACGACTGGATATAGAGTTCAAAACCACGCTTATAAGGTTTTTCAAGAATATGCTAGAAAAGTTGGATAAATTTAGTGAGACTCAAGAGGAGATGAAAAAGGACATACTAGAGACACTGACTGAAATAAAAAATATTATACAGAGTCCTAACAGCAAACTAGAGGATGGCAAGAATCAAGTCAAAAATTTGAAATATAAAGAAGCAGAAAACATTCAACTGGAAAAGCAAGAAGAGAAAAGAATCCAAAAATGTGAAGATAATGTAAGGAGCCTCTGGGACAGCTTCAAGCGTACCAACATCAGAATTGTGGGGGTGCCAGAGGAAGAGAGAGAGCAAGATACTGAAAACCTATTTAAAGAAATAATGACTGAAAACTTCCCACATCTGGTAAAAGAAATAGACTTACAAGTCCAGGAAGCACACAGAACCCCAAATAAAAGGGATCCAAAGAGGACTACACCAAGACACATCATAATTAAAATACCAAGAGCAAACGACAAAGAGAGAATATTAAAAGCAGCAAGAGAAAAATAGTTCATTACCTACAAGGGAGTACCCATACGACTGTCAGCTGATTTCTCAACAAAAACAATGCAGGCCAGACGGGAGTGGCAAGAAATATTCAATGTGATGAATAGCAAGAACCTACAACCAAGAATAATCTATCCAGCAAAGCTATCATTCAGAATTGAAGGGCAGATAAAGAGCTTCACAGAGAAGAAAAAGCTAAAGGAGTTCATCAAGTCCAAACCAGTATTATATGAAATGTTGAAAGGTACTCTTTTAGAATAGGAAGAAGAAAAAGGTAAAAGCCAAAAAATTATGAACAACAAATACATATCTATCAACAAGTGAATCTAAAAATTAAGTGAATTAAAAATTTGATCAACAGAATAAACAGGTGAATATAATAGAATCAGGAGCACAGAAAGGGAGTAGACTGATAATTCTCAGGGGGACAAAAATCATAAAGCATCAAACAGACTGTGAAATTACAGCAGAAAGATTAAAGTTAGGTGAAGTAAATAAGTGATCAATCAAAGGACTTGTATGCATGCATATAAGCATAACCAATGATCACAGACACTGGGGGGTTGGGGTATGCCTGGGAGGGAGGGGGGGGCAATAGGGAGATATGTATAAAAAATTAATAAAAATTAATAAAAATAAATTAAAAATAAATAAATAAATAAAATAATTGTCAGATCAGCAAAAAGAAAAAGAGGAAAAAAAAGATCTGACAGTGCCCTGGTCACCTTGATCTGGCTCAAAGGAAAGAGGACATTTGATTAAACTAGCACACCACTGTTTTTCAAAGTCAAGAAAATCAATTTAATGTGTGGGAAATAGCATTTTTTAAATGATATTTATACACCTTTGTTCACAGCAGCATTATCAACAAGTATGAAAAGGTGGAAGCGATCCTAGTGCCCAAGTGGATAAGCAAAATGTGGTAAATACACACAGTATAATATTAATCAGCCTTAAAAAGGAACAAAATCCTGACAGATGCCAGGACATAGATGAACCTGGAAGATATTAAACCAAATTAAATAAGCCAGACACAAAAAGACAAATACTGGATGATTTCATTTATATGAGTTACCCAGAGTAGTCAAATTCATAGAGACAGAAAGTAGAATGGTAGTTTCTACTTTGAGGGAAGAGTGGAATTGATTATTGTTTAAGGGAAACAGAATTTCAGCTGAGGATGAGGAAAAATGTTCTGGAGATGGATGGTAGTGATAGTTTCACAACAATGTGAATGTATTAAATGCCACAGAACTGTATGCTTAATAACAGTTAAAATTGTAAATTTTACATTATGTACTAGAGGTCCAGTGCATGAAATTCGTGCACTTGGGGACAGCAGGGGGGATTTGGGGGGGTTCCTCAGTTTGGCCTGCTCCCTCTCACAGTCCAGGAACCCTCAAGGGATGTCCGACTGCCGACTTAGGCCCACTACCTATGGTGAGTGGGCCTAAGCCGGCAGTCGGACATCTTTAGTGCTTCCACGGATGCAGGAGAGGCTCCTGACACCTCCGCTGTGCTCGCCAGTTGTGAGCCCCACTCAGGGCTTCTAGCTGAGCGATGCTTGCCCTATGGGAGCACACTGACCGTCAGGGGGCAGTTCCTGCATTAAGCATCTGCCCCCGCATCGTCAGTGCATAGCAACTGGTCATTCTTCAGTTCAGTTGATTTGCATATAAGCCTTTTATTATATAGGATATTTTGCAATAAAAAATAATTATAAAAAATATAAGTTATACAGGTGTGCTCATTGTTCAAAAATATATCAGGCTCTAAACTTACAATAGAAAGTGTCAAAGTACATTGCTCATAATAAGGATAAATGTTGTTTTGTGAAACTTTAGGTACAGTTAAGGGTGTATGTGTATGAGTAGTGAAACATGATGTAAAATGTATATCTTTTTTATTATTAATGTATTACATGTGTACATATCTTCCCATTGCCCCCCCCCAACTCCCATGCATACCCTAACGCCCCAGTGTCTTGTGTCCACTGGTTATGTTTATATGCATGCATACAAGTCCTTCGATTAATCTCTTATCTACTGTAAAATGTATTTCTGATTGTGGTTTGAAAAAATTGGGGGAAAAATATGCTAGGGGCTAGTCTCTATTTCTTTGTTGTAGTTCCTTCCCACCCGCCCTCTCCTTTATTGTTGTTGTTGCTATTAATCATTACTTAAGGATATTTTTTCCATTGAGTTTTAGAGATAGGGAAGCTGGGGGTGGGGGGGTGGAGAGAGAGAAATATCAATTGGTTGCCACTTGCATGTGCCCCAATCAGGGCCAAGGCTAGAACCTGCAACCGAGTACTTGGCCTTGATCAGGAATCAAACCCAAGGCTCTTTTGTTATGCAGACAATGCTCTAACCATTGAGAATACCATCCAGGGCGGTGCCTTTTTTTTTTTAATTTGATGCACTGTTCTTAGCGGAAGTAATATAATTTTGACATTTATTTATTCAAACAGAAAAATCCTTTCCCTGGGATCTTCTCTTCATTACAATAATTTTTCCCCACCTGGCTGCTCAAGGTAACTAGATTTCATATGCTAGATTAGCCAGTGAATTCATGTACAGACATTTGATCATTATGCTCCATGAACTGTTAACAAAAGCATTAGCATACATTGTGATAAGACATTATGACATGGGCTTTCTGCTTCAATGCAGAAAAACTGGCGTTCCCTTCATACAGTGTTTGAATTTAAAAAGTCCTTGGTGGTTATGGCTTTTGAACTCTCCTGCTCATAGGCATCTTCATTATAACATCCAAAAACTGTGGGTTGTTCATCTTGTGCCCAGCATTTCCAATGACCATGAGGCACACCGTCTCATTGTTGAGTGGCTTCCATTGTAGAAAGTGGTAAGAGAGCAGTTTCACGGCAGAACTGAGTGTCAAGTCACCCTGGAACCTGTGGAGACATCTTCTATTATCTGACAAACAGGTTTCTGGATATGTCTATGACCCACGTTTCAAAGTTATCCTTCATGGGGACTGTGTATTGGCTTGGAAGAGTGCACTTTATTCTTCTGCCTGTGGCTGTCCACTTTTCCCAGCACCATTTATTGAAGCTACTTACCTTTTTCCATTGTATATTCTTCACTCCATTGTCATGAATTAATGAACCATATAAGCATGGGCTCATTCTGGGCTCTCTGTTCTCTTCCTTGGATCTGTGTGTCTGTTTTGATGCCAGTACCATGCTGTTTTGATTACTATGGCTTTATAAAATCAGGGAATGCTGCTTTGTTCTTCTTTTGCAAGATTGCTCTGGCTTTGTGGGGTCTTTTGTCACTCGATACAAATTTTAGGATTGTTTTTTTTATTTCTGTGAAAAATACCATTGGAATTTTTATAAGAATCTTCAGATAGCTTTGGGTAGTATGAATGTTTTAACAATATTAATTCTTTTGATCTATGAGCATGGAATATCTTTCCATTTAGTTGTGCTTTTAATTATTTTATTAATATCTTATTGTTTCAGTATATAGGAGTAGACGATGTTAATTTGCAGTCATGTCAGATGTCATGTACCTCAGTGCACTGCTTTACAGAGAAATCTAAGTAATGGTGGCAAGCAAGGGGTACACACACATCAGAGGTCATTTGAGTTGAGGTTATTTGACTTAGGAATTCGGTAATATTCTTCGTTGTTACTAATACTTTTGGTTTGTTTTGTTTAAAATAAAAAAGCAACCAAATGCATAAGTTTAAAATATTTTAATCAGCCGAGACCAGTTTGGCTCAGTGGATAGAGCGTTGGTTTGTGGACTGAAAGGTCCCAGGTTTGATTCAGGTTGGGGGCATGTACCTTGCTTGCTTGCGGGCACATCTCCACTGTGGGGCGTGCAAGAGGCGGCTGATTGATGTCTCTCTCTCATCGATGTTTCTGACTTTCTATCTCTCTCCCTTCCTCTCTGTAAAAAATCAATAAAATATATATATAAAAAATATTTTAATCACAAATTTTCCAAAGAACACCTCACTTATTATCTTCCTAGCATCTCAAGGTTTATTTATTCCTTTCTTATATCCTGTCCCCGTGGTCCCCAATACTCAAGTGCTATTTTTAGCAGATTTTACTTAGTAACTTTCAGCATCAATACAATTTTGCCTTCGTTGCTGTTGGTGCTTATACCAAATTAGAAAGGTTAACAACAAAATGATACAAATAGAAAACAGGGTAGGATACACTTCAAAGTACTCAGAAGCAAAATTTAATACCTCTGAGTCTTCTTTTTTTTTCTTAATCTTTATTGTTGAAAGTATTACAGATGTGCCCCATTTTTCCCCATTGACCCTCTCCACCCCACATCAAACCATCCAAGACTTCACCACACTATTGTCTGTGTCCATGGGCTATGTATATATGAATACAGTGGTACCTCAAGATACAAGTTTAATTCGTTCTGTAACCTTGAGGCGTGGGAAACTATGAGATGCTCGAGTCACAGTAAACTGGTGGGTCGTGTGCACCCGGCCAATCCGCGCGATTACTCTTATCTCAAATGTTGCTCATATTTCAAAGCAAAAATCACTCGCTCAATGGCTCGTATCTCAAAAATCTCATATGTTAGGGCACTCATATCTCGAGGTATCACTGTACTATTATAAGTCTCTCTCCCACCTTCCCCACCTTTTCTCTGAGATTCCTCAGTCTGTTCCATGCTTCTATGTCTCTGGATCAATTTTATTAATCAGTTTACGTTGTTCATTAGATTCCATTTATGAGTGAGATCATGTGCTACTTATCTTTCTCTGACTAGCTTATTTCACTTAGCATAATACTCTCAGGTCCCTCCATGCTGTCTCAAAGGGTAAGTGATCCTTTTTTTTCACAGCTGCATAGTATCCCACTGTGTAAATGTACCACAGCTTCTTGATCCATTCATCTGCTGATGGGCACTTGGGCTGTTTTCAGATCTTGCATCTACCTGTTCTTGGCACCTTGACATATTGAATATCTCAAGCTGAAGGGATCTGAGGAATAACAGGTGCAGGAAGAACTTTTTGACCTTCCCCTGAAGCAGATTATAAGACACTCATGTGAGAGGTACCCTCCCAATTCTCCTTCCCTACATCACCAACTAAGTTGGGTTTTAGACTCCCAAAGATTGAATATTTACTAACATGTTTCACTATCTGAAGTAAAAACTGGAGGTTTTTCTTTTCAGATATTTTATTTCATTAAGAATTATTGTAAAGATCAGGAGTGACAAACAGATTTTACCAATCTCTCCCCAGCCCTTCTGAGTTCCCCCAGGTGCCAGATTAAAAAAGAAAACAACTCGGCCTAACTGTCTCTTAAAATAGGACTGCAGAACTTGTGTGGACTTTTTATTTGTTTTAATCAAAAACTATTAATCCATGGCCACAGGGTGAGGCGGGGAGAAGGGGGGAGGGCAGACACAAACCACCTGGTTTTGTTTTTTCTGCTTTTTTAAAAGTAATTTTACTTTTAAGAAAAATACATAGTTCCTACTTACCTGCTTTTTATACTAATAACAACTCTATCTCAAGCTTAATTGATCACAGAAGTTAAAATGCATTTTGTTTTTCTCTTAAGACCAGTAATAGCAGAGAAAACGTAGCAGGGGGGAAAGTAAGGCAAGTGAGAGAAAGAAGCAAGGGTTCACACACTCCTGTCAAGGAAATACAAGGGCCACACATACAGAAGAGACCAGGAAACTATAGGGCGTTTCGACTTTTATGGAGCAAGAACCCTTTACCCTCACCTGGATATTTCGCCCAAGACTTTATAAAGTCTCTGTTTCATTAGTACAGACATCAGCATGCATACCAATATCACCAGAATAATAAATAAATAAATAAATAAATAAATAAATAAATAAATAAATAAATAAATAAATAAAAACTTGAGTGTGAACACAGAACTGCTCACTGGAGCTTTGAAATTTCAGTCTATGAAAAACAGCTTACTTCACTTACCCAGGGTTTAAAACTGTCTTTAAAACTCACCTTTCCGGATTTGGTAAATCAAGAAATGCAAAAGCCGCCAAGACTCCAGATCAAGTCCTTACAGGGCAACTCGAAGCAGCTCTTGTGAGTTTCTGGTCTCTCTTGGCTCTAAAACCACCAACGCCACCCATTGTGAATTTAAAAAAAAAAAAAAACTATTCTAGAACAAAGGTAAGAAGATTTTCTAAGTGGTCTACCAACTTCCTAAACATAGAAACAATGGGGGGAGGGGAAACTGAGAAAATAACTCATTATATGGAACTACATAACATTTGCTGGAAGGGGCCCATTGTCTTCACTAGCAGAGAGGTGTGGACAAGGAACACGGAAGGCTGGTCAACCTTGAAGCTCTGAAAGGTCAAAGCCAACCACCCACTGTCTAGTGGAGACAATGGTAGCTAAAGCCACCTCCACCTTTTAGTTTTATATAAATTCTTGCTGATTGGCTATTACTGGAATTGCCTACATAGAGCTATGGGTGGGTCCCATAGTCTTAATAAAAGGGATCACTAGGCCAGAGCAAAGCGAAGTCCTTCTCCTTGAGTTGGCCTCCCACCTGGCTTCCAATATTCCCAAATTTATACTTTTTTGTCTAGTCTCTTTCATTTGTGTGAGGCCTCCTCCTGAACCCTGAATCACATGGGATTCCCTACAAACTGGAGCCCAAATGGGGGACACTACAAACATTTTTCCTTTTTTTTTAATATCAAAAGTCAAATGGCAAGGTGGGGGATTTACAATAAAATCAGGATTCTAGCAAGCACTGTGGAAAGTACTGGGAAGGAGGTCGACAACAGGAGAAACTTGTAGAAAAAGCACTGCATTAAGGAGATGGAGTGACAACGGGAATGAAAGACGAGGAAAATGGGCATTTTGGACAACAGTGACAGAATATGATGAAACAAAGTATATGTCATTCCACCAAAGTTGGTAATAAAATTGATAGAGCAATGACCTGTGCCATGAAAACTAGAATCCCAATTAATAGTTTAGGTCTAAACAACCTTGGAAGTCTACAGCCTTTACTAGTTTTAACTCAGGGAAAGAAATAAAATATTGAGCAAGGTTATCTCACACCTGGAAAAGTTGGCTCCCTGGATGAGAGAAAAGAGGATATTCATTTGCCATGAAGATCCTCACCTTTCAGTGGAAATAATACCTACTCAGAAAAATGGGGAGTTGAGGCTTTTGAAAAATTCTAAATGCCCTACAATATCTCAATGAGCAATGAAATGTATCCAAAGTCACTCACAGTCTCAGAATGGGTGATCTGCCAGTACAGGGGTTCAACATTTTTGCTGCCCTCACCACTTTTAAATATACTCTCCTTTGCCCACTCCCCTTTTTTCTCTACTGAGTTAATGTCTCAACAATCAAGGTCACCCAAAGGCTCTTCCTAAACATATCCTCCTTTAGAAATAACTCTAGTCTTTTTCTCTGAGTCCAGAGGTTTCTATGAAATAAACTAGTACTGATGCTGAGTTTTACTTTGATTCAATATTTTCTCATCATGTATAGACATGAATTACCATTCAGTGAAACCTACCTAGTCTTTGTCATTTGGGATGAATAGAGATTTTTTGGATACACTATTTTAAAAGTTCAGAAATAGAAGCAACCATGCAGTCTTAGAAAAATAAATCAAGAAAAGAAAATGTCTTGTATTCTTTACTATAAAAGAATCTGTATCAAATTACTAATGTTGTACTAAACAAGGTTGGGACATATTTTATTTATTTGCTTTTGACACTTATTCTCACTATTTTCATTTTGTGGTGAGTAAATTTAAAAAAAAATGAAATAAGAACAAGATGACCTTTCCATTTTGTTCTAAATGAGAAAACAGGAAGAGCAAGTACTGCCATCTTTTGGTTACACAATGTAGTAATTTTAAATCGTTATACTTAATAGCCAGAAGAATGCTGTTAGTCATCAAGTGAATAGAAACATTTGTCTCGTATGAGTCAGTTCTTTAAAGTATTTCCTCATAACTTTCTTCTTAAAGTAATCACGGATATTTCGAAATCTCACTTTTTTTTCAATAGTAGACATAGAGAAAAAGCGCTGGTGGGTTGAATAGTTTCCCTTAAAGACTAACAGTTCTAATTATATTTAATAATTCTAAAAGATTCTCAGTGGGAAAAGAGAAGTGGAGAACTTTTTTGTTTAATCATTAAAGCCAATTTTGCAATAGCAGGGGCCAAGAACTTGAGCGAAAGGCTGGACTTCTTAAGACAAGGAAATGCTGTGGCAGAAGCTCAGATACCCATGTCCGGGTTTCAGCTGCAGCAAGCAAGAGAAAAAGTATAGGAAGTGTGGGCAGGGACTAGCACATCCCCGGAACGTTCTATTTTTGAAGGAAACATTGTACTGCTGTGGAAGGAAGCTCTGAGTTCACCAGAGGGCACTGTGGGGGCCAGCTTCTTAGTCAGCTTGCGTTAGCTGCTGGGGAGCCACAGACACTGTGCCTACGTGACCCGGATTTTGCTAAGAGGGCCTGAAGAAAACACTTGGAGTAAGTAGGTAGAGAGTATGTGTTTTTTAAGAAGAAACGTGAATTTGCAGAGGAGAGAATTCTGGAATGGGAATGTAAACCTCTCAGTGTGTGTGTGTGTGTGTGTGTGTGGAGAGAGAGAGAGAGAGAGAGAGAGAATCCAAACAGGAAGCTATCAAAATAAGGTTTTTAAAAGGCTCAACAAGAAACAAAAAAGGCTCACCCGGGTAGTGTAATATATAATATACAACCCAAGTGAGGATTTTAGGAATATTAGGGATAACAGGGGAAATATAGAAATGTCAAAGCAGTTGAGTGAAAGGAAGTGAACTGAACTTGACATTTATCTGGATCTCCTCGAGTCTACCCTGATATTTTTCTTTTGCTCTAGAGACACATGATACTTTTCCACATACATTGACATGTTTTTGGAGATAAGAGAGTGGAATTTACTTCTTCTTGTTATATCACACACACACACACACACACACAATTTCCATAGGGTACCAGAGAATAGACTGGGTAGACTGGGCCTGGTTTATAGTCATATATCTCTACCAACTAGCCACATGTCTCCACATGAGCCTTGCATTTCTAATCTACAAAATAAATTGGTTGGACTCTCAAGCTGGGGTCTGAGGACATCTCGGCATCTATGGATCATTTTCAAAGGTTCAAGTTTGAGAATTACCAGATTACTTTATTTCTAATGGCCTTGTTAGCTCTCAAATTCTAAGACAAAATTTTTTTTTCTTCACTACATCCCTCTAGTCCTAGAGAAGGAAGAAAAATCAACATGCTTCTATTTCCCCTTTATATTTCTTCTCCCTTTATTTTCCTTCCTCTTTCTTTTTTTTAAACAATTGATTTGAGAGAGAGAGAAGAAAGGAGAGAGCAAGAAATATCCAGGTGAGAGAGAAACATTGATTGGTTGCTTAGGCATGTACCTTATCAGGGGTTGACCCCACAGCTGTATATATGCCTTGGGAATCAAATCTGCCACCCTTTGCTGGATAGGACAATGCTCCAACCAATTGAGCCACACCGGCCAGGGCTCTTCTCCCTTTCTGACATGCAGTCATCTCATTGTTTAGATTTCTAGAGCAGTGCTTTCCAATAGAAATACATTGAATATAAAATTTTCTAGGGACCACATTTTTTAAAGTAAAAAGAAGAAGGTGAAATTAATTTTAGTAATATATTTTATTTAACCCAATATACCCAAAATATTTTTTCAACATGTCATCATTGTAAAAATTAATGAGATAGTTGATAGTTGTTTTTAGTACAAAAATATTTGAATATTCGGTCTGTATTTTACATTTACAAATTGACCACGATGTGAGTACTCAGTGGTTACATGTGGCTGAGGTCTGAAGGTCCCAAGTCCAGAAGTGGACGGTGCACAAATAGAGCCCTATTGATAAGAGCTGACTCCCTGTAGTTCAGACTCCCTGAAAATGGCCCAGTTGACTTACCTAATCCCAGAACCTGGAGAAGGTCTAGAACCCACTGAAAAGGTTCAGAACTGGAAGGCACATCTCTCCACTCAAAACTTCTCTTCCTCTAGTAGAGTCTAGCCAATAGTCCGTCCGTTCCCAGGACACTTGAAAAGTAGCATTTCTTCCCTTTCTTAACCTAATGGTGCTTCCCCACAACACACCTAAGTGTTCTTCTCAAAAAAGCCATTCAGTGGGGAAGAAAGTCATGAATCCATCTTTGGATTCAGGCATATAGTGATTACCCGAAAACCCCCTGCTCTAGAAACAATAAGCATTTGTATTAGTGTTCTTCATTTTGTAAACAATGGGGAAACTTCCATTCATTCCCCAATTCTACTGCAGGAGACCTGATTCAAAGACTGTTTGCAATTAATGTAAATATTTTTTGCTGTTATTGTATGTCATGATAGCAAAAGAGCATGGGAATAATTAAAATCTAATTTGGACGTCAGCAACATAGATTTCAGTTTGAGACATTATGCCTGTTATTTTATTTAAACACCCGGCATAGTCAGTAATGGAAGTAAATAAGGAATGTTGCAAATTGAGATGAGATTGACTATTTAACATAAGAGAAGATAAAGGTGTGTGTTGTCTTTTTGTTTCTTTTTTTTAATTCAGCCAACACACTACTGTCTTTCCGTTTTCTTATATATTTGGACTGACAGCATAGTTCGGAGGCATAAAAAGAATCTCTGGATTCAAGTGCAGTCAAGCCTCATTCATCTCAAACCTTTCCCATCTCGAACTTCTCCAATCTTGAACAAATCAATTTTCCACCAAGATGTTCATGGGGAAAATGTCTCCGTTGTAGAACAAAACTTGGGATCAACCTGACAACACTTTCATGCTGATACCTGAATGATCAGTCATGTGTCTCATGACAAAGGAGAGAATGTGTGAGTATGAGTAAGTTTATCACTAAACCTGGCGCTGTTAACATATCAGGAAATTGTGCTGTGAATATTTTTTTTGCTTTTGTTTGCTGCTAATTATTATTAAATATTACAGTCAGTCACTATGAGTCCTACAAAGGTTAGTGGTAGCAGCAAAGTGAGAAAGAAAGTTGTGAGAACAATAATAGAGCTAAAAAAGAAATAATTGTGAAGTATAATAGAGGTGTCCATGTGTCTGATCTGACTACCGGGTATGGCATCGAAAAATCAATGATTAGCACAATTTTAAAACATAAAAAGGCCATCAAGATTGCTGATGTTATTAAGGGTATAGAAGTGGTCACAAAACAACAATCACAGGCAACTGAGAAATGGAATCATTTGGGGTCTGGAATAGATGAATTCAATTTACATTATTTTTAATGGGGGGAGATGATTCTGTTTTTGAACAAAACACTTCTCAAACAGCCTTCTGGAACAAATTAAGTTTGAGAACCGAGGTTCCACTGTATTTCCTACTTTCTTGGGGGGTGGGGTGGGAAATGTGAGTACAGAATATCTAGAGCAATATCAACTTACTTATGTATAGTTTGTCACAGTGTGCCTCTCACACTCTCTCCTTCATTCCTCTAAGAACAGATTTATACAGGCGCTGGGGAGTGGGGTCGGGTGGGAGTGTGACATTACATCAGATACACCTCTGAGGAAATCGCTGGTGGGAAAATGAAGTCTCGTTATTCCACACCAAACACACTTTGTGATACCGGTTAATCTGTGTGCTCTTGATGTAGTTGGTTCCACACAAGCACCATCATGCTCTTCCTCCCTTTGTCATCATTGGTATCAATTCAAAAAGATGAGCTCCAAGAGAGATTGCAGTGAACATAGTGTAAAGATTAGAATTACAACACTGCATGAATTCAGTACATTACATTAGTACTGGACATTTTTGAAAAGTTGACACTTGCTGAAATGATGCCCCATTTCCACGTTCCCTTGGACAATTACTAACTCTTCTGGGTCCTTGTACTCTTCCCAATTGCTATGGGTGTCTGAGTATCAGTTCCACAGAGGAGGGAGTAGACTCTAGAATGATTAATGTGAACAGGGAAGGTTTAGCACTCTAGTGGCCTAGTCTTAAATTTCTTAAAAATAAATGCAAATAGATTTTCTTTGTAAAAATAAAAGTCCTGCATTTTTTTTGTGGCCTGGCTACCTGTCTATCCCTAGGCAAAAGTGGACTAGGATTTCCTTCATTTTTACCAGGCATTATCTTCCACTTTTACCCCCAAAATGATCTTTCCTCCTATCCCCATCTTTTACTCAATCTTAAGAGATTGTAGAAAAGACATGTTTACCACTCTATACTGAGTAAATTAAAAATTAGCTTAAGACCTTCAAGATTCTTGTAATCAGTTTTCTTCATTTTGCCCCCTCAAGTATTTCATTCAGAAGCCAAGTACTTGGGGGATGTGAAACAGAGTCCTTCCTTCACCTGGCCATCTGAGGAGTAGAGAGTCGAGCCTATCTGTCTACTCTTATCTATACTAATAAAAGCTTACGTGGTCCTTGTGTCCTCATGCGACACCCTCACATCATCACAAGATGGCCACCACAAAATGGCTGCCACAAGATGGCCGGCAGGGGAGGGCAATTGGGGGTTATTGGGCCTGCAGGGAAGCACAGTTGAGAGTGACCAGGCCTGCAGGGGAAGGCAGCTGGGGGTGACCAGGCTGGCAGGCAGAAGTGGTTAGGGGCAATCAGGCAGGCGAGTGGTTAGGAGCCAACAGTCCCAGATTGTGAGAGGGATGTCTGACTACCAGTTTAGGATCTGGATTCACTGAGCAGGCTGTGAAATGATTGATAGATAGATAGATAGATAGATAGATAGATAGATATGGCAAGCATGATTCTAAATTGTTAGTTTGAGCACCCAGGAGGACGAAGCTGCCTTTTGGTGTGCAGGGACTTCAGGAGGAGCAGGTATGAGGTATGAGGTATGCAGAAGACAAGACCAGAAGTTTGGCAGCCAGTCATTCCCCAAGGAGTCCCAGATTAGAAAGGGTGCAGGCCAGGCTGAGGGACACCCCTTCCCGAGGCACAAATTTTGTGCACTGGGCCTCTAGTCATAATAATAAAAGGCCAAGCAGCATCATGACTGAAACGACCAATGACTGGTCACCATGACGTGCATGGAGCACTTCTCAGGCCCTCTACTCCCCCTCCCCCACCATGGCCCACAGGCTCTGATAGCAGCAAGACTGGCAGGTGAGTGGGGCCACTCGATTTCACGCACTGGGCCTCTAGTACAGAATAAAATACAGTAAATCATCCCTTCACAAATCACAGGCTCCACAGACCTAGGCTCCACCCCTTGGGACTGGGCTCGGTCCTGAGGGATAAGGTTCACCTCTGAGGGTCTTGACTCCACCCTTCGGGTCGAGGCTCGACTCTACCAGGCTAGGTTGGGTTTTCTGGGTCTAAGATCATACGTTGGGGACTAGCTTTACCTCTTCAGGCCTTGAATCGGCTCCTTAGAGCTACTCTTTGGAGCTAAGCCCCAACCTTCTGGACTGGGCTCAGCTGTTCAGGGCTAGGCCCGACTCTTTGGGTTTAGGCTCAGCTCTTAGAAAATAAGGTTATCCCTTTGGGACTAGCTTCAGCTCGTAAGGCTAGTCTCGACCCTTGGGGGCTAGACTCAGCTCTTCGGGGTTAGCTCGGCTCTTACTTACACTCTAACAAGTCATCCTGTTACATTTCTGTGAATGCAGCAGAAGACACAAAACTCAAGAACCATAGACAAAAGACTTTATTACTAACAGCACAGCCTATAACATCGGCACATTCGCATCCGTCTCCCTGGCCCCCACATGACACCTGCACAGGCCGTGGCTTACATTATAGGAGAGGAGCCCAGGGTCAAGGGCCCAGCAGACAGCAAACAAGCCACTTCCCCACTGTGACTTACTTAATCATCTATGTGACTAACCAGAGAAACCGCTCTGTATCAGAACACAGATCAGCCTAACATGCTCAGGAGCATGCTGGGACAGTCAGGGCCCTCGGCGGACTGCCCCTCCCAACAGGGCTCACATACATTTATAATTCCAAGCTTCCATTCAAAATTACCTTAATCCAAAAGCCCACAGCACGAGGGCTTATAGCCCTGGGCTGGCTGTTGAAGCCTACATAAAGTGTATTCATCGCTGAAGAAAAATGGGATTGCAGGATGTAAATCTCTCTTCCTATGTTTGAACAAAAACACCCAAACATACCCCCAACCCGTCCACAGTTTCAATTCCTGCCAGACTGTTACATAAACTCCCCGCTCCTGTTAGATTGTGATACTGAAAAAGAAACATCACCCCCTCTCCAATATGGATGGAGAAGTCAACAAAAAAAAGAAATATATGTCCAATAAGCAATGCAAACTTCATATGTTCAAAAACCAAGCTTCTGGTCTTCCCCATACCTCACACCTGCTCCTCCTGAAGTTCCCCCACAGCAGAAGTCAGCTCCATCCTCCTGGTTGCTCAAACCAACAATTTAGAATCATGCTTGCCATATCTATCTGTCTGTCTATCTATCTATCTATCTATCTATCTATCTATCTATCTCTCATTTCACAGCCTGCTCAGTGAATCCAGGCCCTAACCTGTGTGCTTGCTCTATGGACTATTACAATTGCCTGCCAACTGTTCTGCTACTTTAGTCTTCGCTTTCTCATGTTAAATCTCAATCCAGCAGCTAAAGTGATCCTTTCAGCATGAAAAGGATCATATCACTCCTCTACTCAAAACTTCCCTTGGACTCCTCAGTCACAATTTTTAAAAGCTCTCACCCTGACTGGCCAAGTCTTATGCAATTTGCAACCCCTGCTTACCTCTCTGATCTGATCTCTGACTACCCTCCTCACTGCCTCCTCTCCAGTCGCTCAGGCCGCCTGCCTGCTCCTGAACACATTGGGTACACCCTGGCCGGGGCACTGGCACTGCTATTTCCTCTGCCATGCTCTTCCCTAATGTCCACAGGTATCTGCTCATTGTCCGCCCAGCATTCCCCACGCCTCTTCTCTATTTTATCCATGGCACCTACCAGCATTTGATCCACTACAGATGTTATTTCCTTTTTAATTGTTTCCTCCCTCTAGAAAGAAAGCTCCACTTATGCTCATAAGTGCCTGCCATACACTAGGTATCTAATAAAAGATTGTTGACTTCATTAATTCAACAAGTTTAGCATCTATCTTTTCAGTTTGCAGTCCAAGAACAAGAGAAAGACAAATCAACAGGAAACTATAATACAGTGGGTTTAGAGTTAAATTTAGAGAAGTATACAGTATTCCGTGGTCATAAAAAAGGACTAGATTGAGGAGAACCAGATGGGAATTATTTTTTTCAAATAGATTTTATTGATTTTTTACAGAGAGGAAGGGAAGGAGATAGAGAGTTAGAAACATCGATGAGAGAGAGAGACATCAACCAGCTGCCTCCTGCACACCCCCAACTGGAGATGTGCCCACAAACCAGGTACTTTCCCTTGACCAGAATCGGACCTGGGACCCTTCAGTCCACAGACCAACACTCTATCCACTGAGCCAAACTGGTTTTGGCGTGAGATAGGAATTATTTTTAAAAATAAGGACTTTCATGCCCTAGCTGGTTTTACTCAGTGGATAGAGCATTGGCCTGCTGACTGAGGGGTCCCTTATTTGGTTCCAGTCAAGAGCACATGCCCGGCTTGTGGGCTTGATCCCTGGTAAGAGGCATGCAGGAGGCAGCCAATGATTCACTCTCATCATTGATGTTTCTATCTCTCTCTCCCTCTCCCTTCCTCTCTGAAATCAATAAAAATATATTTAAAAGAAATAAGAATAAGGACTCTCAGAGAAGGCCCTCTGACATCCTGTTTGTCCTATTTTGGCCCACCCAGCATCCTAGCCAACCCACGGAGTTCTGGTGGTTTTGTCTGATTATAAATGTCAGTCATTGTCTTCATAGGTAATAGCAAAATGAGGGGACATTTGCTTATCAAAAAGGATAGTGCAAACCCTGGCTTGTGGCTAAGTTGATTGGAGCATCATCCTGGAGACCAAAAGGTTTCAGGTTCAACTGCCAGTCAGGGCACGCCCCTAGGTTGCAGGTTCCATCCCTGGTTGGGGCAGGTGCAGGAGGCAACAGGTCAATCAATGTCTTAAGGTTGGCATAAATGCAACCCTCAGTTCTCAGTGAGGGTAAGCACCTTATCTGAGTTGCTTTTTTCTTTTTTTACTCTCTAAGGGTAAACATTTTAATTTTGAGGAACTTTATACTGCACATTTGTTTAAGGACTCACATGAGAAAGAAAAAAAAAATGTTATCTTCCCCTCATCCTAGAAACAAACAAGTAGGGCATAAAACTTTTTTTAAAATCACAACATTTAGAAGTGTAGTACCAACATCCAAAATGAATAACAATGAAAGGGGAAAAACATTAACTGTATATTTTTATCTTTATTTGGTTGGGGGTTTCCCCATATGGTAATGATATTTCTTCTGTCAATTCATATCACCAAAACAGTAAAAACCAGGCCCAACCAGTATAGCTCAGTGGTTGAGCACCAACCTATAAACCAGGAGGTCATGGTTTGATTCCCAGTCAAGGCATATGCCTGTATTGTGGGCTCTATCCCCAGGAGGGGGCGTGTAGAAGGTAGCCAATAGATGATTCTTTCTCATCATTGATATCTCTATCTTTCTCTTCCTCTCCCTTCCTCTCTGAAATCAATAAAAATGTTTTTTAAAAAATAAAAGCAGGAGAAAACATATAAACCTAGTGGTTGCTGAAACTGAAGAGCTTGCTCTAGTGTCTGGAAGCATTCTGGGGTCTCTGCTTGCTGGAAAATGTTGCTGACATTTTTTCTTTGTAATTGTTTGTTTTGTAAAGAATAACAGGAAACATTCCAATGTCCACATCTTGGTTGGTCTTCCATTGTATTGCTTGGATGTGTCTTTGGTTTTGGTAAGGCCACAGTCTGCTTTTTGCTTTCTGTTGTTGTTGTTGTTGTTGCTTTGAATGGTGATTGATTCTTTAGGTCGCCTGCTGATGATAAAGGTGACTGGGGAGGCTGGTGCTACTACACTGGTCCAGGAAGCAGACAAGGACTAACAAAGAAGTGAGCAAAACTGCAGCTGTCGTGGAAAACTTCAGGAATTGCTGACTTTTGAACAGTGGCAATATTTGGTCCTGCTCTTTGAGAAAAGGTGATAGGATTAGCTTGAGAAAGGCTCCATTCCTAGTGCCCCTGGTTTTGCTCTGGAATGGGGGCCACTTAGTTTGGTAGGATGGTGGGAAAGCCCCTCAGATGCACGTGCCAGGATCATGCAAGTGGCTCCACTGATGAGCACAACGGTGAGATTCTCAGCAACTTGCAGGGCCTGCCTCGGCATACCCACTCCCTTCTACCCATCATTTCTCTCACCAGGACCAAGCGTTATTTTGTCTCCTGAGGACAGCCAAGCCTGCAGGATTGTGGCCTGATCTCTGGGTTTTCTGATAGGACCCTCTCTGCCTCGTCCCAAAGGTTTCTCTTGAATTCAGGCTTAATGCCGGTCTGAATTGACTGGCACCTGTTCTCCTTCCCCCATAACAAGCCCAGGCCAGAAGTTGCTATGGTTCTGGTTTCTAGAAAACCAGAAGCTGCTCTGGACTTTTCTTCTATCCTTTTAGTTTGTCCAGTGTATTCACCACCAACCTTTCGGGCTGGTTTGCCTTTAAATGAGTCTTGGCCACCCCCCTTTTATTATACTGTTCAGTTGGCATCTGGGGCCATGGAGCCTGCTGACCACAATGGCAGGTGCTACTCTTGGGGAACCCATCGACCTTGAATAGGACCTTCCAGCAGCAGCTGTTACTTTCTGTTTGAAAGCTCAAACCCCAAGTAGAACCACCACTACGTCAGTTTCCAGCCCAGTCAGTTTCCAGCCCTGGGGGATTTTTCTGGCCCTTCGCTCATTTGCATAACAGAGATGACAGGACACCCAGGGGCTCCCAGGTCCTTCCCAGCCCAGGTGACCAGCTCCTGCTAGCCCACTCTCTTCTCACAGCTTTCTCTGATTGTCTCTGGATGACACCTCTTCCCCGTTGGGAGGACTGAGCCATTATGTCATAAACTGCCCAACCCGAATCCATTCTCTGCCTTGAAAGACCCACTTCAAACATGTGAGCCCAGACCTCGAAACCCTATAAATATTCTTCTTTGGACTTTCTTTCTGAGGCATAACTAACTAAACTTATCAAGGTGGCGAGCTCTTTTTTGCAGGGAGTCTAATAAACAGCTTTGCTTGCTCAACAGGTTCTTCTGATGGTCTTTTGGGAGTGGACAGAAACTATGAAACTTTAAATTGTTTAACTGTGTACCGAGTAAAGTCACCTCATTCTGTGAGTGGCACACAGAGTACCCGTGGGCAAACATTCCCCTTAAAGCAAACAAGAGGGAAGTGGTTGTTCCAGCACCGTGCTCTCTCCCCTCCCTGATTTCCTTCTCCTCTTCACGTCCTCACCACCAAGGTCCTTTCTGTGGCTCATCTCTCCCCGCCTTCTATGACTTTAAAGGCAGGAACTAAGGGAGAAAATCTAACTGCTGAACAGATAATATCGTGCAAGTTAGAAAGTAATACCAGGCCCTGTGGTTTGAAAAGATTGTTAACCTAAGACAGAATAATAAACCATTCATGGAGCCACTTATTCATTGGCCACTCTGTAGCTAAATTTCAAAATAAATGTGAAAATTTACCACTCCAATACGGAGCAGTATCAAGCCCAGGTAGTTGCTCACATGGTATGATTTTAGAGAGTCAAAAAGGCTCCTCTGCCCAAAATTTTTTGCTTTTCTCCCATTTCCTCCACAATGCACAGGTTTGTGTGTGTTTTTTTTTCTATATTGATTAAAATATTATATATGTGTCCTTTTCCCTCCATATTCCCCCCCAGCTCATGCCCTCACCCTCCTAGTGTCTGTGTCCATTGGTTATGCTCATATGCATGCATACAAGTCCTTTGATTGATCTCTTCCCCTTATCCCCACCCTCCCGTCTTCCCTCTGAAATTTGAAGATCTAATCGATGCTTACTGCCTCTGGATCTGTTTTTGTTCATCAGTTGATGTTATTCATTATATTCCACAAATGAGTGAGATCATGTGGTATTTATCTTTCTCCAACTGGCTTATTTCACTTAGCATAATGCTCTCCAGGTCCACTCATGCTATTGCAAATGGTGGGAGTTCCTTCTTTTTTAGCGCAGCGTAGTATTCCATTGTGTAGATGTACTACAGGCTTTTAATCCACCCATCTGCTGATGGGCACTTAGATTGTTTCCAAATCTTAGCTATGGTCAATTGTGCTGCTATGAACATAGGGGTGCATATATCCTTTCTGATTGGTGTTTCTAGTTTCTTGGGATGTATTCCTAGAAGTGGGATCACTGGGTCAAATGGGAGTTCCATTTTTAGTTTTTTGAGGAAAGTCATACTGTTCTCCACAGTAGCTGCACCAGTCTGCATTCCCACCAGCCTTGCAAAAGAATTCCTTTTTCTCCGAATCCTCACCAACACTTGTTGTTTGTTGATTAGTTGATGTTAGCCATTCTGACAGGTGTGAGATGGTACTGCATTGTCGTTTTGATTTGATCTCTTAGATAATTAGTGACTTTGAGCATGTTTTCATGTGTCTCTTGGCTTCCTTCTGTCCTCCTTCAAAAAGTGTCTATTTAGGTCCTTTGCTCATTTTTTTATTATATTGTTTATCTTCCTTTTGTTAAGGTGTATGAGTTCCCTGTAAATGTTGGAGATTAAGCCCTTATCGGTGATGACATTGGCAAATATGTTCTCCCATGCAGTGGGCTTTCTTGTTGTGTGTTGATGGTTTCGTTAATGCACAGGTCTTATAGTATATGAAATTTTAACTTTAACTTAAGGAAAACATTAACTTTAACTTAAGAACTCCCTTTCTGGTGCATTGAAGGCACAAAATCTGGTGTTTATTGATCAGTCAGTTCAGACTGATATTTGTTAGCTTCAACAACAAGTACTGATTGTTAAAGTTCTGGAGGCTAGAAATCCAAGATCAGGGTGCTGGCAAGTCTGTGCTCGATGAGGACTCTCTTTCTGGTTTGCAGATGGCTGCCTTCTCACTGTGTTCTTAGAGACAGAAAGAGAGAGTGACCTCATCTCTCTTCTCAAAGGGGCACTAATCCTCATTCATGAGGGCTCCCCTCTCCTGACTTACTCACCTTCTGCAGGCCTCACCTCCAAATACAATCACATTAGGCTTCAATCTATGAATTTAGGGAACAAAACCATTCAGTTCATAGCAATCACTATTGCTAAGATCTGTTGAAAGGTGTCTGTGTACATTGTGTATTTAGATTTTTAAAGAACCTTGTGAATGGAAGGTACTATTTTCCCCAATTTAGAGATGAAGAAATCAAGGCTTTAACGTGTTGGATAACTTATCCAAATTCACACAGCTGGTAAGAGGCAGGCCCAGGCAGTCTCACCACATTATTGTTTCCCTAACATTATGGGGAGCAGATTAATAATAATTCAAAAACAACATTTGGCCATTGTAGCTCAGTTGGTTAGAGTGTTGACCATGAGAGGCGGGTTTGATTCCCGGTCAGGGCATGTACCTTGATTGTGGGTTCAATCTTCTATGGGAGGCAATGGATTTATGTGCTTCTCTCAGGTAGATGTTTCTCTCTCGCCCTTTCTCACACTTCTCCTCCCTCTCTAAAATAAAAATTTTGAAAATCTGACATTGGTACAATCCTCATTGTTCTTACAGGTAACTGTATACATTCACTTTCTTTCTTTTTTCAATCCTTACCAGAGGATACATTTTTTTTCATTGATTCCAGAGAGAAGAGAAGGGAGAGACAGAGAGAGAAACATTGACATAAAAGAGAAACATCGCCTGGTTGCCTCCTGCACATTCCCCGACTGGGAATTGAACCTGCAACTTAGGTATTTGCCCTGACTGAAATTGAACCCACAACCTTTGGTGTACTAGACGATGCTCCAACTAACTGAGCCACCCAGCCAGGCCTACATTTGCTTTCTTTTTTTCTCATCAGGACTCCCCCACTCTTGAGGAGACAAGATAGGTGCTACATTTAGCAATAGTTTATCATTTAGATTTCCTCTGGGATAAGACTGCATACAGTAGGTTGGGGACGGAAGAAGGAAGAAGCAGAAAGGAACTAAGGAGACACCAAACTAAAGGGGAAGGGTGCAAAATGTAGTTGAACACAGATACAAAGAACAGATTGGAGGTTGTCAAAGGTGGGAGCTGAGCAGGGAGAGGGGTACTAGTGGTCAAAAGTTACAAACTCCCAGTTATAACATAAGTAAATTCTGGGGATATAAGGTATAGCATGATCACCATAGTCAATAATACTGTATTGCATATTTGAAAGTTGCTAAGAAAGTGAACCTTTAAAGTTCTCATCACAAATAAAAAATTATAGCTATGTGTGGTGATGGATGTGAACTAGACTTATTGTGGTGATCATTTAGGAAGATTTTAAAAATCGCGTAATTATGGCATACATCTGAAAGTAATATAATGTTTATGTCAATTTATATGTCACTCTTCTGCTAGGACCTGCTCTGCTCACTATTGTCATGTTAGTAAGTCCCCCAGAATGGCACCCCACCTTGAGAAGGAAAACCCATAAGAGAACCAGGTTCTCTGTAAAATATAGAAGGCATTACAGAAGCAAGAAAAACATTTCCAGCCTGGCCAGCTTGGTTCAGCAGATGGGGCGTTGGCCTACGAACTGAAGGGTGGTATGTTCGATTCCAGTCAAGGGCATATGCCTGCGTTGTGGGCCTGATCCCTGGTGGGTGGCATGTAGGAGGCAGCCAATCAGTGATTCTCTCATCATTGATATTTCTACCTCCCTCCCTCTCCCTTCCTCTCTGAAATCAATAAAAATATACTTAAAAATAAAAACTCTTTCAGAGATTTACCATAAATAAAACAGTCATCAACAGAATAAGAGAGTGCAGAGTTAAGGCTCTCACTTGACTGCCCTGAAGAAGAAGAAAAAAATCTTTATTGGGGTTCAAGCTAGTTCATAGGTTTTAAATTGTTTTAGGGAGACTTTCATCTCCAAGAATGAGAAATCTATGGCAATGCCGGAAGATAAGAACTATTTAAATTGTGTCAGTGAATTGGTGACTCTTGTAGTTTTTAATAGCTACTTAGATTGCACATCTACCATGTGTTAAGCACCTTACCTAGTTACCTATTTGTTTCTTACAACACCATGCAGTAAGAATTATTAGCTTCACTTCAGATTAGGCCGCTAAGACTCAGAAAGGCTAATATACAGCAAGAAGTTTCTGTATCGAGATTCAAAACCAGGTTTGTCCTGCTCCAAAGGCTGTATCATGTGGTGTTCCGATAAAGCTCCTGGATCACTCCTACCTTATCATTACATCAAAGAGAAAATACTAAACTGGGCTGGCAAACACAGAGTTCCCATTTATGCACCTCTGATGCTATCCCATTACTGCTTTGGTACATCTTAAGTTACCTTTTTTAATAAACAAGGAAGCAGGAGAAGGCTTACCTACAAGGAAGTCTAATTCATTTGAAATACAACGTAGATTTTTAGCTTGAGTTAGATTTATTTTTAGAACAGTAGAGCAGAGGCTTTTTAACTCTTTTGAACCTGATCCATGGAATGAAAAACCCTTTATATCACGTTCTAGTTCACACAAATGCACACACATGTAGCAGAAGTTTCACAGAACAATCCTCATTACACACTTGAGAAGCACTTGGACATTTCAGATTCTAGTCCAGTCTTAGTGTTCATAGTCTTCCTTAATTATCTTTTATTTTTGTTATTGTGGTAAGCATACCTAACATGAGATCTACCCGTTTAACAAAATTTTAAGTTTACAATACTGTGTTGTTGACTACGGACACAATGTGGGTCAGTGGGTCTCTAAAACTTATTCTTCTTATATGACGGAAACTCTGCATGCATTGAACATCTCCCTGGCAACCAGAAGGAGCGCCTGTGCCACTGTATTGATGTCAGGATCCACATACATGTTTGAATTACATTCATTGCAAGGGACTCTGAATTATTTGTTTTTGTTTTAAATTACACAGTACAGTAAAGATGGTATGGAAGACATGTGAAGTAGATATGAAGGGGGGAAGAGAGAGAGAGATTTAAAAATGAATTATTGATGGCAACACAATGGAAATATTAACATCCTCATGCATTCTTAATTCTTGAACAGAGGAAGAGATGCCACTTTTATAAATGCTGCTTATTTTTTCCTACAGGCTGACTAGAAATGATGAAATACCAGATTGGCTTCACTAAATAGACATGTTAAAGTCCAAATAAAACTAAAACTCAAAGATTAATTCATCCTGTTTCTCAAATAATATTCATCAGCTCACTTGCTAACTAGGGCAAGTCTCCCTCAGAAGCAAATCCACCAAAGAGCATGGATATCTTTGTCCACTAGATGGCGACATAGAACAGGAGTAGCCCCTTAGCCAAACAGTATTTACTAAAAGGTAGGTTGATCTAGGCTACAGAATTTCTAAACCCAGGGCTACCCAAGAATTCACGTGAATTTAGCCTGAAAGTTTATTCACTGCTTCTGGCATGTTTCTGCCTCTTCTTGGACCATACCAGGATTTTAGCTTTATTCTTGCTGACAGAGTGCCATTTAAAATTATTAATATTCTTGCCTGTAGCAGTACTGATGAACTACTGCTGTGTAAAGTCAAAGCCATCATGATGTCTGTATTTATTAATAATCTGAAAACTTATCATATGCCATTAAGCTTTTATTTATTGCCTCTTCCATGTAACTTTTAAGAAATACTATGGGTCATTGTGTCATTTCCTATTGTTAACAATGTCTATCTCTCTTAATTATTCTACATATTGTAAAGTTGCCAGATATTTAATGGACATTTTAGTTCTTATTGTTTCATTGAAAAAAAAATGGTATTCTCAAATACACATGGGCAAGCCATTTCCTCTAAAAGAACTAATAACTGATAAGTTGAAAATCTATCGTAAACAAAAATGTATGCTTTTTGCAATATGGAAACGGTCTTTTGAAATAAGCATATGTGTGAGATTTTTTTAAATTTTCATCAAAGGATGCCTGTTCATAAGACTTATCTACACTTACTTGCAAATCTCACTTATTTGAATAATTTTTAACATAGGCAAAGAAATAATATTTATAAAGGATTGTCTCTTGCTACTTGTATTTGTATATCATTTGAATTTTTATGAGTACATATTACTTTTACAAAGAAGAAAATAAAGATGTTTTGTTATAAAAATAATATGTAATGATGAGGGAAAACATGAACTTTATTATGGCATCATTTGGGAAGTTATTACTAACAGACCGGTTGAATGCTCATACAATTTTAAGTGCCGTGTTTGTTAATTTTGACTGTGAATTGCTGATTTTTGAAATAATATTTCTTAATCTAGGTCATTTCTACTGCATTCTTACCAATAATTAACTATCCTTCTTAAAGTGGAAAGAATATCAAGTTATCCATTACCATTATTGCAAAACAACTAGTAAGACAACTGATGTAGCAATTCTAGTTGTTAAAAACAGAAAAATCAGTATATTGAATATTTTACCATGCTTCAAACTGCACAGTAACCCACTTACATGAGCTCATTTTATACTTTTTTTAAATATATTTTATTGATTATTTTTACAGAGAGGAAGGGAGAGATATAGAGAATTAGAAACATCAATGAGAGAGAGACATCAATCAGCTGCCTCCTGCACGCCCCGCAACCAAGGTATATGCCCTTGACCAGAATCAAACCTAGGATCTTCCAGTCTGCAGGCCGATGCTCTAATCACTGAGCCAAACCGGTTTCATCCATTTTATACTTTTAATAGGTATATAACATACGGGAGCAGGGGAGGGGGTGCATATCAAGGTTCTAAGGAAAAAAATTCTACAGAAGATCATACATCTAATGAGTTACAGAGCCAGGAAAGGACAAACCACATGATTCTGAGTTCAGGCTATACGTTTTTCATTTTTGTGTGCTTGAAGACTGAGTCCACAAATGTTCCCTACAGGTAGATGAGGAAGTCCTTTTAGCAGACATTTAAAGTATTGGATGCTCCTTGCTTTTTCTTCACCTATGTGGGGAGTGAGCCGGGGGAGGCACAGGAGTGATTCAGAACAGGCTGTGTGTCCCCACCATGCTCACACCCAGTGGTGAATGGGTCCTTCCCAACACCTGTGGGGCAGACTGCATAGGTCCTAATGACGCTGAATCATGATGTCATATTGATTTGTGACATTGTCCATCTTCACCTTTCAAAATGCAACTCCCTGAGGTAGATAGCATGTTTCATTCAACTGATAAGCATGTATCGACCACCTCTTAGGTGCCAGGGACTTGTATCAGGGGCTGCATACATGGAGGTGAGCGCAGAGAGGCTCCCGGCCCACATGGAGGATGAAGTCTAGCAGCGTACACAGACATCGACAAAATAAGCACAGACAAACATACAATCACCAATTCCACTGTAAGACAAATGAAAAGGCTATATAGAGTCAATAACAAAGTCAGACATAATTTAGAGGGAGTTTCTCTCAAGAAGCATTATTTAAGCTGAGAGAGTCAGGATTTATCAGGAAAGATTGGAGGAAATGTTCCAAGAAGGACTGCGCTGTACAAAGGCCCTGAGGTAGGAAAATGCTTCACTTGTTGGAGGACCTGGAGCTCCTGTGGCCCCAGTAGAGTGAGCGAAGCTGGGACAGAGAGGCAGGTAGGGGCCTTGTTGTCCATATTAAGAATTTTGTATTTTATCCTAACAACAGTGGTGAGCCATTGATAAGTAGAGAATATATGGAATCTTTATGTTTTTAAACAAGGACATCAGCAGTTTTGATGAGATTGCATGGAGTAAGAGTTCACAGTGGGACACCAGCTCAGAGGTGCCTACTGTAGTCTGGGAACAGGTGGCAGCCAATCGATGATTCTCTCTCATCATTGATGTTTCTATCTCTCCCTCTCCTTTCCTCTCTGAAATCAATAAAAATATTTTAAACACACACACACCAGCAGCCTCAATCATTTGACTCAGTGGATACAGCATCAGCCAAAGGACTGAAGGGTCCAGAGTTTGATTCCAGTCAAGGGCAGGTACCTCCGTTGCAGGCTCTATCCCCAGCCCTGTTATACGGTGTGTGGGAGGCAACCAATTGATGTGTCTCTCACATCAATGTCCTCCCCCATTCCCTTTCACTCTAAAAATCAATTAAAAAATATCCTCGGGTGACGATTATTTAAAAAAAAAAAAAAAGCCTAGCAAGTGTTAATTCCCTTCTTCCTTCTGCCAGCAGACTCTACCACCGCTCATATAGATTCACCCACATTTTCACCAAGAGAGAAATAGACATTGAACTCTTCCTAAAAGTGCTATTGTAAACATTTTACAATAAACTCTTTGTAGGGAAGGACAATGGTGTCCAGTGAACCCACCCCAACTCGGGAAATCATAATTCCTCCAGCAGAATCCTGCTCTGCTGGTGCTGAGCAAGCTTATGCCACCCACCATCCTCTTATTTGTAAAACCGGAACAATAACCATCTGTACCCTACCAGGACAAAAGTAGTTGGTATTTTCATATATTATCTAGCATAGCCCTGGGGCTCATACCAGGCTGTGAACATTTCGCCTAACCTGATGTATGTCCGTTTGCCCCACTGGTGCTCTATCCCCCACAGTGCTGAGGCGAGGCCTGGGAGGCACAGGCCTGAATCAGGGATCTTCTGTGCGAGTGTTGCACCTGCTCAGATTTGGCATCAGAATCAGGACTAAAGTTTCTAACATGGTCTCCCCCGTTCAAATGTCTATTATGAACCCCTGAGAGGGTAAGGGTCAGTTTTTTGTTTATTTTCTAGCACTTTTTTTGTTTGTTTTATAACCCTGGGATTTAATAAAACCATAGATGACAGTGATTTGTTGAAGAGAGGGTTTCTCAGTCACTCATCTTAAGCCTGGTTTTAAGGAACCCAGAGGCATAGTTGAGGTAGCAGCACCTTTTAATATTCAATTAAAATGTGCTTGAGGAGAGAAACCAAGATGGTGGCACAGGGGAACACCTAAACTGCTGCATCGCACAACAATTTCAAAACTACATCTAAAAGACAGAACGGACACCATCCAGAACCACAGGAAAGCTGGCTGAGTGGAAATTCTATGACTAGAAGGAAAGAGAGGGGCTCACAGAGACCCAGAAGAGTTATAAAAAGCTGAGGTACGGAGACACGTGCATGGAGAAGATGAGTGGCGGAGGGTCTGGCTGTCTTCCTCTAGCAGGAGAGAGATGGAAACTCCCGACTGCACTGAATCCCACTTCTGACTGCACTAAACCCCAGTTCCAGGCAAGACTCATACCAGGGGGAGGTCTGGATTGTCATGAAAAGGGAGGAGTGCACAGAAACTTAGGGGAGCTGCAAAAGATAGAGGTCTCGAGGCATGTGCAAAGAGACTGACTGCTGATTGTGCCTGGGCTTTCTCTGGCGGGAGAACCTCACAACTGTGCTGAAATTCAGGTCTGACTGCACTAAACCCCAGTTTCAGGTGAGAACCTTGGGACCCAGACTCATACGGGTCCCCAGAGTGCACGGAAACTAGTGGGAGAGTTGGAAAGGCAGAGGTCTGGAGGCACACGTGCACATGCTCACAGAGAGGGCCATAGCGATTACCGAGTGACACAGAGACCCAAAGGCCGCTATGTAAGGCAGGGCTGTCAGAAAGCCAAGGCTGACTACTCAGCCCTGAGACTCGACCACATCCAAGCCCAGCAGAGAGGCTTTTGCAATCTTGCAAGTCTTAAGGCTGACTCAAGCACAGAAGTTCTCCAGGCGTAGACACAGCTGATCCTCACAACCAATTGGCTTGGAGGTCAATTCCTCCCAGTGATATCAACAACAATCAAGACTTAACTACAACAAGACTGTATACACAGTCCACAGAGGGGTACACCAAGAGTATCCACCTCAGGTAACTGAGGAGGCGGAGCTACTGGGCCATATAGGACACCTAGCACACAAAGCTACTCTAGAACTCAGGGAAGCAGCGAAAATGCAGAGACAAAGAAACAGAACACAAACAAAAGAAATGAAGAAAAACAAATGACTGGGTATAGAGTTCAAAACCACAGTTATAATGTTTTTTAAGAATTTCCTAGAAAAGATGGATAAATTTAGCGAGATTCAAAAGGAGATGAAAAAAGACCAACTAGAAATTAAACATACACTGACTGAAATAAAAAATATTATACAGAGACTTAACAGCAGACTAGAGGAATGCAAGAATCAAGTCAAATATTTGAAATATAAAGAAGCAGAAAACACTCAACTGGAAAAGAAAAAAGAAAAAAGAATCCAAAAATGTGAAGATAGTGTAAGGAGCATCCACTATCAGAATTATGGGGGTGCCAGAGAAAAAAAAGAGTAAGATACTGAAAACCTATTTGAAGAAATAATGACTGAAAACTTCCCCCACCTGGTGAAAGAAATAGACTTAGAAGTCCAGGAAGCACACAGAACCCCAAACAAAAGAAACCCAAAGAGGACCACACCAAGACACATCACAATTAAAATACCAAGAGCAAAAGACAAAGAGAATATTAAAAGCAGCAAGAGAAAAACAGTTAATTACCCACAAGGGAGCACCCATATGATTGTCAGCTGATTTCTCAACAGAAACTATGCAGGCCAGACAGGAGTGGCAAGAAATATTCAAAGTGATGAATAGTAAGAACCTACAACCAAGATTACTCTACCCAGCAAAGCTATCATTCAGAATTGAAGGTTAGATAAAGAGCTTCACAGATAAGACAAAACTAAAGGAGTTCATCAGCACCAAACCAGTATTATATGAAATGCTGAAAGGTATTCTTTAAGAAGAGGAAGAAGAAGAAAAAGGTAAAGATAAAAATTATGAACAACAAATACATATCTATCAACAAGTGAATCTAAAAATCAAGTGAATTGAAAATCTGATGAACAGAATAAACTGGTGACTATAATAAAATCAGGGGCATAGAAAGGGAGTGGACTGATAATTCTCAGGCGGGAAAAGGTGGGAGGGTGCAGGGAGAGACTGGACAAAAATCAAATACCTATGGATGAGGACAGTGGGGAGGAGGTAAGGGCAGAAGGTAGGGTGGGAGCCCGGTGGAGGGGAGCTATGGGGGCGGGGGGGAAGAGGAACAATTGTAATAATCTGAACAATAAAGACTCTTTTTTTTTAAATAAAAAAATAAAAATAAAAATAAAATGTGCTTGAGCCTTTCCCCTAATCTCTATGAGAAACCTAATGATCTCCCAAGATTTACTTATTAATTGTTGAGATTTTACAGACTTGTCATTACTTCTGGTTCCAAAATTCTGGTCTTGCTGGACTTACATCCCTCTTGGGGTCCACTCCCAGTTCTGTATTTTTTTCTGTTCTGGCCAACCCAGACATGGAATTCAGCCTCTGCTTTGATTTCCCCCAACAACTTTCCAAAGCAGAACCTTTTGGAATTCCATTTTTCTCTCTTTAATCTCTCTCTCTTCTACTCTCTTGACTGTTGTGCCCCATTCCCAAATTACTGTTGATGTTTAGGTTCAGATTGATTTAGCTATGACTTTACTTCCTTGTATTTTCCATCCCTGGCCCAGGGCCTTACTTTCCATTTACAAGTGGATAATCAAGGTGTTATTTTAACCAAAGATAGTTCTCTTAAGAGTGACTTAGGTGCAACCTGGCCAAAGTGATTCAGTTGAGCTTCATTCTATGCACCAAAAGGTTGAAGGGGGACTTTTTTGGGGGGGAGAGCTTGAGATGTGGGAGTAGCTGATCAATGTTTCTCTCTCTCTCTCCCTTTCTCTAAGCATGTAAAAAAGAGTAACTTTGGTGCAAATTTTTAGAAAAAGATATATGCACATACACAGAGAAACACAAAAAAACACATATGTACACATGCATATACCTAATACGTATCATACATGTGCATGTTATATAATAAATAGAAATATATTAATAATTGCATAAATAGGTAATTGAATATTGAATACATATTGTGTATACATATACATACGGACATATACATATACCCTGCTGCATGCATTCATCTACATAATCTAATCTAAACCACTATGGGACTGTGAACTCAACCTCTTGTCTCATTCTGTTGGGTTCTAATTTTCATCTTTTTGTTTGTGCATTGCTACAGATCCTCCTCTCTGAGAGAAATGGATCCCATCCAGTTTGCACTATTTAGTTTGGAAAATGGGACTGTAAATATTTGTTCAGTCAGTCATTTATTCAACCACACATTCACTCAACATACAGTAATCAACCACCCACAATAGAATGCCATATTGAATCCTACGGGAGAGAAAAGATGGGTCAAGAAAGGAGGGGTTCGTAGCTTTAGAAACTTAAAATCCAGCTGTATGTACAATGCTCAACACGAAACAAACTGTTCCCAAATGCACAATTCTCATCAGAAGAACAGCAAATTAGAGCATAAAGCTAAAGCCTCACAGTGTACACCAATGCTGCTGTTTCAGCAGAATGAGCAGGAGGGAAAAAAAACCTCTGTGGTTAAAAGAAACTGCTGGCTTATGGATTTTTTTTAAATTACAATTTGCATGCTCTTCTAACAGTGTTGGTTCTGCTTAGATGGCAGAGTGGCTTTCATAAAAATTTGAGCTCAGCCTAAGCTTGTTTTAAAAAAGAGGTCAGGTAAAATGACTGCATTAACTGCACCAAGCTAGTTGAAAACCACACTGTCTTTCAGATGAAACAAAAAAGCCACAAACTGGAAATTTTTTGCCCACGAAAAACCCCTCGAAGTTGTCTCAGAAACACACATACGGGCAATTTCCTCTTTTCTCTTTAGGACTGTCCTCAAAGGAAACAGCTTTCCAAATCTGCAGTTAGACCAGTGGGACAGTTTAGCAGCTGGGGTTAATTTTGAATTGAGCAGGAAGTGCTCCCTGAGTATTCAAGTAGCACAAGATCAGGAAGAACCTGGGCGGGTCGATGTCTGCCTAAATTGCACAGGCCTTGCAAAGAAGTGATGCACCTGGGTCTACACTAACTCATAAGGGAACTAGGAATACGGTCCCACCAACAGCCAGCTATGTTTCAGGTTGTTGTTTTCTGTTCAGTCAGTTTGGTTTTAGATTGTGGCAAAAGGGGGAGATGGGAACTGAGACAAGGCAAAATAATAAGGAAAGTATCTTATTTATTAAACTCCTAATGTGGTTATATTGTGGATCAGGGACTTAATCCTTATGTAGCTCTTCCAAATCTCTTCATATAGTGCTGTAATTTATAACTGAACTCTACACTGAATATTCTTATCACTTAGTACTTTTTAAATGACTTTGGAGCAGAAATAAGTAATGACTGAATACATTTGTAAAAAACCCCTGCCGTATGTTTCGTTAAAATGTCTACATAAAAGCTGGATAACTTCATCAGTGTTCATTTGACATCAGGTAAGGGCAGAAAACAGGAGTCTTTTTATCCTGTATGTTGACAAACATGGTCTACATGTGGTATCAATGATAATTTTTTAAATAAATTTTATTGATTTTTTTACAGAGAGGAAGGGAGAGGGATAGAAAGTCAGAAACATGATGAGAGAGAGACATCGATCAGCCGCCTCCTGCACGCCCCCCACGGGGGATGTGCCCGCAGCCAAGTACATGCCCTTGACCGGAATCGAACCCAGGACCCCTCAGTCCGCAGGCCGTCGCTCTATCCACTGAGCCAAACCAGTTTCGGCTCAATGATATTTTTAATTCACAAACCAAATGTATACTGAATGTACACATGGAAGAATTTACATATGAATTTTGTGAAGAAATTCAAGTATTAAGATAATGAAGGGATAATATTAGTGTATACAGAGGGAAGATATGATCACCTATTTCTTGGTGGTATAAAATATGATAAATAAGGCTCAAAAATAGAGTGACACAGGTACAGGAGTCCCCCCTTATCCACAGAGGATATGTTCCAAACCCCCCTGTGGATGCATGAAACCACAGAGAGTACATATTTATGCTAAAGTATAATTTATAAATTAAGCACAATAAGAAATTGGAAATAATAACTAATAATAAAATAGAACCATCATGATAATACAGTAATAAAAGTTATATGAATGTTTCTCAAAACATTTTACTGTACTGTACTCACCTTTCCACTTAAACGAAGCATTTTACGGCTTCTCTTTGGCATCATAAGCTTCACTACTCTTGCACTTTGAACCATTATTAAGTAAAATAAGGGTTCCTTGAACATAAGCTCTGTGAAATAACTACAGTCCATCTGATAACCAAGTTGGCTACTAAGTAAATAACAGTGAGGAGTGTACACAGCATGGAGATGAAGGATGTTGGAATGAGTCACGTCCTGGCCTGAATGAGACTTGAACAATTTTATCACAATACTCAGAATGGCACATAATTGAAGCTTCTGAATTGTGGAATTTTCCATTTATTTTCAAACCATAGTTGTCTATGAGCAACAAACCACAGGAAGCTAAGCTGAGGATGAGAGGGATTACTGTATTCATATTCTATTGAAGTTAGACAATGCTTTTCTAGGAATTGGTTCTGTTCTTCCTTGCATGCTTCTGTGCCAAAATTAAAAAGGAAATACTAATTGTCTTCATTTGAAAATATTTGCAAGATGAACCTGGCATGTTAGATGTGAACCTGAGAGAGCTGTGTCTCAGTTTCATAAGCTTGCAGCTCCTCGTTTTCATATTTCCCAAATCATAGAACTGCTATTCCTGGGGGATCCTTACTTCTCACACATTATATTCTATTTACTTATTCATTATTGCTTAATGAAATCAGGCAGTCACATGATGTACTCTATCTTCAAAATCCTTTAAGCTGATATGCTTCAAATTCTATAAATTATATGTCCAGATTTAATATTAATTCTCTACATTTGTCTGAATGCTAGAAAAGTCCTCTCCTTGTATTAAAGAGGTGATATTATAAACAAGTGGGGAAAGGATAGACTATCAATAAATGATGTTAAACATATCCTGTCTGTTGATACAGCAGTATCCCGCAGGCATGGCTCAGTGGTTGAGTGTCAACCTATGAACCAGGAGGTCATGGTTCAATTCCCAGTCAGGGCACATGCCCGGGTTTAGTCTCCATCCCTAGTGTGGGGCATGCAGGAGGCAACTGATCAATGATTCTCCTTTATCATTGATGTTTCTAACTCTCTCCCTCTCCCTTCCTCTCTTAAATGAATTAAAAATATATTTAGCCCTAGCGGGTTTGGCTCAGCGGACAGAGCATTGACCTGCGGACCAAAGGATCATGGGTTTGATTCTGGTCAAGGGCACGTACCTTGATTGCAGGTTCCTCCCTGGCACCAGGCCTGGTCAAGGCACATGCAGGAGGAAAGTAATTGATGTGTTCCTCTCAGACCAATATTTCTTTCTGTCTTTCCCTCTCTCCTTCATTCTCTCTAAAAACCAATGGAAAAAATATCTTTGGGTGAGGATTAACAAAAAAAAGCCTTACAAATAAAAAATGGTTTCTTATATGTAAGTAAATAAAATAAGATCTTTACCTAATACTCTCTTCACAGATGTAATGGAAAGAATAAAGACCAAAATATATGAAGTGAACTTTTACTAACAGAAGAAAATATACAGATTATCTTCATGACCTTGAGTTCAGCCGAACTTCTTAAAACAAGGCAGAAAGAGCATGCATTTATAAATTTGCTTATAATTAAAAAAAATTTTTTTTAATGATTTCAGAGGGGAAAGGAAAGAGAGAGAGAAACATCAATGATGAGAATCATTGACCGGCTGCCTCCTGCTGGGGATCGAGCCTGAAATCCAGGCATGTGTCCTTGACTAGAATTAAACCTGGGACCCTTCAGTCTGCAGACCGATGCTCCATCTCCTGAGCCGAACAGGCTAGGGCTGCTTATAACTTTTAAATGACACCAAAATTAATGCTTAACTTTAAATTTTGATTTAAAAATAAGCCATAGATGAGAAGATATTTGTAATATGTATTAAGTATTTAAACTACAAGGGTTAATATTACTAAGCAATAAAACAAAGCCCTAAATTTTTTAAAAAATGGGCAAAAAATATGAAGAGAAAAGGGAATCAAAAGTCACAAAAATATGCTCCTCACCATACTTAGAGAAACACAAATTAAAGTAGATACCACCTTATATCCCTCTGATTATCTACAAAATCCTTAACCTGAAAATATGCAATGTTGAAATAGATGCAGAAAATATGAACTTGTATGGGGTGGAAATAAATGCAACTATTTTGATATCAATGCACAATACAATAAAACTAAAATTTTATGTACCTAATGACCTTGAAAGTCCTCCTCTGGAGAAACTTGCAAATATATGCACAGGAGACAGCTACAAAAAGTTGGGAACAATCTAAAATCCATTAGAGGGGGGGTAAAAAATGAAGGACATTATATCCCCAAGGTCATTAAAAGAGTTTTAAAAAATGAACTAGGTCTCTATGTATATTAACATTATTAACATAGATCACAAAAAAACATACCATTGGGAGGGGAAAAACAGATTGCAGAAATATTTAAACAGTATGATACAAATTATTTTAAATTAAAAAAAACTATCTATTGAAGATGAATACATACATATATATATATATAAAACCCTAATATGCAAATAGACCAAATGGCAGAACAACCAAACAATCCAACAACTGGTTGCTATGACATGCACTGACCACCAGGGAGTGCACATGGAACATGGCGGTTGTTGGCCACAGCGGGATGGTGGAGCAGATGAGTGGGGGTGCCAGACCAAGGTGGGACGCTGGTTGCTTTTATCAGGGCAAGCCTCTGGTGATTACTGAAAATTCTTTGCTCCCAAACACTGTGGTCCCGCCCGACACTCACACCCAATGCCAGTGCTGGAGCTGCTGTTTGCACCCTCTGCCAGCATCCAGCACTGGCCCTGATCATCAGTAGGTGAGAGTGGCGGCTGCTAGCCCCAATCACCCCTCGGAGCTTCTCCACCTCCCCTGCTCCTGATGGGCAATTGGGGCTGGCAGCTGCCTCTCACATCAGCTGCCAGTGATGGCCCCACTCGCACCCACTGCTAGCACCCAGAGCCGATCCTGATCCCTGGATGACATCAGCAGGTGTGAGCAGCAGCTACTGGCCCTATAGCCCCTTACGGCTTCTCCACCTTCCCCTGTTCCTGAGTGGTGATTGGGGCATCAGCTGCCACTCACACCCACTGTTGGAGCCCACCCCAATCACTCTGTGCCATAAGCAGGTGTAAGCGGGGCCAGCGCCATTAGCATGTGGGAGCAGAGGTGGTGGGAGAGAGCTGCTGGCAGACAGGGGATTGGGACTGTGGTGGGAGGGGCTGCGAGGGGGCGCGGAGGATGGGCCAAGACCACTCCTGTGCCCATCATGGCCCACAGTTCCTTTCAAGGTGCATGAATTTGTGCACTGGGCCCCTACTACATAAATAATAAATAGAATTGTTTACCTGAAGATACTACAAGAGTTATTTCCTGGGAGAAAAGTAGAGGAAGGCAATTGAGAGAAACAAAATGGACCTCAATTTTCTCTGAATATTATATTATTGTAACTAAAAACACACAAAGCATATTGCAAAATACAAAAGTAACATACTTGGACTCTCATTTCCACTGGTCGCAGATCCAACCAGCAGACCAGAGTCACAGAGCGCCCGGTCTGCAGGAGGAAGACCTGCAGGGCCCTTGGGTAATTTAGCACTGTAATTTAGCACTCATAGGACAGAGCAGTGCTCCAGCCTCAATTTCTATTCATAATCATGACATGGATAAAACACTACTGGATGCCCTCAGGAAGTTGGTGGTGTCCCCCTAAGAGTGCCCACTGTGACCCCCCTCACTCATAGACACTACAAGACCCTAAGAAGACGTTCTCAAACAGAATCCTATGGCTGGAGGAAAAACAGCTCTCAGCCTGAAGAAGATTATACTGGTGGGGGAGGGGGGCGAGGGAGGGGATTGAAAGCATTTTGAAGAAAAACTCAGGTTAAGTATGGGATTGGTTAAGTCAATCTGAGAATATCTCTCTCCCGAAAACAATAACAACAACAACACCTGGCTTTAAACATCTGTACGCAGCCACAGCACACCAGGCTCTCTCAACATGAGGAACACACATTATGGAGAAAGAGGGCGTTTCTGCTTCAGACTCTTCATCAGTGTGCTTTGCTCTATTTAACCTTATCCTTTGTGCTGAACTTTTGGAGGCTCTTACAGTCAGCCTTCGTCTAAGCACATCTGTGGCGAAGTTAAAAAAACTGGAAACAGAAAAAAAAAAATCTTTGCCAAATCCTTCAGAGATTTGCATACAGTTTAAAACTAAACTTTATTGATGCTTTTTTTAAAAAATATATTTTATTGATTTTTTACAAAGAGGAAGGGAGAGGGATAGAAAGTCAGAAACATCGAAGAGAGAAAGACATTGATCTGCCGCCTCCTGCATGCCCCACACTGGAGACGTGCCCTCAAAGAAGGTACATGCCCCCTACTGGAAACGAACCTGGGACCTTTCAGTCCGCAGGCTGAAGCTCTATCCACTGAGCCAAACCGGTCTCGGCAATGCTTTTTTATTAAATAAAAAAAAGAGAGAGTAATTTATTTAAAAATAAACACTTGTTCTTCCCCAGAGTTACTTGGGGACCTTTCTGGCTGGGTTCGGTGATTACAGCCGGACCCAGTAGCAGCCGCAGGAGCAACCATATCTTTGGCTTTTACCACGCAAGACCTCGGAGCACTTAAAAGGTCAAGAGACCAAAACAGAGCACAGCCACTCCTCTGGGACCTCACTGCATTGCTTGGGCAGAGGTGGGGCTGGGTGGGATGACAAATCTTCCCCCTGCTTCGCTGAAGGAAGCCAAGCTCTGTGTTGATTTACAGCTGTGAGTGACTACTTTTATTTGTCAATATTCTAAAACATGATTGGGAAATCTGCATCATTAAAACATAATCTCTCAACTCAAAGATAAGGCAAGCAGTTTTCTTTCCTTAAATTGTCATTATTCCTTGCTGTATCTCAGTCTGGCTTTCTAATTTTATTTCATGAGGAGAGAGAGGAAGAGGGAGAGGGAGAGGGAGAGAGAGAGAGAGAGAGAGATCGGTTGCTTCCCACATGCATCCCAACCAGCACTGAGTTCACAACATGGGCATGTACCCTGATGGGGAACCAAACCTGCCACCTTCTGTCGCACACACTCCAACCAATGCAGCCATACCAGCCACAGCAGGTAAGCGGTTTTCTTTTGAGAAAAGTACAGCTTGATATTTTACCCCCTCTAGATTTCTAGGTCAGTATAAGATAAACTGTTAGACGTTTGATACAAGCATCACAAGTGTTGTGATTTAAGTAGCTACATTTCTCAGAAGACTCCCATGTTTTTGTAACCTCCTCTCCATTTTAACAGGCCTAATGAAAACAAATTTAGCCTGATGTGTCTTGGAAATTGAAATTCCACCAGTGCTGGGTATTCATGACTACCTGGGGCACTCATAGATATGCACTCGGTGTTTTTGCGAGGCCCTGGAGACAAGACCGTGATTGGCAGGTGCCGACACCCATCGGGCAGACTGGCGCCAATGTCCCTTTTAGTTGGCTAGTACCTGAGCCTTCCCGGGAGTTCAACGCTGTGCCTACCACCCTGTCCTGGAAGATCATTGTGGGCCAGATGCATGGATCTTGGCAGATTTTGTAACTCAGAACTGAAATCTGGTTGAGCCCTTCCGGGCCCATTGCTTTTCCAGCCTTCCTGTTCGCATTGTTGGAGCACAATCTGATCCTCATGGCCACCCTTAATCTTGACCAGTCTCTCAACCAATCAGAGCGTAGGCAGGAAGCATCTGAACTTCTCTAACTCATCACCTGGATGTAGTGCTGAGTGTCTCATAGGGAATACAAGGTCTGACACCCTGAGGACCTCTTCAGCTTTTTTCCCCTCCTCCCCTCCTCTTTACACACACACACACACACACACACACACACACACACACACACACACAC
>JAAGEH010000480.1:32963366-32993808 GCA_011751065.1 Lasiurus cinereus
TGGGAGCCTCTCAGATTCCACGGCAGCACTACTGAGCAGCAGGCACAGTGGGCTGGGATGAGTGTGAGCGAGTGGCACCAGCTCCTCCCTGGCTGCCTGCCGCTTTGGAGTACTGCTACATCCCCTGATGGGTCCTAGATTGCAAGTGGGCGCAAGCCAGGCTGAGGGAGCCCCTCCTCTCCCTCCTCCATGCACTGATTTGTGCACCAGGCCTCTAGTAAAACTATTAAGAGGATATCTACTGTTACTAAACTGAAGACCAGAAACACTAACTTGCCTAAAGTCACATAGTTAGAAAGCAGCAGAGCTAGAATCCGAACCAGTAGTCTAATTCTAGAGCCTATGCTCTTAACTATCACGGCAGGTATGCCAATGAGACAAAGAAATCAGCTGAAGGCACATCTGGGACACTTAAGGTGAGGCTTATTTTTCTTCTTGGAAAGCTGTTACCTACTGAGTCACAGCTGAGTATAGTAGAGGAGAAAGATAGAAGGTACTCAAGTTTTTGAGGACATCCTTGAGCAACTGAATTATCTAGCCGTGGAACTGTTCTACCTCTGGAATTCTTTTCATGTGAGATCATGAATCCAATACTGTTTAATCTATTTTAGTTAGGTCTCCTGTTACTTGCAGCAAAAAGCACTCTCATTGATACACATACAGATAAGCATAAATTCAACCTGAGACATACAACACATTTAGGGAGGCCAAATATTGGCACCAGGTACAAACTTTTCATCCAGCCAACAAATATTGAATATCCTTCATATGCCAGGTAACATTGCAAATTGTTGAACTGAACAGGAAGGGAAAGGCAGGTTTCCACACTTATGGAGATTATAATTGTGTGGTAAATGTGGTAATGAAAGTGGAGGCAGGCTTATTTAGGGAAGCTATCATGAGGACTAATCTAGACGAGGAAGTTAGAGAAGGCCCGAATATAATCTAACAAAAACATACATACCAGATTCAAAGAATCCATGCCCTATCAGTTAATATCATCCACCTTTAGTGTGTATGTATTTAATTAGTGATATACTTTGGTTTTAGTTGTAGAAGAAATGTTAAGTACAGTGTTGTGTGTATAACTGTGTTGGGTTTATATGTATTTAGATAACTTCATAATAAAATAATTTAAATCAGCACTGAGGACCAGAATATTTCCCCCTTTTAAAGGGAAACATTGCAGGCAATTTTGGAGAAGCAAACTAATATAAAAGACAAAACAAAGGAAAGGGAACCAGGATATTTGGTTCCTATTTCTAGCTCACTGGCTGGCAGCCCCTCTGTGACTTGAATTCCATAATTTGTAAAATATAATTCATCAGGAGTTGCAATGTAATATTTCAGAGTGTTTAAATTAATGAAGAATAAATCCTAAAAACCCTTGCAATGTTGTGAGAGTCACAGAAATTATTCATAATTATTTCTTCGTTATAGCAAATAAAATGGGCAAAATAAAGGGGGTGGATACAGGACATGAAACACAAGAAAAGAAAGCAGAGGAGGAAAAAAATCAGGAGGCAGTAAGTGGCTGGCAAACCCTCCAGAGCAGGAAACAGGGCCATATTAAAGCTGTTACTGAAATAAGTACTTACTGGAACCTCTAGAGATGACCAAACATCAAGAAGGAAGTGATTCTTAAGTAAGTTTTATTATGGAAAATTTCTAACACGCACGAAAGTACCGAGAATAGTAATGAGAACTACCACGCAGCCTCAACAGTCAATCACTCATGCCCAATCCTGTTTCCCTTAGATCTCCCAGCCCCCTTGTCTGAAGCAAGCTCCAGACATCATATTATTTCATCCTTAAGGAAGTCGGCAAGTATCTTTAAAAAGCAAAAGGGAACTAAGGCACTTGGGATTGGGGGTGGAGGGAGGGGGGGGTGGTCCATGCCTAGCTCACTCAGCAGCAGCCCTTTGCATCTTCAATTCCATAATTTGTAAAGTGATATGTAGGGGTTGAAACTGAATGTTTTTTTAAGTAAAAAAAAAAAAGGAGGTGATTACATCCTAATAAGGCTCTCCAGAAGGGACTCTCACCCCATCAATCCAGGTCCCGGTTTCATTCCCCCCAGAGCCCAAGGTGCCCTTCCTTTCAAGGCTGGGACCCCAGCGCAGCCGGCAAGACCCGGCCTTTTAGGGCGCTGGCTGGCCCTCGCCCCGCCCCTCTCCCCGGGAAGTCTCCGCCCCCTGGGTCCCAGCAGCCCTCGCGCGCCTCCGCGCGCCCCCGCGGCCTCGGCGTAGGGAGCGGCTCGCCGCCCTGGACGCTCTGGGCCTGACCCCGGAGCGCGCACGCCGTGCGTCCCGGGCTCGCCGGGCATCCGCACCGGGGAGCTTGCGGGGGGAAAGAAAGCCTGACAGTTTGGTCCACCATGTTCTTCACCGCGGCGGCCTTACGGGCCCGGGCGGCTGGCCTCACCGCCCCGTGGGTAAGGAGGCTCGGAATGAGCCCGGCCGCTGGCGCCGCCCTTCTCCCTCTCTCCTCGCCTCTTCTGTCGTGAGCAGCCGAGAGCCCGGGGCTCTGGACCGGCCCTGCAGGCGGCGGCAAGGGCACTGCGGCCTTCGCCCTCCCTCTCCCTGCAGAGGCGGCTGCGGCGAGGAGCTCCGAGGGGGGGCCGGCGGGTTTGGCTGAGGCGGGTGCGTGTGAAATACGTGAAATAGGGTTCACCAGGAGTTGCCGTGTGATGATAGTATCTTGTGAAGAGGAGGGTGCAGGAGCGGCCGCTCGGTGCTCGGTGCGGCCCTGTTTCCCGCGGGCGCCGGCGCTGGTCCGGCCGTGCCCCGGGCCCGTGCTCCGGCAGGGGGCGGCTGGCCCGGCGAGCCCGTGACCTTGCGGCCGCCGGGTTGCGTTGTTCTGCGGAGGACGCCGGGGTCGTGGCGCTGGTTCAGGAGCGCGCGTCGCCCTCGGCCCAGGGAAGCGGGGCCGCGGCGCCTTCTTTTGTGCTTCGCATAGCGGGGAGGTCGGCCACGCCGCACTGCACGGTGCAGGAGGACCGCAGCACCAGTACTTGCACAGCAGGATTTTTAGAGCTTGAAGGGTTGTTTTTGTTTTTTAAATATATTTTATTGATGTTTTACAGAGAGGGAGAAGGATAGAAAGTCAGAAACATCGATGAGAGAGAGACATCGGTCAGCCGCCTCCTGCACGCCCCTCACTGGGGATGTGCCCGCAACCGAGGTCCATGCCCTTGACCGGAATCGAACCTGGGACCTTTCAGTCCGCAGACCGACGCTCCGTCCACTGAGCCACACCGGTTTCGGCGAATGGTGGTTTTTTTTGAGATCCAGCCACTTCTCATGTCAGGCAAAGAAAGGGAATCTCAGAAAGGTGGCCACGTCCGAGTCCACTTTTAAAATGGCAGATTCCAGGAATGATAAGCACAGGGCCTTTACGGGGGGGAAAGAAGGAAGCCTCTTTGTCTTTGCAGCAAAATAGAGGAGGTGGAGTCAGCTCTCCGCTGAAGAGAGGGACCGTAGAGATAGCGCACCGCAGGGTAGAATGAGTTGGGGGCTTTGGGGTTGCACCAGAGTTTGGATGGTGACTTTGGCTGTTATTTTTCTCAGTGTCCTCGGTGGTAAAATGGGAACTATTGTAATTTGCAGAGTTGAGTCTTTTAATGACCGTTGGCGGTTCTACTGGGGGATCCTGCACGGACGGACTCCAGATAACAGTGTGGGTGGTAATGATAGGTGGCACTTGGCGACCGCTCTCCGTGTGCCCAGCACTGTGTTAAACATTGACATTCTGCATCCCGTTCGTGAGGTTGGTGCTCTTATCCCCCCCCCTTTCACATAACCAGATGTAGACAGTCCCTGTTCCTGTGGAGTTAGGAGTGTTGTAGAAGAGGAAAGGCAAGGCAAGAGTGGACTATTGATAGTTGGCAAGGAAAAGCTTGTGGGCCTGAGTGGCACAAGCTGTGCTGCTGGACTCCATTGTTGGAGGTGAGGTGTTCCAGGTGAAATGAGAGAGTGGGCAGGACCCAGATCCTGGAGCGCCTTGCGTGCTGTCCTGAAGAATTTGACTTTGTCGCAGAGGCCGTGGAGAATCGGTGAAAGGTTTCAGAGGAGCAGAGGGACATGGTCAGGTGTCTGCGTTGGATGGGACTGAAAGGGAAATGGATTTGAGGGGAGCCAGAGGCAGGGACACTCAATAGGTTTAGAGGCTCTTGCAGAACCGCAGGTGAGACTAATGAGGATTAGACCTTGTCTACTAGTAGAAAGGATACAGAGTACAGTTAAATTTTAGTTTCTTCTGCTTTTTGAGGGAAGAGGTTAGAGGGTGTAAACTGAAAAACTGTTAACTGAAAAAAACTTAAGGTACTGGAAGAAAATAATCTTTTTTAATATATATATATATATATTTTTTAATCTGAACAATAAAGATTTAATTAAAAATAAAAAATAATAAAAAAATAAGTATGATACATAAGAAAAAAGAAAATAAAGTTTCTATGATACTATCTTTGAGATAAACATTTTATAAATGATTACTAAGTTTACTACAAACTGTACTATAAAGGGGAACTAATTAAAACAATTGTTAGGCTTCGAAGCCAAAAAAGCATTATATTGTTTCAGAATGCATTATTTAACATTAGAAAAATAACTTTTAAATATTTAATATATATTTTTATCGATTTGAGGGAGGAATAGAGAGGGAGAGAGAGAGAGAGAAACATCAGTGATGAGAGAGAATCATTGATGGGCTGCCTTTTACACCCCCCCACACTGGGGATGGAACCTGCAACTTGGACATGTGCCCTGTGCCCTGACCGGGAATCTGACTGTGACCTCCTGGTTCATAGGTCGATGCTCAGCCACTGAGCCACGCCAGCTGGGCAAATGAAATTGTTGTAGGTTAACTTCAGCAACTTTCTCTCTCTCTCTCATTAAATAATCATTACCTGGTATGTAGTATGTGCCTAGTAAATATTTGTTGAGTTGATGAATAAGTTTTAATTTTTTTGTTTATTTCCCCCTCAGTTTTATTGAGAAATAATTGACATACATTATTGTAAAAGTTTAAGGTGTACAGCATGATGGTGTGATTTACAAGTTTAATTTTTCAGTTACACAAGTATTGTCCGAAAAATGTAATATTAAGAATGGCAAATGAATAAGCTCAAAAAATGAAAATCACCCATAATCTCATCAACTTGGAAATTACCAAATGTTTAACATTTTGAAGTCTGCAATTAATAGACCTTAACAGAACTTTTAAAAAATCAGATGATATTGTTCACCCTATTTTGTAGCCTGTTTTATTTCTCACATTTGATCATCTTATCAGCAGACATTTTACACGGTCATTTTTAATGCATAGCATTCATTCCATTGTATGTTCTATAATTTATATAACCAGGCCCATCTTCTAATATTTTACAAATAGTGGGATGTCAGATGACCTAGGAAAAATTAGGAAAATATGAATAAAGAGGTTCCTAATAAAATTGCTTTCCTAAAAGAGAAACATTTGAAGAAAGCATTTACATTTTCAAATCTTTTACATTGCTTATTCTGTCACAATTTCTACTTTATTAGCCAGTTGCTGTTTTTTTCAGCAACAGGCTTTTCAGCTCATCATTGCTTACAAAATATCAAGAACTTAGTACTGTGTCTAGAATTGCTTGGAAGACACTACTTGTATAATAGCCTTGAGCCATATTTCTTAATCTCTTTGATCCTCATTTTCTGTGAAGTGTAGTAACATCTTATTGAGTGATTGTCAAGAATTGCCTAGAAATTATGAATTATGGATCAAGAATAGACTTACTTTCTTCTTTCCTTTAGTAACTGCATGTGGCTTTCTGTAATGTTGATACTGCAGGAAGCCAAGATCAACAGAAATGAATATAAATGTAAGAAGTCCAGTCAGAAGGCTGAATGGGCCTTTGATATTCACAGGGCGGAATATCTGCATTTTATTACCTGCTGCTGACTCAATGGCCTAAAGCAAACTCCTCCAACCTGATAATCTTACTGTTTACTAAACATTACCATTAATACATGTCTGTTTGCATTCCTAAAAGGCAATTGTGTATTCTAGTAAATAAAAAGCAGATGGGTACTTGGTCCCTCGAACCAAGTTCACAACTGGTTTCCCTCATAATTTCCAAATTTATATTTCTTGTCTTGTGTATTAATTTGCACGTCAGCCCTTTCTCCAGGTCTTTGAACCCAGGCCCTGCTGTCAGTGGCCTCACATGACACCACTGTATACAGCTCAGTATTGCCTCACACCCAAGCCAGTACTTAGTTTTGTAGGGGTGAGAGAGTTGTGGCATTTTCAGGGATTGTGTTTTTAGTTTTAGAATTTCCATGTTTCATTTTTTGGTTTCTATTTCTGTCTTTTTAGTCATTGATAATATATATATATATATTTTTTTAATGTCCTTAAGTGTAGTTGCAGCCGTTTTGAAATTGTTTGGTAATATCCATTGATTATGTTGAGTGATTTTCGGTTGTGGATGGTATGTCATAGAGGCTTTAGATTTTGTTAATTCCTCCAAAGAGTTGTTGTAGGCCAGTGGTCGGCAAACTCATTAGTCAGTAGAGCCAAATATCAACAGTACAATGATTGAAATTTCTTTTGAGAGCCAAATTTTTTAAACTTAAACTTCTTCTAACGCTACTTTGTCAAAATAGACTCGCCCAGGTTGTAATAGTATTTTGTGGAAGAGGCACAGTCAAGGGGCCAAAGAGCTGCATGTGGCTGCCGACCACAGTTGTAGGCAGTTAATGTAATTGAACTCAAACTGCAATTCAACTTCCTTGAGGGCAGCAACTCAGATATGGTTCAGTTCTTTTTATCAGAGCTGCTTGGAATATGCATCATGTGCATGGGTCATCCACAGAATTTGGGGTTTCTCCTCTCTGTTCCTTTTAGGAATTTCCCACTTTCCCAGGCCTGTGATTGTCCCAAACTTACCTGTGTTTATTCATACCACTAGAGGCCTGGTGCACAAAATTCATGCACTGGGGTGGGGGTGTCCTTTAGCACAGCCTGCACCTTCTCCAATCCAGAACCCCTCAGGGGATGTCCGACTGCCACTGTAGGCCTGATCCTAGGGATCGGGCCTAAACCTGCAGTCAGACATCCCTCTGATAATCCAGAACTGCTGGTTTCTAAACACTTGCCTGCCTGCCTGCTTGTCCCTAACTGCTTCTGCCTGCCAACCTGATCACCCCTAACCACTCCCCTGCCAGCCTGATTGACACCTAACTGCCCTCCTCTGCCAGCCATCTTGTGACAATGTGGGGATAGCCATCTTGTGACGATGGCCATTTTGTGATGATGTGGGCATGGCCATCTTGTGATGTGAGGGCATGAGAGTCAATTTACAGATTACCTCTTTATTATATAGGAGTATTAAGGTTGCAGGTTCTCTCAGGAGTTTAGTTGCCCTGTACTAATGAGGGTCTGCCTTCAGGTTAAAAGTTGTAAGGAAAAAACAACAACCCACTTCTCTTCTAAGTATAGGCTTCCCCTCCCTCCTGTGTCTGTATGCATTTGGTGTTTCTCCAGTGCCTTCAGAAAGTTTTTGTTCTTAAAAGAAATATTTCATCCATAGTTTGTAATTGTTACTCAGTGATTTGGACTGATAATATCTAATCAACTACACTAGAAGTAGAACCTTCTGTGGTGGCATTTTTTTTTTCTTATAAATTTTAAGTTTTATAGGATGAAATGCTCTCATTCCATTAGAGATTTATTTTTAATATATTACTTTTCTTAATTTACTTCCATTGTTGAGAGTATTACAGATGTCTCCCATTTTGTCCCCCTCCACCTGGCTCCCACCGCACCTCAGGCCTTCATAGCACTATTGTCTGTGTCCATGGACTACTAGTATGTATATATGCATAGAAGTTCTTCAGTTAATCCCCCACAGCACCGCTGCCTTTCCCTCTGAGATCTGTGAATCTGTCCCGAGCTTCCATGTCTCTAGACCTATTTGTTGATTTTTAAACCTGATTTTTGTAATGTCCCAAGTTTTTCCACTTTGCCTTAAAGATTCTGAAGTTCTTAAAATTAAAAAGAAAAAGTAGCATTTGTGTTAGTTTTCTATTGCTACTGTCACAAATTACCACAAGCTTGGTGACATAACACAACACAAATTTACGGTCTTAATAATTCTATAAGTTAAAAGTCTGACATGGTCTAAAATCAAGATAGACTTCTTTCTGGAGACTCCAGGGGAGAATTTGTTTTCTTAGCTTTTCCAGCTTCTAGAAGCTGCTCTTATTTGTTGGATGATGGCCCTCTTCCATCTTCAAAGCCAGCAAGGGCTGAGGAGTTTCTCATGTCATATCATGTCATGTCACATCATTCTGACCTTGCTTCTGCCATTTGTCACATATCCTTTTCTGACATTGCTCCCTCTTCCAAATTTTAAGGGCCCTGTGATTACCTTGGACCCTGATGATCCAGAATGATTACCCTATTTTAAGGTGAATTGATTAGCAACCTTAATTCCTTCTCTTTTGCTGTGTATATTAACATATTCACAGCTCCCCAGAATTAGGACATGGGTATCTTTGAGGCATTATTATTCTGCCTAACACAGTCTTAAACAATTTATTTTTTCAGCCTTAAACAATTTAGAAGAAAGAGAAAATTACAAATTTTTAAGTATTCACTTAGGTTCAGTAGGCCATTTTTGGCATACTACAAATTCAGATCTTTCTAATGGGTTTGTGAACGCAGTCTCCATTTCAGATATATAAATAGCTCAACTTTTTTCTCTTTAGCACTCTTTAGTATCAGTCCAGTATATTTGATAATAAGTTGTAGGTTCGTTTACTATGTTGGTCTGGTTTTCCATTGGGAAACCTTGACTCACCACTTTTGGAGTCAAGTCAGGAAGCATGTTATAAATCAGGAAATTTCTTTCAGTAAACATTAAGGACTATGTTCAAACTCTTTTTGCTTTGCCTTGTTGGGGGAGAAGGAAAGCAACTTTATAAGTGGGATACTTTGCTGGGTGTTATCCCATTTTGTAGGTGAGAATCTGAAGATACCCAGGCAAATGTGCCCAAAATTACATAGAATAAGCCTGAACTGGGTTTGTTTGCTTGTCTTATTTAAAAAAAATTTTTTTTTTAACTTACCTTTTTGAAATCTCTCAACTTTATTGAGGAAAGTTGATGTGTATAGTGAAAATTTAAATTTAATAGGTGCTATAAAGTGATTTCACTTTGCTTAGGGAAAAGAGACTGTGGGGCTTTAGAGAGATAAGAGGAGGAGGTTAACCTTGGTCATGATGGATGAGGGAGGTATAGCGTAACATAATGTTGTCAGTACAGGTAGCTCCATGTACAAGGACAGTGAATGTGAGAGAGCGTGACACTATGGACAAGGAATAACCTGCTTGGAAGGTGAGACTGGAATAGGTCACAGAGTAGAGGACTTTGGTATGTCATACCACAGTTTAGATTTTATTCTGTCGGCAGTGAATGATTTTATATTGATTTCCACCACTGCCACCTCCTTCTCCCCCATCATAATTTTAGGTCAAAAATCTCTGGAGTTGTGGAGAAGGGTGAGATTGGAAGGCAGGAGACCAGGTAGAAGGCTATTGTGGTAATCTAAGAGGGAAATGAAAAGAGTTTGAACTGGGGATAGTTGTAAGAAACATGAAGTAGTATGAAAAACAGACTTTAAAAGTTGTTTCGGTAGAATGGGTAGGACTTGGTGACTATCTAAATGAGAAAAAGTGAGAGATAAGGGGATTGCGGAATGTTTTCATGATCATAGTTTAAGCCACTGTCTGTAATAACTGTCTACAGTTGAATTACCATAGGTTAAAAGAAATATTTTGTTACATACCTTTTTAAGCAACGTGAGGCATAATTTTTTAAAAGTTATGAGTAGCAAATTGAGATAAAGATAGAAAACAAAATGTAATCATAATATGTCATTTCTCTGCATGAAAAAGTTAATAGGTTTCCTTGGGGATCGATATAGTAGGCAAACATATTTAAAAATTTCAGAGGTGAAAAGGTGCAGAACCTACCCATTTGTAGAAGTGTATGACAAATCTATGAATCCTTTCTGTAGAGAAGCAGTTATTTGGGATAAAACTGCAGAAGTACATAGCTATGATGGCTAATAAATTTAAATTTATCAGGAACAGTTAAATCACTACCTTTACTTCTATTATGTTTGCCTTGTTTGAATTGTCCAACTCTTCGCCAGTTCCATGCTTGGTAATCCAGTGTTCTACGATCTGTGTTTAGTAGAACTCAGAAATCGGAGGATTTCTGAACCATAATTGAATTGCTTTTGGGTGTTGGGTTGGGGAGAGGTGAGGAAGGTAGAAATGATAGGAGAACCAAAAGAGCACAGAGAAATGAAATGCAAAGGAGAGAGGGGGGGATTCAAATGGGTTTCTTCCAAAACAATTGAGTATGGTCAGTCTCTATAGCATACATCATAAGCAGCTTTCTGAAACTTTTTATGGCTGGAGTTTCTAAACTAATTTAGTAAAGAATTAAAAAGGAGGATGCAGTTGACTCATTAATGCAGAGTATATGACTCATTTGTACAGAATGAAAACATGTTTATGAATACACACTATATAAATGAAAGCTTGGCTCCAACTTTATTCACACAAAAGTGAAAGGATGTAAGATAATGGCATATTAACTTCTCAAATGTATGCTAACAGAGTGTTGTAGAAAGGATACATGACTGGGTTTGATCCTGGCTCTTCCACTAATTCCTATGTTAACAACCTTACCTTTGGACTTCTGCTTTTTTACACCTCTCCTAAAATAGAATGGGCAGGGTGTAGTGTAGTAGACTATAACTCTTTAAGATCTTTTACTTCTGTAAATTGATTCTGTTGTTTTTAGTTATGGACCATAAAGTATTTCCACATGGAAAATTTCATAAGGCTTATGATTTACAAAATTTTCTTAAAATTTTAGGGAAGACATATAAGGAATTTGCATAAGACAGCTGTGCAAAATGGAGCTGGAGGAGCCTTATTTGTGGTAAGTAATTACTTAAATTTCTTCAAAAGAAAAAGATTTGAAAATTTGGGTAACTTCGTAAGAATAATCCAAAATATTTTAAATAGCCATGTCTTTGGTATATCCTGGCCATTGTGGGAATTTAAATATAGATAATTGAATTCACTATTTTTCAAAAGATATGTGGTTCCAGCTTAACTTCTCAAGTTTAAATTGGTACCAGAGCAAATCTGAGAGAATAACAATTTAGATTATTATTTGGTGAAATTACTATGACTGAGCCCTTACCCAATTTCACACTTTGAATTCTTAAAACTCAGTCATGTTGGTTCACTGAAGATTCTTAGGCTGCAACTTGGCGAATCCCAAAATAGCACTAGTTTGAAATTTACAGACTTTAGTAATAGAGTGAATACATTGGTAGTTGGCCTTTGTATTTTTGGTTCCCAGGATTAACTACAGATAAAGGTCAATGAACTCCCCAGCTTAGTTGCACAATGCAGAAAATACAAGATAATTTATTCCTCTTCTCTGGCAAAGGTACAGTTTTCAAGAATTAATCTGGTATTGTTTAAAGGCAATTTACTGGACAAGTATGATTTAGAGTTAGTGGTATAGTCTTGTAAACTAAGTTATTCCCAGGCTGATTCTTAATGTTAGTTGGCATACTATCAATAAGTAGATTTCTGCTTTATATTTTATCATCTTTGTTTAAAAACATATCAAATACGCTATGTGTTTGAGATCTTTGTTCACAGTTTTCATTTCATTTTTTCTTGTGTGTCTTTGAAAAAGAATTGAGAGTTAACTTATTAAGAGATTCAGTTCTGTGTTCACCTTACATACAAAACATTAATCATTGTAAGTGTTAATCTTAGTGTGACTCATTTGATTTCCTGTTGACATGCCATTTCTTGTCAGTTTTTAAAGAGGGCTTGCTCTTTTATGGAGAAAAAAAAATAGAGCTTCTTGCTGTTGGCTAGTTTCTGTTACAGAAAACTAGCTGTTGGCTAGTTTCTGTTATGTGGAGAAGAGATGGTGTTTTTGTACCTTCCCTAAAGTAAGTGAATCCCTTTGACAATTAGATACACTCTCTTTGGAAAAATACACATAAGGCTATCAATAATTAGTAATGTTTTGGTAATTACATTTGAAGATCCTGTCCTCTAATCAAGTTAGATACTCCCTCTCCCCCCCTTTTTTTTGGTCCTAAAGCTACTTCTCTTAAACCATTAAATGGTAATTTCTAAAATTGTTTGTAATTTTGAATTCTGCTAACATTAACTTGGGTAATCATACTCATCACATGTGTATATTTACTAATTAGTTTAGCCATTGTTTTTTTATGTACAGATAAATTGATTTGTATTGTGTTGAAAATAAAGCAAAGAGATTAAATTAGCAACAGTAATGTGCAAAATTATTTACACTTTTGAGGAATTTTGATCATTTTGGAAAATATTTTTTCCCCTTTTGTATAGCACAGAGATACTCCTGAGAATAACCCAGATACTCCATTTGATTTCACACCAGAAAACTATAAGGTACGATAAATTAGTGTTATAATTAATGGTACAAACTATTTAGTATCTTCCAGAGATATAAAAACGGGTGCTTTTCCTTTGATACAGAGGATAGAGGCAATTGTAAAAACCTATCCAGAAGGGCATAAAGCCGCAGCTGTGATTCCAGTTTTAGATTTGGCCCAAAGACAGAATGGATGGCTGCCTATCTCTGCTATGAACAAGGTACTGAATTCATTTTTGCCTTAGTTCAAAAAAAAAGGAGAGATTGTGTATGAACTTTCTATATAGAAATTCCTCTGACATTCATTAATATCAAAATATGTTTTCTCAAATTACATGTTTTTGTTGGTTCTCTTAGTAACACAGGAACTTGAAAAGTAGAGTTTTTTATTCTTGTAAGAAATAATAAAAGCATTATAACAAGGTTTTCTTTTTTCCCCTCTTTTTGGTCATAATACAGATTAAAGATTCCAAATGTGTATAATTTGCTGTCAAGATATTCTGAAAATTAATGTACTGTTTAAACACCAGAATTAAAGAAAAAAGGATCTGCTCATAGCTAATGGTGAATCTTTATAATATTTTTAATCTTTGGTGACAGGCTTTAACAAAAACCTATACAATATATGATGTGCGACACTTGATTGTGGCACCTTGGAATCAGTAACCCATAGAAATGTTATGAATGACCCATTTAAATTAAGTTAGTCTATTCATACATATTCAAGATTTTGTTTTTTTTACTAATTGTATTTTCAGTACTAATCCAAATATCAAGTTTACTCCTATTCTATTAATATAACTACATTTATGTGGTATTATGTTAAAGTGTATAGTTTACAAAGTGCTATGCAAAACCATATATTTGATTCTTATGAGAATCACAAAACTAATAAGCAAGTGCGATGTAATGGAAAATATATTTGACTTTAAGTTAAGAAGTCCTTTTTCTCTGGATATACTTTCTCAACTGCAATGAAGATTTTGAACTCTAGATAGTTTTCTAAGTGTTGTTATGATTTCTCAATGATAAGAGCTGGGAACTACTTTTAATTCTTTACATTTTTCTACTCGACTTGCAGGGATTCTGCTCTACTTTATTTCTCTTTTCACTTTTTAAGTTTTATTTGGTCTGTTAGGCTAGACCAGTGGTCGGCAAACTCATTAGTCAACAGAGTGACAAACCGTGAGCTGCAGTTTGTCGCTCTGTTGACTAAGAAGTTTGCCGACCACTGACCTAGACTCTCGATTCCAATAATTACAGGCTGTTGTTGTTCCTTGTGATTAAACCCCCAGACCATTGTCATCTTTCTTGGAGAGTAGGAGTGTCCTCAATTTAGCTGATGGAATCTCAAGTTCAGATTTATTATTTATCTCTTACTTGCTTTGTATAATACCCCAACACTGTTGTGGATCCTCAGTATTTTTTTTTTTGACTATGAAAAAATCTTATAAAGAAAGTTTGGTTGGTATTATACTTACTAAACATAGCCAGATGTATGTTTGTTTTTTTTCCTTCAATTAATCACATATTTCTTTTGGGGGGGGGTTATAAATAACTTATATTGGTTTCTATATTATAATAGCCAACTTTATAAATAATTATTGAGGTATGTTTTTAAATCATACATACTTTTTAGCAAAAAAAATGTATTATTATTTTTTAATAATGGCAAGCTTGTTGAAATTCTTACGGCATGGCAAATTTAGTAGAGCAAAATAAAATAAATGAGAAACTAACATGAGATCATTTCAAAAAATACTGTCCTATCTTATTTCAAATTGAATGTGTATGTGTAAAAGCAGGAAATATCATATAAAGAATAGGATTAAGATTCTTTCCACTATAGTTGGGACTTTTAATATTACTCTTTCTCTCTGACCCCAAAGAAAGCCCAACCTTACAACAATAACAAAATCCAGAAACTCACACGTTAGTTCCTTAACCATCACTATGGTGCACAGTAGCAGCCTCAAAGATGTTTTTTCAAAGTAGACATCAGGGCCTTACTCCCAGTGGTAGGGCTCCCGAACATACATTTTCAAGCTTCAGCGTGTTTATTTTGAGAGAGCTCCCCATATTTAGAGGTACATGCCTGGTTTTGTATCACCAAGTTAATCTTTTCACAGGTGAGTTGTGTTTAAATGTCTTCTGAAAACACATCAGAAATGCAATTTAACGAACTCTTCTTTCATGTCAAAATGAGAATATATGAATAATTTTTAAGAATATCAGATATCAAATCTTAAGACCTGATCAGTTAATAATACTAGATCACCCAGAAAGTTGTAGCCAGGATTACAGTCATGATAGGCTGTGTGTAGACCAGCCCTAGCAAATAGCTAAAAAACCTGATTTCCCTACCAGACTTGCCCTCACCAAGAGAGTTGTGCTCAAATATTGAGTCTGTTGGTCCTGAACACTCCCCACTCCCACACCCCTTCACTCTTCACCTCCCACCTCTCCACTCCTTCCTCAATATATCAAACCAAGTATTTTCTGTAAATTCTTTGATGTGAAAGGTTGGGAAGTACTAGTCCAGAAGATCCATTGGAAATATTAAGGTTTGATTGTTCTGAAGGGGCGTGTGTGTGTGTGTGTGTGTGTAAGTATGTAGATATGTAAACTAATATGGGCTAGTAGGTAAGCTTTGATTCTCAACTTTTTCTGTCCCCATACCATTTGCATGTATTATACTTCACCAGTTACATCAAAGCCTCTTTAAATAATTGATGAACGGTTGAAAATATAATTTAACTTACTAGGGTTTGGTCACCAAATTTTTGCTATTTAGAAATTTTAAATTATAAAATATTTGAGTTGAATGATCAAAATAGAAATTCTTAATGAGAGACTTAAAAATTTAGAGAAAAAGACTCTCTTGCAGAGAGAAGGGCTGAGGTCACCAATAATTAGCCTCTGGGTTCTGAATAGTGTTAAGTGTAAGATGTCTGTAAAAAGTAAAGGATTTATACCTTGCAAATACCAAACATGGGTATATTTTCTGCTTTCGAAGAACTTTTCTTTTTTTACCAAATTGTAGCAGTATCAAAATATGCTTTTAACCAAGCTCAATTATTAAACCTTGTAATTATGTTTAAAAAAAATTTCCTACTATTTTTAGGTTGCAGAAGTTTTACAAGTACCTCCAATGAGAGTATATGAAGTAGCAACTTTTTATACAATGTATAATCGAAAGCCAGTTGGAAAGTATCACATTCAGATCTGCACTACTACACCTTGCATGCTTCGAAACTCTGACAGCATACTGGAGGCCATTCAGAAAAAGCTTGGTATGGGACACATTATACTTACAACTTTCATGAAAATTATAATTGTCTTTCTAGAGTTGATCAATTTCTACCTAACTTTTCCAACTTTTGTCATCTTATGGAATCTTATTGGATTGCTCCTTCATGAGTAAATTATGTCTTACTGTTCGTCTACATTTATTTCTTACTTTGTACTCTTAGTTCTCAGCCTCAAAGTTGAACTTTCATCTTATCTTTTTCTAGTCATGAAGTAGTTGGAAATGCTAGGAATTTTAAAGTTTTCATTATTTACAAAATAAGTTTCATTGTGTAATAATAACATGTGGTATGTAAAAAGTGACTCTCTTATCCTTAGGTTCTTCCCAGTTAGCCTTTGTACAAATAAAATAGTAAGAATGTGTCAGAAAGAGAAATTTGAAATGGTGTTTTATTATAGTAGCATTTACAGAATTGAAAGGGCATTTTCCATATGAAACTATCATTGCTGCACATAAAACTTTACATAATCAAGTAAAGTAAAAAGAGGTGTTTTTTTGTTTGTTTTTAATTTTTGTTGCTGAATATAAAGTATTTGGACGTGGTAAAATTTGAGCAGTATTGAAGTATATAAAACAGAAATCTGAACTCTGTTCATAATCTTACTCTACACCTTCAAGATACAAATTCTGATAATAGTTGAATAGTTTTAGGTTTTATATTGCTTTCATTATTAAATACATAAATGTAACGTGTCTGTGTTTGCTTTTTCTACTTTTTTCGACTACAGCATAATATGTATATGTCTGCCTCATATTTCTATTATTACTTAAGTTATTTTGCAGTTACTTTTATGTACATTCCTCTTTGTATACCTGCTGTATACTGAGATTATTTATAGGTAGAATTGCTTGTGTCAGATTTTGTCAAAAAGCCTTCTTAAAAGATATTAGAGTAATTATTTTCCTCTCATTCTATTTTTAAGTTTATTTATTTTTTTGATCCTTATCCAAGGATATTTTTCCATTGATTTTTTTAGAGAGAATGGAAGAGAGAGGGAAAGATAGAGAGAAATACCGATTTGAGAGAAACACATTGATTAGTTGCCTCCTGCACGCATCCTAACCAGGGCCTGGGCTGAGGAGGAACTTGCAACCAAGGCACATGACTTAGGACCCTTCAGTCTGCAGGCCAATACTTTATCCACTGAACCAAACCAGCCAGGATGTCACATTCTTAACGATGTTTGATATTAGCAGTTTTCTGAGTTTTCGCCAATCTTTTAATATGATTTTAGTAGATTAATTATCACAGTCAAAATGAAAATTGTACTGTCAGTTGCACTGCTGTTTGATAACAATCACTGGAGATGAGTCCCCTGAAATTTGATTGTTTTTGGAATGAGTTTACTTAAGAAATCCTTGAATTTTCTAGTATAATTATGCAGGCTTCTTTTAAAAAATTTAGTGCTCTTGCTGAAACCGGATAGAGCTTCAGCCTGTGGACTGAAAGGTCCCAGGTTTGATTCCGGTCGAGGGCATGTAACTTGGTTGCAGGCACATCCCCAGTAGGGGGTGTGCAGGAGGCAGCTGATCGATGTTTCTCTCCCATCGATGTTTCTAACGCTCTATCCCTCTCCCTTCCTCTCTGTAAAGAATCAATAAAATATGTAAAAAGAAAAAAAAGAAATTTAGTGCTCTTAAATATTTTTTTGTATACCTCTATAATATGTCGTTGGTTTTCTTTTTTTCTTAAATCATATTGCTATTAAAATATAACTGGGGAGGGGGGGAGGGGCGGGCTGGAAGGAGTCAATGGCAGGGGAAGGGGGACATATGTAATACTTTGAACAATAAAGAATTACTTATAAATTTTTAAAAAACTGGAAAAAAAAGAACCTGGTCCTTACAATGATCATTTATATTTTTAGGAATAAAGGTTGGAGAGACTACACCTGACAAACTTTTCACTCTTATAGAGGTGGAATGTTTAGGGGCCTGTGTAAATGCACCAATGGTTCAAATAAATGACAACTACTATGTGAGTATTTCACTTACTATGAATTAAAACTGTATGATGTCATGTTTAAAATACTTGTTTTCCTGTCCTGTAATCGTTTCTAAATTATGCATTTAGAAGAAACTGTTGGCATAAATATCTAGGTTTTTTTGTTTGTTTCTTTCTTTCTTGGTTTCCTATTCATAAAAATGTCATAGGAATAGAAAACCTTTCATAAAAATGTCAATTTTAGATTCCATGTTATTGCCCATCAGATGGTTTTTTAAAAATTATTTTAAAATATTTTTGCATTTAAGTCTTGGAGGTAATCTTATATTTTTAAAAATTAAATAGTGAAAAATTTAATCATTTACATACAAATACAGAAAATAACTATCAATATTTAACTGATAATACTTTCTATACTTCAGGAAATTATTTTTATTCTTATTATTATTTGTACGATTAACCTACAGATGCAAGTAAACCATTCTCAGTACCACCAAAAATCCTATTTTTTTCCATTCATTCCCAGAGGTAACCACTATCATAAATTTAGTGTATATTCTTCTTGTACATGTTTTTAAACTTTTTTTTGTCTATTTTTAAATATATTTTATTGATTTTTTACAGAGAAGAAGGGAAAGGGATAGAGAGTTAGAAACATCGATGAGAGAGAGACATCGATCAGCTGCCTCCTGCATGCCCCCTACAAGGGATGTGCCAACAACCAGATTACATGCCCCTGACCGTAATCAAACCTGGGACCCTTCAGTCCAGAGGCCGACGCTTTCTCCACTGAGCCAAACCGGTTTCGGCAAAACTTTTAAAATATATGTATAAGTCACACTAATAATGTAATACTATATTACTTTTGCCAACAATTTTATAGAGATGGTATCATACTTCTCTTTTAATACTGTTTTAGCCAGATCTCACAAGCTTTGATAAGTAATATTTTCTTTGTTTAGTTCTAAATATTTTTAAATTTGCATTTTTTCCTTACATGTTTTTAATATCCAAGCGGGTGGAGTCTAGTTATCTTTTTTTAATTGCCAGCTACCCTAATTATATCATGGATTTCATTCATGATATCTTGTTAGAAATTTGTTTCTAAAAAATTTGTTTATGGAAAATCTTTGAAGCCTGTATTAAAGGTGGATTCTTCAAGAAGAGATTCGCTTTGCTACTCTCTTGCTCTTGGAAATGCCCCAAAGAGAGCCCCTCTCTTTATACCCTTCCCTTAGGCCTCAATGTGTAAGATTCTAAGCTAGCAGATTTTTAGGGACAGTTTAATTTCTGTTTACACTTAAATTGAGGGTATAGCTTTTTGGGATCTTAACTTCATGTGATTTGAATGTTTTTTTGTGACCTGGGGCTTTGTCCCTTGCCCCTCCAAACCAGTGATTCTCAACCTTTTTCATCTCATAGCACACTAACTAATTACTAAAATTCTGTGGCATACCAAAAAATATATTTTCTTGCCAAACTGACCCCCCCATAAAGGATATAGCTGATTCATTCACACTGGACAGCTATCGTTGTATTGGCTGTGTGTTTTTGTGTGTTTTTTTTTAAATTTGACAACCTAAGGGAAAAGAGTTCAGTGCTCCTCACTAAGTAGTCAGGTATTGCATGATTTAAAAATTCTTGTGGCACACCAGTTGAAAATTGCTGCTCTAGACCAGTGGTCGGCAAACCACGGCTCGCAAGCCACGGTTTGCCAACCATTGGGATCGGGGCTTAATCACAAGGAACTAACAACAGCCTGTAATTATTGGAATCAAGAGTCTAGGTCAGTGGTCGGCAAATTCAGTAGTTTGCCAACCACTGCTCTAGACTATGAAATCCTGAAGCCAAATTTGCTTGGTGTTCCACTTCTCTACCTGAATTTTCTTTGAATTTTTGGTTTTTGGGTATTTGTCAGTATATTGATGAAATTTAAAAGCACCTGTAGTTGTTACCATAGGAAGTTCAATCAGGATAGTTATTCTGCCATAATGCCTGAAATGGATATGTATAACTTTTTTAATGAAGATGGAATTATATTTCTTTGGCCTTTTAAATTTCTAAGGTGTTTCCATTCCCTAGAGTGATTTTCTTCATTTTAATTGTGAGTGATTTACATTTCTTCTTCATTTCCTCTACTTTAAAAAAAAGTCCTTAAAAAATATGGCAACAACTTTCTCTTTTCCAACATCCTGCAATTTATTCATAATAATGAGGACCTTGATTTAAGCAAGAATTAGAGTGGCAAGGCTTTCTTTGAAGTATAATAAGTCTAAATATGGTAGCCCATGGACTTACCCAAGAGTTAAAAGATTCTTTCAGTTAGTATAGTCTTTGGCAAGGCAGTTAATAAGTATCTCAGTTAATGATTTTGGATAAAATTAAAAAGTCACATAAACTTGGATTGGGTCCTACCTAGGGAAAATACAGTTACCACATTTTGATGATAGATAGATTTGAATATGGATTTGACATTTGATTTTATTAAAGGAATTATTGTCAGTTAATTGGGTGTGGTAATGGCATTATGTTATTTAAGAAAATTTTCTTATTCTTAGGAAATGGCCTCCTGAAGTATTAGGGATGAAGTGTTATGATGTTTGCAACTTGCTTTTAAATGTTATAGCCCAGTGGTCGGCAAACTCATTAGTCAACAGAGCGGCAAACTGCGAGCCACAGTTTAACACTGGAAGCCCCAAAGCATGTGTGTACATAATGCAAATATGGCAAATTAAAAATAGTTCAGTCTAAGTGGTAGGGACATGGTATTCACGTATAGTTTTCAAATTCTCATAATAAAGATTTGGGGGAGGGATAAAATCAATAGTTAATTTAAAGATGTATTCTAGCTTTGAAGTTCTTAACATCTGTTAAACCCAAAGCAGTTTTAAAGCAGCTTTTTATTTTCAAAAATGTTGCATTACTCAACAAATATTAAAGGCAATTTTTGATTAGGCACTGGAAATATAGTATTGAATCATGATTTCTCTAGCATTTTCTCATTTAATTTTCAAGTAGGTTTACAAATGAAACACTTAAGTAGGCTAAGTAACTTTTCTAAGAATCCTAGGTAGTACTGCAAAACATTTTGTTAAATACTGCACAGTTTTGGAGGGGGAGAATGGATACAGTGTAGTTTAGAGAGTTTTCTCCTAGTTCAGTCTTGCACTCTGACTGTCTTTTGATTAAACCTAGGTTGAAGCAACTAGGCATACGAGTGTGTATGTGTTTATGTGTTTTATTTCTATTTTTTATTTTAAATTACAACCCTTTCTTAAGTTGAATATTTTACACAGGTGTAGTATATAAAATATAGAGCTGTTCTAGTTGAAATGGGGTTTTGAGGGTCAGGATCATTAAAATAAATGTGTCAAAAAATAAGGTGTTTTTTGTTTGTTTTTTATCTTTCCCTTTAAAATTAAATGAATTTTGAAATGGTAAAATTCACTTGGGAAAAGAAGATATCCCTACTTTAGGTTAGAGATAGATATTAGCCATCTACTTTTAAGTTACTATGCCTGCTGGTGCTATTTTATTTACTACTAGAGGCCTAATGCATGAAATTTGGGCAAGGATAGGCCTTTGCAGCCTAGGCTGCCTCGAGGCCCCGCCCCCCTCCCACACCCTACCTTGGCCTGGCTCTGAGAGTATCCGCCACCACACACCCTTAGTTTCCCAGTTCTGTGGAGACCCCCATAATCACTGCACAGGGGATGGCCTGGCCTAATTCTTTGGGGCAGTCTTGGAGACACCCCACCCTCCCATCAATCGCCCCATGGCTGGTGGTGGCCTGGGCCTCCCTCTATGGGGCAATTGTATGGGAACGCTCCCCCCCCCCCATTGCCCCACTGGCCAGTGGCCTGGGCCTCCCTCTGCGGGGCAATCATGGGGCAATGGCAGCTCCTGACCAATCGCATTGCACCCTTGGCTGGTCTGGTGCCCGTGTGTGTCATAGAGTGGTTGTCCAGATGGTCTTTCTGCTGTTCAATGTTCAGTTGATTTGCATGTTACACTTTTATTATTATAGATGTGCTGCCTCTATTTGTTGAGCATGTGCCATAGATAGCACTGTTCTGTTGTATAGATTTTCTAATTTAATTCTCAAGTAGGTTTATAAATGAAGAAACAAACTTAGGAGGCTAAGTAACTTGTCTGAGATTACTAGTTAGAAAGTGATAGGGTGAGGACTCAAATGCAGAACTGTTTCACTCCAAATCACTACTCTATTGCCTCGTTAGTTGCAGCTCCTAGTACATATTGCATTTAGCAGTATATACTATATGTAGAAGTTATTCCGTTGCTGTTATCTTGGTAACTAACTTTTAAGTTGAGAAAGACAAACAATAAACCTAGTGATATTAGAGATTTGCACAGATTTCAAGTAGAAAGTAATTTTTAAAAATATATTTTTATTGATTTCAGAGAGGAAGAGAGATAGAAATATCAATGATGAGAGAGAAACATTGATTGGCTGCCTCTGCATGCCCCCCCCACTAGGGTTTGAGCCTGCAAATCAGGCATGTGACCTTGCCTGGAATTGAATCTGGGACCCTTGAGTCCATAGTCTGATGCTCTATCCACTTAGTCAAACCAGCTAGGGCGAAAGTAATTTTAATATTTTTTTATAGGAGGATCTGACACCGAAGGATATTGAAGAAATTATTGATGAGCTCAAGGCCGGCAAAATGCCAAAACCTGGGCCAAGGTACCCTTTTATTTTTATATAATAAATTAAATGGTTTAACCTAAATTAGTCTTTCATATAAACTGATAGTAAGACAATACTTGCTTTATTTTGACATGATAAACATTTGTGTGCTAAGATTGTTCTTATTTTAAGTTAAAGTATATTTTTCAGTATGGATTAGCTAAAAATTTTTAACCCAATTTGAATTCTTTATGGTTAATTTTATAAAGACATCTTAAATTTTGCAGAATTCTGTGGGATGCAGAATATTTTAGATGTAAAAAATATATAGGTAGGTTATAAAATATATATAAAAACATATAGGTGGTGGCCAATGAATAACTCTAGACAGTAAAGTCATTGTTGTTGTTTTTTATAATAAAAGTAGGGACAGTGGTGGATATATCTCAACAATGTTTTTAAAAAAAGCACTAAACTTTCATTAAGTAGATTTTCTTTAAAAGTACTTTTTTAAGACATAAAACCCGTATTGAGCTATTCTTTCTATAGAGCATGCCTATCCTCACCTTTCCATAACCTTTTCCCTCTGGTGCATTTTCCTTGCCTTTCTCCTAAGCTCTGAGGGCCCTTTTTATACCTAGATAACTTGTTTTCTGAGCTCATTTCTTCTATGGCTCACTTCTACCTCTGTGACTTTCTAAATAAACTTTCTCATATATAGTTACACACACACACACACACACACACACACACACACAATCAAGTTTTCAAGAATGCAAATGAATTAAAATGATGAATGGACAAATAGTATTGGAATGGCCTAAAGAATCAGATTTACCTTTTGAATTGTGATGAAGGAAACAGGGTAATTAGTGGATGAGATTTTAATTATAAATTATTAGGAAAACAATTTTTTTGTGTTTTTTTTTATTAAGTGAAAATCCTAATGTAAATTGTAACTGTCTGGTGAATGGAAAGGGCTTAGATCACTGCCTTTATTTGTGTTCTGAGGAATTTTTACAAATAAAATGAGGAAAGTTTGTAGGCTTTTCTGGAAGATTTTACAGCCTTTATAACATTTTAATATGTCTTTTGTGAATGGTAGAGGAAGGAGAACATTTGTAGGCAGACATAAGAACCCATGGGGCTCTATTTTTCCCCTCAAGTATGTCATGGGACTGTCATTTCATAGAACAAACCTTAAGAATCTGGACCAGGTTATTCTTAAAATAACTTTCTTCTATAAAATTCTATAATCCTGTGAAGAACTCAGGCAGTATACATAATTAATTCTTTCATTTATTGTCCCAGAAACTTTGGTTTTTATAATCTTCTTAAATTGGTCCTTTGTGTTGGATAAAGAGCTTAAACCACAAGAGGGAACCTAGTAAAAGAGCAGCAGGTGTACCTGTGTTACTAGTTAACATAAAAAAATTACAAAGCCACATATTGTTTTTATTAAAGCTAAATGTCATTTTGCCATTTACCCTGAAAATTTCAGGCTTTGATAGTAGAGTGTCTGCTTTTTGATCTGGCTTTCATAGTAACTTACAATGCAAACATAACAATTTCTGACTTTGTAGCCATTCCTCATTACAATACTCTATTTAGATATTTGCATTATGTAATGTACTAGTAATAGCTAGAAAGATCTTATAAATGATTATGGTATCACTTTTCTGTTCTCTCAATAAAAAAATTAACTTCTAGGACTTCTAAAACAGACTTATAAGATTGATGACAGAATGTGAAGGGCAAAGCCAGAGGGAGTAAAAAGATGTAAATTGAACAAATTCTTCAGCTAAAATCTATGGGAGGAACAAAGTAAATGAAAAAAGCTAGAGAATAGGAGGAGTGAAATGGTAGGTGCTGAACTAGGCTCTAGCAACAGAGGTTAGACAAGGCAGAGGTTGAGCCAATACCTGGGAAAGTATGTGTGTGGGTGAAACAAAAACCAGACAGGTTCTTCTACCTCTGTATTGCTTTTCTTCACAGATTCCTATATAAGTACCTGTTCTTGTTTCCTTTCTGGCTATTAGCAACCCTGGTCTGGGTCCTGTTTTTTGAAAAATTATTACTATGATGGCCTAAAAACATAAGTACTAAATAGATTTTGTATTTACTACTTCTAAGAGACATCCCTCCCAAATCTTAAAATTCCTCAAGGAATCCAGTTTCTGTTTAAAGTATAATATATAAATGTATATTCCCTCTGTTCACAATGACAGATCTCATTCTAAATAAAAGGCAAATATAAAAGATGTAGTGTCTGGTCTATTAAAACATGCTTTTTTAAAATGTCCTCTGGATGAAGTTATTTTCCTATAGTTAAGCTCTGATACTGGGGTACTTGCTGAATTTCCCAATACTTGATTTCTGTATAAGGCCAGTAATCACTTATCTCATGGCATTGTTGAGATTAAAGGAGCTAATAATGTATGTACACTGCTCAATAAATGGGAGCTAGTATTAGGTTATTTTTGTATTTTTCATATTTATATTGTGAGTTTTGATATTTGATATGTCAGTTTTCATGTTTAACTTTATGAAGAGAAAATCTTGCAACAGTTGAAATGTTTGGATTAAATAATCTATGCTAGTTATTAGGTGGAAAATAGTTACCAGTTAACTGGTCTGTTGTATGGTAACAGTTTTAATTTTTTAAGTAAAAATTTATAAATAGTAATAATATTCAGTTTAATGTTAACTTGCTTTTCTTTTCAGGAGTGGACGCTTCTCTTGTGAGCCAGCTGGGGGTCTTACCTCTTTGACCGAACCACCCAAAGGACCTGGTTTTGGTGTACAAGCAGGCCTTTAATTTATATTCAACTGTAAATATGTCACTGGAGAAATAAAATATGAATTTCCTATCTACATAAATTTTTAATATTTATTTCAACCTGTGTACACCTTGGTGGTAACTTAGCAACTTATAGCTCTATAAGTACCATGTCAAAACTAGCTCCATTTTTTTTTTTAATCCTCACTTGAGAATATGTTTCCATTGATTTGAGAGAGAGAGAGAGAGAGACATTGATTGGTTGCCTTCACCTTTTGGTGTTTGAGACAACACTCCAATGTACTGAGCCACACCGGCCAGGGCTTCAGAGCTCTATTTTAAAGTCATCTACTAGTTTTGGCTAACTATGAAGACATTATTCTAGAATCTAGTTAACAGTAACTCCAAACACACCACTCCCACCCCCATTTTCAACTTCAGGTCATTTTTATCAAGATTACAGGTTATTGTGAAATAAAAATTCAAATTTCAGATACATTTTGTTTTTCCATGTTGAGCCATAGCCAAGTCTTAACATGATCTTTCTATAAACTTTATGTCAGTGCACTCTTGAAATATTTTTGTATTTACAGCACACAATTGTTAATTGTATTTCCAACTGGTGGTGATTCTTCAAGCAGGCTGTAAGTGTAAGAAGGATAAAGTAGTTTATTCTAGGTCATTTGAATTGAATCTTGCTTAATTTTTAAAAAAATATATTTTACTGATTTTTTACAGAGCGGAAGGGAGAGGGATAGAAAGCTAAAAACATCTATCAGCTGCCTCCTACACACCTTCCACTAGGGATGTGCCCACAACCAAGGCACATGCCCCTGACCGGAATCAAACCTGGGACCCCTCAGTCTGCAGGCTGATGCTCCATTCATTGAGCCAAACCAGTCTTGGCATTGCTTAAATTTTTTGCCCATTTTTCTTGAAAATCTATCATATTCAACACAAAAGCACTGTTTCTAAAGATGATGTCCTGAATAGCTTTTAAAAACACCTGGTAAAATTTCACTACCATAATCCAAGATGGTTCCAAAATGTATATGAACACAGTGATTAAAATTTTCTTGCCAATTTCCGGGAACTGGACGTAACAGCTATATCCTAGCCCAGTGGTTGGCAAACTGCAGCTCTCGAGCCAAATGCGGCTCACAAACTGTGGTTTGCTGCTCTGTTGACTACTGAGTTTGCTGACTACTGACTTAGACTCTCGATTCCAATAATTACAGGCTGTTGTTGTTCCTTGTGAGTAAACCCCTATCCCAGTGGTTGGCAAACTCATTAGTCAACAGAGTGGTAAATCTCGGCTCTCGAGCCGCAGTTTGCCCACCGTTAGCCTATGTGTTTACCACCACTCAATCCCTCCTTTCTTCTTAGTTCTTAACTGTGCTGGTTTTAAAAAGGTACATTTGGGGAGGAAATTTACTTATTGCTGTTTAATGGCAAAAATAAACTAAAAATTTAACTTTTCATACTTCTGTTGACAAAGAATCTAATATCTGTTTTGGTTTATGAGCTGCTACTGAAAGTTATTAGGGGAAAAACTACTGATTGCTCAGATTTACTTGCTGTAACTGGAAGAGGCCATTGCTCCAGAAAATTCTACAGCACATGATAATAGTTTTGCAGCCCTGGCCAGTATGCCTTGGTTGGTTGGAGTTTTGTTCCGAACACCAAAAGGTGGCAAGTTCGAATCCCAGTCAGGGCAGGTACACAGGTTGCGGCTCCTGGGGGAGATATCTAGATGTTCTTTCCACCTTTCTCTAAATTTAAAAAATTTTTTTTAAAGTACTCATTGCAAAGGTCTTATATCTGTAGAGACTAAGTCATGATAATTTATCATCTGATATTTTGTCATTTATTATATTCACCTTTTTGAAATATGGCAGTTTTTAAAAAATTTTTTTTAAATTTTAAAATTGATTTTTAGAGAGGAAGGGTGAGGGGTAGACAGAGAAAAATATTGACTTTGAGAGGAAACATGAGGGGAAAATCATTGGCTGCCTCCTGCACACCCGCTACCAGGAACTCAGCCGGAAACCCTGGGCATGTGCCCTGATTGGGAATTGAATGACAACCTTTCTGTGCATGGGATGTCCAACCAGTGTAGCCATATTGGCCAGAGCTAGCAGCTTTTTGAACAATCTGATTTAACTGGACTTACTGTAGTTAAAACATAAGGGTCATTGATGCTAAAGGTGTGAAGATCTAAATAAGCTAGGAAGTAGATTTTGTAGAATGAGTTCTAATGCATGTATATCAAATATATACATTTTGGGTATCTGCTAATAACTAATCCTTATTAAAAACGATAAAATTTTTCTTTGACTAAGAGTGATGTTTAATGCTTGAGGTCCTTGATTTCCTGGTACTGTAAGGAAAACATTTTACCCACTTGATGAAGATGGATTCTAGGACTTGAACCAACGAAAAACCAAGCTATACAATTAAAAGTCTTATTAGCAGCTTATTAACCAACTTACTTGTGGATATAAACTAGTTTTCTTTAGGCTTCTATTTTAAGACCTATTCATAATATCTATAATAATTACTTTCTTAATTTATATATCTAGTTTCACATCAAAAAGGAAAATAAGGTCGTCTTGCCTTCATGAGTTTAAGATTTTTCAAATAACAGATTTACAATTTGCCATGTATAATCTTAATGAGCTTCATTAAAATATTTTTGCAACTTGATTTCTACAAATAACTTTTACAGGTAGTATCCTATTGAGCATAGTCAATACAGTACCTTGGATCAAGATTGCCTATGAGTCTTCCTGCATTCATTGATTTTGATAAGGTTGTACATATGGCTGCTGCCATAAATTATGGTTAATGTACTTCAGCAAATTCAAGATTAGCTACCTTTCAATTTTTAAGTGAGGTACTTAGTGTTACAGAAATAGCTATTCCCATTGCAATCAATACTACTTGACTTCTATGACCGTGACTTAAATGATAACCAATTCAATGCCTTAAGCAATATCACTTATGTAAGTGTTTAATGGATTTTTTTCTTTGTATTTCATGCCAAAAATATCCAAGTTAAATTTAATCTTCCATCTCTAGCCACAAGGTGCTCTCTTAATATTAATATTGACCCTATGTTTTATAGTAGGGAAATCAGGAAGCTAGGGAAGAAAAAAAAATTACTGATCTTTAATGCAGGTTTATGCTTTATGTAGTAATTTGTTGGGATTTAGCTTCCTCTGTCAAGTCCGAAGTGGCACATCTGTGATTGATGACAAAGTTGTAACTGCACTCAAGTCACAGGTGGGTGCTGTAGATGAGAGGCCATTATTAATGATGAAAGAAGTGGTCTCACTCCAATTATAATCCCTTTGGTGGTTAAATAAGGCATGTACACAAATTCGAGAATTAACTTTTTTTTTTTTTTACAGAGAGGAAGAGAGAGAGAGAGATAAGAGAGTTAGAAACATCGATAACTGCCTCCTGCACACCCCCTACTGGGGATGTGTCCCAACCTAGGTACATGCCTCTGACCACAATCCAACCCGGGATCCTTGAGTCCGAAGGCCCACGCTCTATCCACGGAGCCAAAACAGTGAGGGCTAACTTTTTTTTTTTTAATTGTCCTTGACCAGAATCAGCCCAGGACCCTTCAATCCGCAGGCCCACGCTCTATCCACTGAGCAAAACTGGCTAGAGTGAGAGTTAACTTTGATGTAAATAAAGCTCCCAGAAGGAAGTCAGAATAAAATGGTTTCCTTCCGATTATGTAATCCCTTTGGTGGTTAACTAAAAACATGTACAACTTGTTGCAAATTAAGCTCAATATAAATAAAAAGTGTCCAGAAGGAAGTCTACCCGCTGCTGGGAGAGTAAATTTTCCTCACTCCTCCAGTGTCTTAGAAGTTCCCTCTTAAATACCAAACTCGATGTAGAAAAATGCACTTAAATTTCTTTACGAAGGTCATTTGGAAGGAATGAATGGGAGAGCGTATTGAGACTGTGCCGTCTCAGGTGCACGTTCATGTTCTTTCGGGCGGCATTGCGGACCCACCTGGCGCGGGTGAAAGTCAGCACGCAGCGGCTCCGGCTCCGTGGGACTCGGACTCCCAGGCAGCGGTCGGGGTCCCGCAGGGTCCAGCGCAGGTGTCGCCGCGCAGGCGCCAGGGCGGACCACCTCCCCCGATGCTCGGGAGCTTGCGGCCGCAGCCTACAACACAGCTGTGGATACACCTCCTTTGCCTGTAGCCGAGATCGCAGCATCATTTCCCCCCACCGGGCTCACAAACTTGTCCACATGCAAAAATAACGTGAATACCCTATCTAGAGTCCATTTTTCATCGCCGTCGTCGCCATTTCCTGAAATTGGCAGTCCTATCCATTGCCCTTGTCGCCACAAAAAGCTGCTGCAGATCCCGCTGGCCCAGCGGCAGCGGCGTCAGCGTCAGCGGCGCCTGCGCCTCTTGTGCTCTCCCTTTGATTCCTCCTCCAAGGGACGGCTGGGGGAAGCAGTGACAGCGGGCGGGGTGGGAGGCGGACGGGTGCGCCGGCCGGGAGGAGTTCCGGACCGCACCTCCCCACCTCCACCCCCCACTTGGTACGCTCCCACTGCCTCGCCCCGCCGCTGACACTGAGCTGAAAGAGAGGCGGGCCGCGGGGAGGGGCCGGCGGAAAGGGCGGGGCGGTCACGCCGCCTGTCCCGTGCCCGCGGAGTCACGTGCCCGCGCCGCAGCCAATCGCCGGGCGGCGCTGCCCTGAGAGCGAGGAGGCTGTGGTGAGAGACAGACCGAGACCGGAGATGTTTTTAAGCCCGGCGCTGGCGGCGTTAGTGGCGGTTGCAGCGGCGGCGAAGACAACGACAGCGACGGCAACACCTCGGCACGCGCTCCGGGGCTAAAGCCGCCTGTGTCGACTGTGCCTGGGGGTCCGTGAGCGCGAGGGGGGCGTGGCGACAGGCGAGGAGGAAGGAGGGGCGCGGTTTCGACCCCGTCCCCGGCGCCCGGGAGGAGACCCGTCAGTTCTGCGCTGCTCCCGTCCTCCTCCCCAGAGCAAGGTAGGGGACGTGCCCTGCCCACCTCGTTCCTTCCCGCGCCCCGCGGCTGGCCCGGGGAGCCGCCGGCCGGCGCTGACAGGCCGTTAGTGGCCGGGCGCGGGGCCGCCCCGCCCGCCGCCGCCGCCCCGCCAGCCGTGTCGGGAGCCGCGGCGCAGCTGGCAGCTGCCGGCCGGGCGAGGGGCGCCCCCCCGGGGCGGGGGCCGGGGCGCGGTGCCC
>JAAGEH010000480.1:32998808-33088779 GCA_011751065.1 Lasiurus cinereus
TGCGCGCGGCCGAGAGGGCGCCGCCGGCTTGCCGCGGCCGGACCTGCGGGGCGGGGCGGGGGCGCGCCCGGCCCACGGCCCTCCCGCCGCCCGCCCGCTGGGCACCGCCGCGGCCCCTCCGCGGGCGGCAGCCTCGGGGGCGCCGGGGGTCGGCGCAGAGGCGCGGGGTGGGAGGGAGGAGAATGGCCCCTTTCCGCGTCTCGGGGGAGGGAGGGCGGCCGCGCTGCGGTGCTGCCTGAGGTGCCGGTGCAGTCCTGGCCCCAGCCGGCAGTCGCTCCTCTTCATCGCTTCGTGAGCGCCCCTTCCACTCACGTTCCTGGACCTGCAGAGCGCGCCCGGTCCCCCGACCTTATTTTGAGGTGTAACAGGGTGTGACGTGTCCTGGAGGATCTCCAAGCGTGGGATAAACGGTTGTACAAAGAGGTTACTACCCCGAAGCCCGGCTGACAGCTGCTGCAATAATAACAGACACAGATCAGGATGGGAAGGCAACACTGTTGCACCGGTGGGAGCCGTAGGAAACATTTTAAGCTGTGCGGTCGCCGCGGTGGTCCTTGCCGCTGCCCGCCCGCGGCCCCGGGGGTGGGGGGGCCGAGCGCGGCGGGGGAAAGGGGCTGCCGGTCCAGTGATCTGGAACGTTTGGGAGTCACTCTCTCTAATCCCGAAGTTGGAATGAATCGGTGTTTTCAATCATGTTTCCTTCTTTTTTTTTTAATTTAAAAAAATAGTTTATGTAAATTAATAAAGACTTAAGAAAGTAGCTATTTTTAATGGGCTATTAAAAACATGTTAAAGTAGGCTGTTAAAAATCTTGGGCACTGATCTGTTTTCAGTTTCTTCAATCATACAAAGGCTTTCCTGGAGATTAGCTCAGAACTGGCAGAACATATGTTCGATTGGTGCCAAGTGGCTTAAAAACAAATGAGATAGTGTCGGACTGTATACGATCAATTCGCCATATTAACTAATCGTGTTGGGAAAAGGCTTTCACTTGGGCTAAACACAAAAAAAACATTTAATGATTTGAAATGTTTCCCCAGGAGATTATAAGCAAAAGTAGGAGTGTTTTACTGATGAAAGATCTTTTATATTTGACACAAGCACTAGCTAAATATCTAAAGATCTGCATATGGTTTGACTAAGATTAAGCTTAACTAGTCAGAGTAAGTGTTCTTTTTAGGAACAGGCACAGTGTGAAAATGAAGTAAAACTCAAAAGTGATTTTCATGGAAGGAAAAGTAAAACAAACAAACAAAAAACCAGGATGCCCTTAATATCTTAATTTCTATAGTTTCCTTGGTTGTTGCTAGAATGGCTTATGAGCAAGTGGAGCTGGGAAAGTGGGAATTCTAGTGTGTACTCCATGAAGAATAACTGAGGAGAGTAGAAAGAACAAAAATGTTCAGATAAGGAAAACACTTAGATGGATATATGTTGTGCGATCTCTCTATATTTTGTTTTTTAATAGCAAGAAGGGAGGGCTCTCCTTCCCACCCCTCCTTTCCTTTTATGTCACTTTTTTTTAATGTTACTTTTTTTTCTATAGAATTGTTTGAAAATATGACATTCTTCTGAGGTAGATTGGAGAAATGGCAGTCAGTAGGGATATTTGGAAAACATTAGAAAAGAGACTTTTCTAAATAATAATTTAAATTTCTTAGTTGACAAGCAGTTACGTTTTCTTTAAACTGTTCTTATGTTTGAAGAACATCATTTCAGTCTAAAAAGAGAATTAGTGAGATGACTGTTTTCTTTTTGTTTTGTTAATCCTCACTCCAGGATATTTTTTCCATTGATTTTTTTAGAGAGAGTGGAAAGAGAGAGGGAAAGACAGAGAAACATCCATGTGAGAGAAACATATCTACTGATTGCCTCCTGTAGGAGCCCTGGGGAGGAGCCTACAACCAAGATACATTTCTGTGATCAGAATTGAACCAGGGACCTTTTGATCCTCAGGCAGATGCTCTACCCATTGAGCCAAGCCAGCTAGGGCTAGACTGTTTTCTTTATATAAACTTGGTGATACTGAAGCATCATCTATCAGGTAGGCGTGAAGAATTTCTACAGTAATTGTAATAGGTTGCTAAGAGCTAGTGACACTACTTTCTAACTTGAAACTTATTAAAACTAATATCAACATGTATTTGCAAAATACCTTACCGTATGAAGAGTACTATCTTGGAGATTTATCCTTAAAACTGGAAGAGACCTCAAATTTTCTAATCTGTTTTCCTCACTTTACAGATAAGAAAGTAAAGGCCTAGAAAGATGAAATGACTTAACGCCAGTACAACTAGTTAAAACAGTCTGGTTTGGGGCTAGAGTTTTCTTTCTGTGAAGATGCTAATTTGCCTCTTTCTTTAAGAAGTAGCTTTATGGAGTAGTGGAAAAAACATCTCATATCTATATATATAAAAGCCTAAGCCATCTGTAGATGGGCCAGTAGCTATGATGTGCACTGACCACCAGGGGCTGCTGAGCTTCAGTCACTTGGCAGCTGCGGTTCTCAGGTGACGCACTCAGAACCAGAGAGGAGGGAGACAGATTTCAGGGTGCACCAACTGAGAACCGCCCTCTTGCAATCCAGGATCCCTCAGAGGATGTCTGAGAGCTAGTTTCACCCCTATCCTCACAGGCCAGGCTTAGAGACCCCACCGGTGCATGAATTCGTGCACTGGGCCTCTAGTTGAAATATAAGTGAGCAAGCCTGAGTTTAAATTCTTGGTTTGTCATTTCCTAACTGTGGTTTTTGACAAATCACATTAACTTTCAGAACCTTGCCTTCTTAATCTATAAAAAGGAATTTTTCTACATAATTTACAGAGCTGCTAGAAGGAACAAATGTGATTACATATGGAAAGCTCATTGTATATTATAAACTTTTTATATATATAAGAATTGGTGACACTATTTTTAAAAGAAATACAGATCTTACTATGTAAGAAGGTGTCAAGATCCCTTGGTTTTTGCTTAGCTTTAGCTTTGTTTTCAGCACCTGCTGTTTTATAGATTATAACTCCCTGCAGATATGTTTTCTGATCCCCACTTAATTCTAATCTTAGTAAAGCCACTTATGGAACATTTTAAAAATTGTAGTTGACTTCCTCTGGAGAGAATATAAAATTTCTTCATATAGCATTTGAAAACATTCTCCTATACACTCATGCATGCATAATCAGTTTAACAGTGGTTTTTGAAAAAAGTAATAGTGAAAGTATCTTAGTTGCAATACTCTCTGTTATTAGTTTCCAGATATAACAATAAAAGGAGATAATTTTCCTTTGTAAACTAAACTTAGCTTTGAGTAGTTCATGTTAAGGTTATCTTTTAGAACTAAAATATATAGAAATGTTAAGACAGAGGTTTTGTTTACTGGCTTATGCTGTTACGTTTAAAGACCTTTTTTTCTGGTGCTTTCAATTGATATTAGAAACAAATATAGCATATATTAATATTGCACAGATTATTTCTAAATTTGAAGCTAAAGTTTATAATATACAGTTATTGAGCATCTATGTATATAAAAGCCTAAGCGACCATTTTACTGGTAGCTGTGCTGCACACTGACCGCCAGAGATTAGATGCTCAACACACAGGCATGGAAACATGGAACAGACTGATTAATCTCAGAGGAGAGGGAGGAGAGCAGGAAGAGATTAACCATAAAGATCTTATATTCATACTAGAGGCCCAGTGCATGGATTCATGCACTAGTGAGATCCCTCGGCTGGCCTGTAGGGATTGGGCTGAAACTAGCAGTCCTGACATCCTCTGAGGGGTCCCAGATTGCAAGAGAGCACAGGCCAGGCCGAGGGATTACACCAGTGCATGAATCCATGCATCAGGCCTCTAGTTTAGAATATCTATGTTCAAAGTTTTAAGTGAAACATTCAGACAATTTTTATAAAAACCTTGTAAAACAGATACTATTATTCTAAATATAGCTGAGAAAAATAAAGCTTTGAACATTAACATGAGGTATAGATATTTACAGGCCTAAAAAGTGACATTTCCATTGCCCCCATTCTTAATCACTTCTCTGTGTTCTGCCACTAAGAGTCTTAGCTGATTTTGAGAAAGAGGCATTTTCTTAAATTTCGGACTCCATGAAAAATGTTTAGGGATCAGCTATTCTACCTCTACTTTTGGGTCAAAAAATAAAATAGAAAAGAAAAATAAATACCTTATTAGAATCATGGAAGATTGGACAGCAAGTCTATGAGATCCTGATATAGTTGTTGATTGTTGTTTTTTTTAACTATAAATTTTTATTGATTTCAGAGAGGAAAGAAGAGGAGAGAGCGATAGAAACATCAGTAATGAGAGAGAATCATTGACCAGCTGCCTCTTGCATACTCCTACCACAGGAGATGGAGCCCACAACCCAGGCATGTGCCCTTCCTTGACTAGAATTGAACCCGGGACCCTTCAGTCCTCAGGTTGATATTCTATCCACTGAGCAAAACTGACTATGGCAATTGTTGGTTCTTTTTATGTGAGTTGGCAGAAGTAAATTATTCTCAATAGCTACAGAAGGACTACAGTTAACATTTCAAGAGGCTATTCTAATAAACATATTGATATCATTGTCCTAAAGAAACATTTTAATAAGAATGACTAAAGAAAAAGGTAACTCACTAAATTCCTGAATTGTATTGGGGCCATAATTGGGGAAAGTATCACAAATATTAGTAATAACTACCTTATTTTTAAGCTACCTTATTGCTTGAAAGAGTGAGAAAGTTCTATAGTGTTTCAGATTTCAGATTGTTCTTCCTCATACATAGGAGTTTTGTTGACATTCTGACTTTTTAAAATATTTTTATTTCAGAAAGGAATGGGGAGGGAGAGGGAGAGGGAGATAGAAACATCAATAATGAGAGAGAATCATTGATCGGCTGCCTCCTGCAAGCCTCTGACTGGGCATGTACTCTGACCAGGAATCGAACCGTGACTTCCTAGTTCAGAGGTCAATGCCCAACCACTAAGCCACAGTTGCACCTCCAAGTCCATCACACTGTAAAAGGTCAATGTATATTTATTGATTGACTAAGAATGTCAGGAGAATGATCTGACTGGCGTTAAGAGGATGAACTGGGAGTAAGGGAGAAAAGATGAGTAGCAGATGAAAAAGGCAATAATTACTAGAATAAGGAGCTTAATAGAAATGAATTTCCAAAATGGGGAATGATGTATTACCATTTTTTAAAAGAAAATAATTCTAGAAGTATGGAATTCAGTTAGAAGGCAAGGCCATTATTGAAAAGGTTTTTAGGCTTTAAGGTATTAGGTTCCCATACTAAGTACAAGCAGAAGACACTGCTTGTATGGAATTTAAAATTTAGCAGAACCAAGGTAATTACTTAAAATAAGGATCCATAATTAGGGAGAAGTTCTATAAACATTGTAAAGTTATATTACAATTCTTTACTAAATATGTGTTCAGGAGAAAGGACCTAATGGCTTTCAGGCTCTGAAATAAATCTATCCATAAAAGATTAAGAATCACTAACTTGAAAGTTTAAGTTCAATTTTTTTTTGGTTGTCCATGGTTGATAATATTACAGTATAGCAAAAGATTCAAATGGCTCTACATGGTGTTTTGAAATTTATCGCAATTGTAGGCTGAGTGACCTGCAGTTGGACAGACTGCCAAAGTCCAAGAGTTTCAGCATTTTCTTAGTGTCAGGATTAACTTCAGTGATCTCTTGATCCCAGTGATCTCTTGGTCCAAAGCTGAGACTTCCGGCACATAGTTGTCTCGCCTTTCCCTCTCCTCCTCCTGCAGCTTGATGGAGATGCCTCTCTCAGGTCCCCCTAGCCTGAGATCTTGTTTTGGAGCTTCTTTCTGGGAATGATCTTCTTGAACATGCACTTGTTGGTGTGGAAGCTGTCGCCCTTGCGCGTGTAATACTTCACAGTCTTGGTATGAATGCCGCCCATATTGGCCAGTCCCTGGCGAAAGAGCTTAAGTTCAGTTTTTTGATGTAGAACTATACCATTCTTAAATAGTACTAAACTTACGTTTTAGGCATTATTTTTACACTATATTTCCTTTAATAAATAAAGCTTTTTAATATTGGTACTATAAGTGGGGCTTATCGATTTTTCCCCCCAATTCATAACGTTTGTGTGATTATATATTAGGACATGTTTTATTTTAAAAGTAAAACCAAATAATGCACGTATTCTTTCCCAGTAGGGTTGGAGTTTTCACAGTACCACCTTTTTCTTGTTACTTTCTTAACCACTATTAGAATATAGTGAATTTACTCTGCACTGGTCCCTCATTACCATATTTTCTTTATTCTTCTCAACATACTTTGGCAGGGAAACAGTTTATAATTCTAAACTGGTCTAGCCAGAAGAGCTATCGATAATACATACTGCTACCCTTAGCCAGTGTAGAGCATGTTTTCTTTTAAATTCCTTCAAATATGCAGTTATCCTGAATTCGTGTGTATACTATAGTTGATAGGTTTATATTGGAAAGTGAGCAGGATACAGAAAAAGTGAAATAGCAGATCAGGGCTTAAACAATTCAATCCTGGTGTGAAGTGATATGGAAGCTTTAATTTTGTCTATAATTTAAGTAGTATTGTTTATAACCTACACTATCATTGGGTTTGGGTGGGAATAGTATGGTATGCAGATTATAAATAACTTAATACTGATATTAGCATTGCTCTGTCATATAGGGGACTGATTTCAGCTACCTATAACAGCAGAATGAGTTTGGGCATTGATAAAGCTGATTTTCAGGATCACAGGCTTATATTTGAAAAGCAGTGATAATGCTTGTCCAGTATGGCACAGTGGTTGAGCACAAATCCAATTATGTAAGCAATTAAAAGTCCTTCCCTTTCATTTAAGCCTAAAGTATGTGCCAATCATTTTTTTTAAACAAAAACAGTAAAAGTGAGGGCATTATTTGGGATTAAATTTTGCGTAGTACTCTGAATGACACCTGAGGTATATGTTGCAAAGATCAGCTGCTTTTTCTTTTGAGGGCAGAAGAGAGGGCAAACTTACAATATCAAAAACTTTATTTTGAAGTATTTCAGATAATTTAAAAGATACAGAAAATAGCAAATGAGCACCTGGGTGCCTATCACCAGTTAAGAATTAAACATTATAAATTCAATTTAAGGCCACTATATACCTTTGGTCCAGTTCCTAACTCCTTCAGGGGAATTCCTATCTCCCTCTCTTTGCATAAACTTTTTTCCAACAGTGACTTTTCCCTTGCTCTGTAAAACTGTGTATTTTTTTCTTTCTTCAAATTTCACCTCAATGACCTTTTCATTTTAACTCTATTTAATATAACAGTAAGAGTGGTCTGATTAGGGGAGTTGAAAATAAGTTGTATACATGAAGTAGAAATCTGTCTTAAAATCTAGGCAAAGGAAAGTTAGACTTCAATGCTGCATAGTGCAGAATAAAATTGATATAGTAGATGTGAAAGTAACGTAATGAAATAATTATTTTAGGATTATTAGTCTGGTAGTAGCAGCATGTGGAACAGTGGGTCTGAAAGGAAGTAGAGAATTGCTAACTCATTTTGACTGACCTTTTCTCCTAATTACTCTATTAGTGAGATTTTATTTGGCCTCCAAACACTTTACCATTTTAAAAGGAGAAAGGAGCTGGTGGCAGAGTACTGAATTACTCGTGTTTCTAATTTTCAGGATTTGGGAGATTATTCCTGTCCCCTTTTAGAATCTGTTGACAGCAAAGTGGAAATGTAATGGCTCTTAGATTTTTTTCAGCTCTAAATGCCAGAGATACAAGTAAAGCTACCTAACCATTTCTCTGAGTTGTTGCAGCCCTCTACTGGTCTGTCGAAGTTACACAGTGTGGAACCCAGTAGAGCTAGAAGGAGGTCAGTAAACTGAGCAACTTTTTTTAGAACTTTAGACAACATTTATGTCAACTGTCCCAATTGGAAATGAGTATTTTATATATTCACCTTAATTCTGGAAGTAAATATCGATACAAATATAGATATTAAATACCCAGGACAAATAGATAATTATAAACACAACTGCCTGTATTACTTCCTTTTTAAAACTCTAAATGCATTGTTAGAATGTGGTCCTTTATGGCCTAGTGTTTGATAGTATAAAAAATATTTTTCCCACTAATCTTTTTTGTTACCATTATCTAATGAAGTAGTAAGAATTACTTACTTTATTTGTTACTTTTTAGTCCTCACCTGGGGATATTTTTCCCATTCACTTTTAGAGTGAGTGGAGGGGGTTTGGGTAGGGGGGTGGGGGAAAGAGAGAGAGAGAGAAATAAATGGAGAGACACATTGATTGGTTGCCTCCTGTACATGCCCTAACCAGGGATGGAATCTGCAACCTAGTATGTACCTTGACTGAAATCCACCCAACAACCTTTTTGATGCATGGTCTGACTCCCAACCAACCAGGCCCACCCAGCCAGGGCAAGAATTTTATTTTAAAAAGTTTGAGCCTTGGCCAATTTTACTTAGTTGTTCATCGGACTGAAGGGTCACAGGTTCGATTTCCAGTCAAGGGCACATACTTCAGTTGTAGGTTTAATCCCCGGCTCTCTGTTAGGGCGCCAGCGGGAGGCAGCCAATTGATGTGCCTATCTCATGTTGATCTTTCTCTTCCCTCTCTCCCTTTCACTTTCTCTAAAAATAAATGGGAAAAATATCCTCACTCCTTGGGAAAGAATTTAAAAAGCATTTATGAGGTATTGCTTAGTTATTACTATTAGATGATAAATTACTATTTGTTATAAATTAAATATAACAAATAAATACCAATTCTTTTAAATTATTTTCAAAGCATTTTTATTTCTTGTTGCTGGAGTCAGAAATGTGGGTGTTATTCTAGCCTACTTGCTTACTTACTGTTTCTAATGCACAATATAGTCATTGTATTTTAAGTGGTCTCCTTTCATCTAATTCCTCTTTCAAAGTTTCAGCAACAGCATATTTCTACTCAAATTGTTATTACTTTTTTGAAAGTCTTAATTTGCTGCTTTTTAGAAAAAAACGTTTATATTTTAGAGAGAAAGGAAGGTTGAGAGATAGAGAAAGAGAGAAACATTAATGAGTGAAACATCATCGACTGGCTGCCTTCTGCATACCCACTGCTGAGGATCAAGCCCACAACCCTGGCGTGTGTCCTGACCTGGAATTGAACTGGCAACCTCTTGGTTCATGGGTTGACCTTCAGTTACTGAGCCACATTGGCCAGACTTAATTTGCTTTTTGTCATAATGTTGAAATAATACAAGATGCTTCATGATGTGACACTTTGCTACATTTTTTAAGCCTCATTTTCTACTGCATTGTTTTTCAGTTTTCTCTATCCCTGGTCTGCTTTCTTGTGGGTTGTGTTCACACCTGTGCTTCTCTTTCCTCTACAGCCCTGTCTATGTCTGTTCCATCTGTGTCTATCTCCCCATAGTCATCAATAAGACTATTTCAGCATTAACCTCTTCTCTAAATTCCCCACCTATACCCTATATACAGCACCCAAGTTGGATGATCCCTTTGTGCTAGTACTATCATTTCTTCAGCATTTATTATTTCATGTGGTAATTAACTTATCTTTTGTTCCTTAAAAACTAAATTTCCTTTAGGCTAGAATTGTGACTTACTCATCTTTAGTTCTATTGCTTGGCATATAGATGTTTAGTAAATGTTAAATTATTGAATAATTAATGAAGAAATGGGTATGAATAGCTAAAGGAAATAACCATAATTGAATAATTTAACACCTAATTCTTTTTTTGCTTATTTCATAATATATATTTAAGAAAAAGAGGAGGAGATAATGAATTGTAGAATTTTAGGACTGGAATGGACCTCATTTTAAAATGTAGAAACTGAAACCTAAAGCGTTTACTAAAAAAGTTAGAAGAATCCAGCTGTTCTAGTACATTTTTATATTGCTCAATTCCTACTAATATATTTTGCCTTAGACTTGGGTAAGATTAGTTGGTATTGATTGTTTATATTTCAAGCATTTGGGCTATCTAAATATTACGCTTTTAAATCATAGGTTTAATTTTGTGGAATTTTGAAGGTGATACACTCATTTAGCCAAACCAAGTTGACCATTTAAGTCTTGAATTATCTGCCTGCTTAGATTCCTAAAAGATATAATATTTAGCAGCAGCAACCCAAAGTGCAGCCTGTCTTGACTGTTTTGAGCTTCTATCCTAAATATTTGCGTCCTTTATATTCTGGTGGCTGGGTTAAAAACAAAACACCTAATCTCTTTTGTTCTGCCTTTGTCTGAAGCAGTCTCTTACTTGCCATCTTATTATTATTCTTTCCCCTTGTGTTCTGCTCAGAGAATTGTAGTCATCCAGAGGAAATCAAGTATAAGTCAACCTATTATGTATATATTTTTAATTTTTATTTGAAGATTATATCGTACACATTCATTATAAAAGCTAATATAGAACTGTATAAAATAAACATTTGTTAAGAACTTTTAAGGACATTGTTGAAAACAGTTTATTTTAAAGGATGTAGATGTTTTGTCTTCATCTTTGGCATGCTGTTGGTTAAACTTCTGATTTTATTATATAATTTCTTTGTCTGAAATTACAACCATCATATTCTTATGGGGAAATGGTATGAAATAGCTGGCAGAAAACATCGTGGTGAAAATCAGTTGGGAAGATGTGATAAAGGAAGCATTCTTCCTTTTCAAGGTCTAAATTCTCCCTTGCATGATTTAAGTGGTTACTGTAATGGGGAAGGGATGGAGAGGGAGACTTAGGGAATCTAGTAATATTCAAGAAGCACACCATTTATTTTGAGGCCTTTTCCATTATTTTTTTTAAAACCACTTTTTAAAGTATGATGACGGAATTAAGTTCTTTGGTGTTGGTTTAATAGGAAATTAGTTTTTTTATTTTGGTTTCTTTTTTATTCTAAATGCTTATTCTTTTCTGTCTGGAGGAGATAATTATTTAATAATTTAAGCTATCCTTTTTACATTCATAGAAATATAGAATTTCGAGTGATATTTTTCTAAACCTCTTATCCTGGAATTAGAATTTTGGAAGGATAGAAGATCTTCAGTGTCATCTAACTTAACTACTTTTAAGAAGAAACAGGATCTATAATACAATCAATGATTTAAAAAAAACATATTTAAAAACAGAAGAAACAGGAATATTGAGTATTGATGAAAGTCAAGTAAAAAGCCAATGGTAGATATCAGAATAGAATAGTGGACTTCAAGTTCCCTGATCAAATCACAGAGAAAGCAGTGGTCACTTTTCTAACTGAATGACTGTTAAGGATCCTTGAATTCTTTTGCTGTGATTTGATCCTTTACCAGTTGCCTTTATTCTCAATAATTTTGGAGGAAGCATTTTTTACCCCCACAGCAACTTCAGCTCAGTGAAAGTTGGAATAACAAAAATGTTAGGAATTTCCATTCCATCCTTATGGTTCTGCCTTTACTTTCTTTAAGTAAAATGTAAAATTGATAAATTTATTGGGCAGCACTTGAATATTTTTATGTATACCAAGTACTCTGCTAAGACATCATTTTAGTTCTCATAGCCTTAACAGTTGAGCTTTATCATTTCATGACAGATGAAGAAATTAAATAACTTGGACTTTGTTTTCAGTTGTATTTAATCTAAAGTGCATGTTTTGAGGATTTCAGGACAAGAAGGCAGACTGAGTGACCTCCTTTTTTCAAATATATGGAAATGCTAGATAAAAATAAAACATTTAAAAAATACACAGCTCAACTTCAAAGCAAGAAATATGAATCTGCAGGTGCCTAAATAGGAAAGAGGAATTCAAAGTCATAATAGAAAACAGATATTTAAGCCCTGTCCTAAAAGGAAAATAGACAGATACTTCTTAGTGTGTGAGCTTTAATGCAGTACTGGAATCTGCAGGCCCAGAAATGGCAGGGAGCTGAGTCCAGATCAGGAAGAATCTGAATTATTCATGAATGGGGCCTTTAAAAAAAGTTAATCTTCCAACCTGGGTTTATATTTCCTGATAAAATTTCTTCCAATTATTTTATTTTTAACTTTTGAGTACTCTTTGTGGTCTCTTTTACAAAGTATATTGCTGAATCTTATTTTTATACAGCCTTACATTTTTATTAATGACCTTAATCCATTTTTATTTATTGTAATAACATATTGAAAATTATTTACTCCTATTTATTTCCCACAATCAGTTTCTTAATCTCAAATATATGTGTGTGTATGCATATATACAGAAAGTCTGTAGTTTCTATAGCATTTTTACAACGAAATGTATTTCAAGACAAGTACTTTAATCACTTTCTCACTCATCTCTAGTCTCTTCCACTTCACCGCTTACCCTCAAGTTTCCCAACAGGCATGTTAATGTTTTGTAGAATTTTAATTCTGGATTGTTAGGGGTGTTTTCCTCTATAATTTCCAATAAGTCCAGGCTACATTCTTTTTCATGGAATAGCATTGACAGCTTTGGTGTTCTGTTTCTGACCTTTTCCAAAGTAAGCAGGTAAGGTTTGTGGAACAGTGTTTATAAAGCCTACAGTAGTATGTAGCAATGTATTAAGTCTTCACGTTCATTATCTAATCATTTACCGAGAGCAACTTTCAGTCCTACAGGCTCCAGTCATATACCTGTATAAGTGTACCATTGTATATGATATATACCATATTTTTACTGTACCTTTTCTATGTTTATCAAATAAAGTTACCTACAGTATTCAGTACAGTAATTTGCTGTATAGGTACATAGCCTAGGAGCAATAGGCTACCATATAGTCTAGATCAGTGGTCAGCAAACTCATTCATTAGTCAACAGAGCGGCAAACCAACCATTGGCCTAGATGTGTAGTACGCTATACATTTAGGCTTGTGAAGTGCACTCTATGTTTTTTTTTTTTATGGCAAGAATTTCAAATTTTATTGTACTTTATACGTGACCATTAAATATTGCTGGGCTTTATGTCCAGAGTTTTGAATGGCAGCCCCTGAAAGGGTAAGGTTATACAGTAAGGAATTCACATTTAGGGGCTGCCCAAGGAAACCAGAAACTGATAATCTAGTTGCAATTATTGGAAAAACCCATTCAGGACTGAACTGAGGTCCTTGATTGCTGTCAGCAGTTGGTCCTTGACCAGCCTGTACCAGAGAAATAGCAAGACCGGTTAAATCTCTGGCTCCTGACAATTGGTGGTGGATCACAGACAGGAAACCTGGGTGGTAGCTGCAGCTCATGTTCACAATCTAGAGAGAAACAGTGGATTGCAAAAGTCTAGAGGCAGAATGGTTATTTCATATCTTACATCCTTTTTCCACACTACCTCCTGGACGCTTTCCTCAAACAGGGCACTCTATAATCTTGACACAATATCAAAATTGCAATTGGGTTAGAAAATAAATAAGAGACATATAAATCAGAAAAGAGGAAGTTATATTGTTTGCAAATGACATGACCTTATATACAGTGGTACCTCGAGATACGAGTTTAATTTGTTCCATAACCTTGCTCGTATATCAAGTTGCTTGTATCTCAAAGCAAATTTCCCCATTGAAATCAATTGAAATGCTGTTAATCCATTCCAGCCCCCAAAATGCCACCCCAGTTGTTCTTGTTACGTGTTTTTGAATAAGAAAAATGTATTTATAAATGACAAATATTATATAAAAACATAATAAAAGAGAATATAAAGGAATAAACTGGTTTTATAAAGTGTATTTACCTACTCGTTACACTCTTAATGCTACACTTTATCCCTAAACTGAATGTAACTTAACTAATCTTCACTGAACTTAATTGCTACTGGTCTTTGCCTTTTTGGCCAATTTCAAAAAAAAACGTCTCCAACGAGGTTTGCCTCTTCTTCCCTTTCAGAATGTTTCTGAAATGGGTGAGGCAAGTTTCATTGAACAGCTCCGATGCACAACCACTAGCAACTTTTTTGGGGTGTTTCTTTTCCACGAAGTATGACATCCTCTCCCACATTCCTAAGATCTCCTTTATCTCACTTGTAGAGATCTCCTCCACCTCTGGCTCCTCCTCGAAACCAATTTCTTGGAGAACCTCCGCATGTTGCTGAGACTGCAACTCTTTTAACTCCTCCGTGGTGAGTTCCAGAGAGTGCTCCTCGACTAGCTCATTCACGTCTCTCTCATCCTCCTTCAGGCCCATGGATTTTCCCAGAGACACTATCTCCTCCTCCACTGGCACCTCGGGTTCGAATCCTTCGAAGGTCCTTTCGGCTACGGCCTCAGGCCACAGCTTCTTCCATGCAGAGGTCAAAGTCCTCATTGTAACACCCAGCCAGGCCTGATCAATAATTCTGAGGCATATCACGATGTTAAAGTGGTTCTTCCAGAACTCTCGAAGGGTGAGGTTTGTGTTCTCCGTCACCTCAAAGCAGCGCCGAAACAGGTGCTTGATGTACAGCTTTTTAAAATTAGAAATCACCTCCTGTTCCATGGGCTGCAGGATAGGAGTGGTGTTGGGAGGTAGGTAGACAACCTTTATAAACTTGAGGAGTTCATCTTCGAGGTTCGGTGGGTGAGCAGGAGCATTGTCGAGGACGAGGAGGGCTTGCATGGTTAGGTTGTTTTCCTGTAGATATTTCTTAACAGAAGGGCCGAAAACCAGGTTTATCCACTCCACAAAGAACTGCCTGGTGACCCATGCCTTCGGGTTTGCCCTCGACATAACTTGCAGTTTATCTTTTAAAATCTTATGTGACTTAAAGACTCTGGGGTTTTCCGAATGGTATACAAGCAGAAGCTTGATCTTGCAGTCGCCACTCGCATTGGCGCACAGTGTGAGAGTTAGCCTATCCTTCATGGGTTTGGCATCACCTTCTCCTCTGCCATTGTGTAAGTCCTATTCAGCATCTTTTTCCAGAAAAGCCCTGTCTCGTCACAGTTGAAGACTTGCTGGGGGATATATCCTTTGGCTTCTATCAGTTCAAAAAGTTTTGAGGTAATCCTCAGCTGCCTTCACATCCAAACTTGCTGCCTCTCTATGCCTGACGATGGAGTGAATGCCGGACCTTTTCCTGAAGTTATCAAACCAGCCTCTACTGGCTTTAAATGAGTCTTTCGATGCTTTGTCCGTGGAAGTGCGCGGGGTCTGCTCCAGCAAATCACCGTAAATCGCTCGCACCCTCTCGCATATGATGCCCTGTGTTAATGTATCCCCTTTAAGCTGCTTCTCTGTCACCCACACCATCAGTAGATTCTCCATCTTTTCATGGAGAGAGCTATGGAGCTTAGAAATTATTGTAACGCCCTTAGCTGGCTTTATACCCTTTATCGACTCCTTCTGTTTAAGCACAGTGCATATCGTTGAAGTACTACGCCCATACTGCCTCACCAAGTCAGCCACTCGCACACCTTGCTCATATTTTTCTGTGATTTCACGCTTTAATTCAATAGACATCATCCTCTTCTGAGCACTGACCTTTCCACTCGCTTTCTTCGGACCCATGGTTATAAAAAGAAATGTGATAAAGTATGTAACTGCACAAAAGATGCTTCGACAATGAGGTAAACAAGCACACTGACTGAGGCGTGGGAAACTATGAGATGCTCGAGTCGCGGTAAACTGGTGGGTTGGGTCGTGTGCAGCCGGCTGATCCATGGGATTACTCGTATCTCAAATGTTGCTCGTGTTTCAAAGCAAAAAATCGCTCACTTTACGGGTCGTATCTCAAAAATCTCATATGTTAGGGCACTCGTATCTCAAGGTACCACTGTATATAAAATATTCTGAAGACCACAAAAAGAAACAAAAAAAAAGCTGTTAGAACTAATAAATGAATTCGGTAGTTCCACATACAAAATCAGCATATAAAAAGAAATAGCATTTCTTTCTTTTTAAAAAATCCTGATTTTAGGGGGGGGAAGGGAGGAGAGATATCTCTCTGAGATAGAAACATCAATCAGTTGCCTCTCTTCCATATATACCCTTACTGGGGATCGAACCCGCAACCTTTTGTACAATGTTCCAACCAACTGAACCACTTGGCCAGGGTGCCTTTGTATTTCTGTACACTAACAATGAACTATCTGATAAAGAAATTAAGAAAAATTTCATTGACAATAGCATCAAAAAGAAATACTTAAAAAAATAAATTTAAGGAAGTGAAAAATCTTTACACTGAAAAGTATAATATATTGATAACATAAGTTGAAGACACAAATAAATAGTAGAGATATTCTGTGTTTGTGGATAGGGAATAATCAGTAACATTAAAATGCCCATACTACCTTAAGCAATCTACAGATTTAGTGCAATATCTTCTCAATATTATAATGGCATTTTTCACAGAATTAGAAAAGCCAATCCTCAAATTCACGTAGAACCACAAAAGACCTTGAATAGTCAAAACAACCTTGACAGAAAGGGAACAAAGCTGGAGGCATCGTACTTTCAGATAAAATATTAGAAAGTTGTGGTGATCAAATCAGTATGGTACCGACATAAAAACAGACACAAGGATCAATAGAGCAGAATAGAGAGCTCAGAAATGAACCCATGCATATATGGTCAACAACCCTCTAACAAAATGCCAAAAACACAAAATGGGTCAAGTATAGTCTTTTTTGTATATGGTATTGAGAAAACTGCATATGCTTATGCAAACGAATGAAATTGGGCCCTTATACAAAAATTAACTCGAAATGGATTAAAGGCTTCAGTGTAAAACCTGAAACCGTAAAATTCCTACATGAAAACATAGGGGAAAAGCTTATTAACATTGGTCTTGGGAGTGATTTCAAAGCAAAAATAAGTGGGACTACATCAAATTAACATCTTCTGTGCAGCAAAGGAAACATGAAATGAAAAGTCAACCTATGGAGAAAAGTATCTGACGATGGGTTAACATCCAAAATAATTAAGGAAATTACACAACTCAATAGTAAAAAAAATAACCTGATTTTAAAAATGGGCAAAGAACCTGAGCAGATATTTTTCCAAAGAAGATATGCAAATTGCCAAATATATGAAAGGTACTCAACATCACTAATCATCAGGGAAATTCAAATCAAAACCACAAGAAAATATCACTTCCCACCTGTTAGGGTGGCTATTATACAAAAGACAAAAGATAGCATGTGTTGGTGAGGATGTGGCAAAGATGGTTCCATATACACTATTGGTAGAAATGTAAATTGGTGTAGCCAATATGGAAAACAGTGTAGAGGTTCCAAAAAATTAAAAATAGAACTTCAGTATGACCTAGCAAGCTCACTTGTAGGTGTCTGTTGATGGATGAGTAGGTAAAGAATATTATATATATATACACTAGGGCCCAGTGCACAAAATTCATGCACTGGGGGTAGAAGGGGTCCCCTCAACCCAACCTTCCCTCTCTCACAGACTGGGACCCCACAGGGGATGTCGTACTGATGACTTAGGCCCGCTCCCCTTAGTGAGCGGGCCTAAGCTGCAGTCTGATCTCCCTCTGTGGGAGGCAACCAGGCTGATTAGGGGAAGGTGCCAGCCCCATCACCCCCTGCTGCAGCCATTGCCGGCCACCATAGCTGCCAAGTTGTTTTCATCAACACAGACTCCAGTCCCTTCACCATGAAAAAATGACAACTTTCTTTAGGCATTTTTAAGATGTGTCTTTCATAGGATATGACATTACTTTTTTTTTTTTTAATCCTCACTTGATATGTTTCCATTGATTTTTAGAGTGTGTGGAAGAGAGAGGGAGAGACAGAGAGAAATCAGCAGTGTGATAGAGACACTTTGATTGGTTGCCTCCTGCATGAGCCCTGACCTGGGCACTGGCCAGGGAGGAGCCTATAACCTAGGTACATGCCCTTGATTAGAAGTGAACCCTGACCCTGCGGTTGGCAGGTTGAGGCTGTATCCATTGAGCCAAATTGGCAAGGGCAGGATATGACATTTCTTAGCCCCTCCAGCAGCAGACCTTCATTTTTTTCTCTAGGAGTGTGGTAGAAAAACCCTAGATCACCTTCTTGGGTTCTTATTACCCAAGTTACCAAGAACACTGCAAGTGGTGGCGTACAGGGAGCTTAGCCAATGAGTGGTCAGAAAAGGTGTTTACGCTTGAACTGGTTTGGCTCATTGGATAGAGCGTTGCCCTGAAGACTGAAGAGTCCCATGTTTGATTCCTGTTACGGTGTGTACCTTGGTTGGGAGCACATCCCCAGTGAGGAATGTGCAGGAGGCAGCTGATCAATGTTTCTCTCTCATCAATGTTTCTGACAGTCTATCCCTCTTTCCTCTTCTCTGTAAAAAATAAATAAAATATATTTTTTTTTTTAAAAAGAAAAGGTGTTTTCTTTGTAGTCCAGGTGCAGAGGATCCCCTGTGTTGTGTCCTTTGGGCTAGGGGCATGTCCCCCTTGCCGAGGGCACTCCCCCCAGCCCAGCATCCCTGCTTTTGCTGTGTCCACTGGGCTGGGGAGCATGGACCCAGGCCACTTGGCATGGGCACATGAGCAAGCAGCTGCAGAGCAGGAACTTGCACTTGGCACTCCCAGTCACTTGTCCTGGGACCCAGCCCAGTTGGTACCCCTGGATGCTTGTCCCAGGACCTGGGCCACTTGGTGCTGGCACCCATAGGCCACTCCTGGCCAGGGGCATTCTGGGACCCCAACCACTCAGGGCCTGTGCTTGGGCCTACAGGCTTGGAACAGTCTGGGTCCTGAGGATGTTCCCAGGACCCAGGCCACTTGGCACCTGCATATGCAAATTGACCCACCATATTTTTTGTTAATTTGCATACTCATTCCTGATTGGCTGGTGGGCATCACGGAGGTACGGTCAATTTGCCTCTTTCTCTTTTATTAGTGTAAATGTACATATATATATGTGTGTATGTGTCTTGTCTAATAAAGAAGGAATATACTAATTGACCTTCACGCTGTTGCAAAGATGGCAGCACCCACAGCCAATAAGGAGGGAATATGCTAATTGACTGCCACGCCCTCAATGATGACTGTGCCCACAGCCACAAGATGGTGGTTCCCAGTCCCCTCAGCCTTGTTGGGGCAGCAGGTGCATGCCACGCCTGCCTCTGGAATCCCTCAGCCCATCGGCCACACACCATTGGCCTGAGGTGCAGGCAAGCCTCAGATGGCAGATGCCCAGCCGCCCAGGGCTGTCCAAAGCTCAGATAACCAGGGCCAGCCAAGGCTTGTGCTGCTGGCAGTGGAAGCAACAGAGGTGTGATGGGGTGTTGCCTTCCCCTGATTGCTGGGTTGGCTCCCATGCCGAGGCTCCCAGACTGTGAAAGAGGGCAGGATGGATTGAGGGAACCCCCCCTCTAGTACATGAATTTTTATGCACCATGGCCTGATGCATGAAAATTCATGCACTAGATATGCATATATATACATGTATATGTATATGTATGTATATGTATATACATATATGTATGTGTATATATTCGTAGATGTATGTATGTATGTGTGTATATACACACACAATTTTTCAGCCGTTAAATTAAAAGGAAATCCTGCCATTAGTGACAACATGGATGAACCTGGGGGACATTTATGCTAAATAATCCAGACACAGAAAAACAAATACTGTAGATCTCACTTATATGTGGAATCTAAAAACATTGAATGCACAAAAGCAGAGAGTAGAATGGTCATTGCCTGGGAATGGGGATGTGGGGAATGGGGAGATATTGGTTAAAAGGTACAGACTTTCAGTTATAAGGTAAAGAAGTTTTGGAATCCTAATGTAGTGACTATAGTTAATAATATTGTATTGTATACTTGATATTTGTTAAGAGAGTAGATCTTATGTGTTCTCACCACACACAGAAAATTCTAACTGTGAGGTGATGGATGTGTTAATTAGCTTGATTGTGGAAATCATTTTGCAATGTATATGCATATCAAATCATCACATTGTACACCTTCAACATATACAATTTTTGTTTGTCAATTATACCTCAATAAAGTTGGGGGTGGGGTGAGAGCAGACCTCCTTGCCTCATTGTTGATCTCAATAGAGAAACAAGGTATTCAGGTTCTGTTCTATTATTAACTAGAGGCCCAGCACATGAAATCATGCACGGGTAAGGTTCCTAGATCTGGCCTGCAATCAGGGCTGATGTTCCCCAGCTGCCAGCAGCTGGCCCTGCCCCTCCCTGTCACCACTGCCTGCCCTCTGTGGGGCAACCAGCAGGATTATTGGGGGCCCTGCTCACTTGCACTGGCCGTGGCCTGGTGCCGCCCGTGTCCACCACTACTTACCCCTAGTTCCTCATTTCTCATCTGGTGATCAGAGCCTGCCAGCCAGAGGCAAGGACTGAGAGGTTGACTGTTCCTGCCCACTCACTGGCCCTGCTGCTAGTCACGCTCTGTGTGTGGGGCGACCAGTGAGGCGATTGGGGCCCTGCTTGCTCACACCTGCCTTGGCCTGGTCCCTTCCACATCCGCCGCCACTCACCCTTGTTCCCCATTCCCCATTGGGCGATCAGGACCTGCGGGCTGGGGGCAATTCCTGTGTTGAACGTTTTCCCCTGGTGGTTAGTGCACATTATAGCCACGGGTTGTTCCACTGTCCATTTGATTTGCATATTACACTTGTGTATATATAGACTAGAGGCCCACTGCACAAAAATTTATGCATTGGAGTTGGGGGGGGCGCCTCAGCCCAGCCTGCACCCTCTCGCAGTCCAGGAGTCCTCAGGAATATCCTATTGATGGCTAAGCTTCAGGAGGCAACTAGGCTGGCAGATCAAGGGATGGTGCCGCCCCCATCACCCCACTGCTGCCATCACCCAACCTCCCTCTGGGGGAGGCGACTGGCTGGGTGATCAGGGGAAAGTGCCTCCCTCATCACCCTGCCACTGCTGCCACCCAGCCTCCCTCTGTGGGAGGCAACCAGATGGGCCAACCAGGGGACGATGCTGGCTCTCCCCATCTCGCCTCTGCCACCGCTGGTTGCCGCTCCCTCCCCTCCCATCATCATTCCTTCCCCTCCCATCACCGTTCCCTCCCCCTGCTCACTGGCATGCTCCTTGGCTGGCCTGGCACCGCCTGCTCACTGCCCCCCCACCCCCCAAACTGGTCATTCCACTATTAGGTTGATTCGCATATTATGCTTTTATTATATAAGATGTTCTTAGAGTTGTCATTAATTGATATTAAATCTTATCAAATGCTTTTTCTGTATCCTTTTGAGATGATCATTTGTTGTTTTGTTTGTTTTTAGTCTGTTAATTTGATGAATTACTTAGCAATCTAAGTAATTCATCAAATTAACAAACATTAAGCTAACCTTGAGTTCCTGGGATAAGTCCCAGTTTGTTATGATGTATTATCCTTTTTATGTGTAGCTAAATTTTACTTGGTAATGTTTTGTTGAGGTTTTTTTGGTGTATTATCATGAGGTAGATTAGTTTGAAGTTTTTTCATAAAAGACTTATTCTGGTTTTATATGAGGATATTGATGGCCTCATAAAATATTTCTGCCTCTTTTCTATAAGTGTTTGTATAGAATTGGCATTATTTCTTCCTTACATGTAGAATTCACCATTGAAGTCATTTGGCCCTGGAGTTTTTTGTTTTTAAATATGAAATAAAAATCTTTACTAAATATTGAGCTATTGAGATTCTGTGTGTTTTTAGTAAGATTTGATAGTGTGTGCCTTTCAAGGAATTTTATTTAGTTTGTTGGATTTATTAGCATCAACTTGCTAATAATATTCTCTTGTATCCTTTATGTGTTTATGGGATCTCTAATGATATTTTCTCTTTCATTATTGAGTTTGGTTATGTAGGTCTCTCTTTTGTTTCTAACTAGTAGCCCAATGCACAAATTCGTGCACATTGAAAGGAAATTAATTAGAAGGAATATTTTAATATTGCTATTCGCCCTTTCTCTATAATAGAAGTGTCATCTAAATTTATGATCAATAATGATAGATGGAAACACATGCCTGTGATTGGTGCCAGTGAGATGTTTATATGTGTCATGCATGCGGGAGTCAATTTAGCCTTTTATAGCTATAGAATAAACTTGCTTAATTCACCTCTTTCTGATTTAGCTAAACTTTTCCAGCCCAGTGAAGCACCCCAACTTCTTTTTCAGATAATTGTCAGTAACACAGCAGTAAATATCAAAATGAAGCACATTATTGTAGATCACACAGGGATAACAAAGGGTAAAATATTTAACTGCAGCAGTGTTTGACTATATTCTGTGCAGTGAGGAAACCTGAAGTCATTTTCAAGGTCACTATTTCTTTTTTTCAGTCGGTCAAGTTTCTAAGCTTTCTAAATCTATATTTTCTGGCTAATAAAAAGAAAATCGGATTCTACTGAGTCTCCTACCTACCTACTCCAGGACTTCTGTGAGGATCAAATGAGATGAGGCACGGAAAATGCTTTACAGACATTTGGTTACAGTGTACAGTGTTTGCACCTGGGTATAAAGTAAGCCATGTTCCTGGATTGAAGAAACTTCAAGGAGGCTAGTTGTTGCTAGGGAGAGGAAGCCATGCGTTGTTACTTGACGTTATTCCCCAGATGGAGGAAAGGACACTTAGCCTTTTATATAGATAGACTAAAGGTCCAGTGCATGAAATTTGTGCACTTAAGGGGGGCGGGACCTCAGCCCATCCTGCATCCTTTCACAGTCTGGGAGCCCTTGGGGGATGTCCAACTGATGGGTTAGGCCTGCTCCCAGCCATCAGTTGGACATCTTTAGCACTGCCATGAGGCGGAAGAGCTCCCACCACCACCACTGAGCTCACCAGACATGAGCCCAGCTTCCTGACTGAGTGGCACTCTCCCTGTGGGAGCGCACTCACCACCAGGGAGCAGCTCCTGCATTGAATGGAACTGTGATGAAAACGGCTCTCCAGCATCCCCTGAGGGTTCCCTCTGCCTGGCCATTGCACTATCAGGGCCAGGAAGGGACATGGGAGGGCGTGTCCAGCCCATCATGCTCAGTCCCAGTCTGCTGGACCCCAGCAGCAAGCTAATCTACCAATCAGAGCATCTGCCTCTCCCACCCCTGTGGTCAGTGCACGTCATCGCGACTGGTAGACCAGTCGACCATCTGCCCCTGGTGATCAGTGTAAATCAGAGTGAGCAGTTGAGCAGCCTTAGCATATCATTAGCATATTATGCTTTGATTGGTTGAACCAATGCTGGATGACTGCACACTTAGCATATTAGGCTTTTATAATATAGGATAGGTCTGGCTAACGATATGTAATTGATCTTTTAAGAACCAGTTTTCAGTTTCATTGATTTTTCATTATTTTTTAATTTGGCTATATCCCTGTTACCCTTTCTATAATTGGTCCTACTTTAGCTTTTTATTGTGTGAGAACAAATTCTGTTTGACTTTAATTTTAATTATTTTATATTTGTTGCATTTACTTAGGACCCATGATGCTCTATCTTATATATTCTATGTGCCCTTGAGATAAAAAGAATATTCAACTTTTCTTGGACAGATTTTTCTATAAATGACAATTTGAATCAATGGCTTTTTTTTTTTCAGTTTTTCAATATCCTTGTTAATTTTCTGTCTCACTGAGAGAGTAGTTGAAGCCTCCAGCTGTAATTATGAATTTGTCTTTTCTCTTGTCAGTTTTGCCATTTTTTTTGCTGCTTGTATTTTAAAGCTCTGCTGCTAGTTGCCTACACAGTGAACTGGCTTTTATCAGTGTGTAATATGTAATGTCCGCTTTGCTCTGAGATCTGTTTTGTCTTATCTTTCCTTTTATTAGCTTCTTCATGGCATATCTTTTTCTTCTTCTTCTTCTTCTTTTTTCCTTTTAACTTTATATGTCCTTATATTTGAAGTTAACTTCCTGTTAGTGCCATATAGTTTCATTATTTTTTTCCCTCTTGAAAATCTATCTCTTAATTGATATGTTTAAACCATTTGCTCTTCACATAATTATTGATATTTTTTGTTATGCCTCTTATTTTCTTACTGTTTAGTTTGTTTCTTCTATTTTTTATTCCTCAAAGGCTTTTTTTCTGCCTTATAATTGGGTTATTTGTGCATTTAAAAATATTTTAATTTACCTAATGTGATTTTGATTATCTCTCTCTATAGTTTATATAGTGGTGCTCTAGTGATTATAGTAGATATTGTGGGCCCAGAACCTGTATGAAATGCTTAATATTTGTTGATCGAAGTAATATTTTTAGAATCTATTTTTTTATTGTTAATGCTGAAATTTTCTAAAGTTATTAAAAATAAAAGTCTTTTCTAACATATATTATTAATACTATTGCCATGTATAATTTTCTCAATATTTACACCTCTTCTTTTTTTATCCTCATAGTCTTGCCTAGGCTATTACCCATTGATAGCATGCATCTCAGTTTTGCTTTTGAGTAATAATTTTTCTGTTTATATGATTTGTAACTCTATAAGCTTTACACAGAGCTTTGAGGACAGTGGTATGTTTTAAGTGATTATTTATGTGGTAATAGTTCAAATAGTTAAATGACCCCAAGGTAAATTCTATTTCTTTTTTTTTTAACATTTTATTGATTTTTCACAGAGAGGAAGGGAGAGAGATAGAAAGTCAGAAACATCAATGAGAGAGAGACATTAATCAGTCGCCTCCTGCATACCCCACACTGGAGATGTGCCCGCAAGCAAGGTACATGCCCCCAACCAGAATCGAACCTGAGACCTTTCCGTCCGCAGGCCGATGCTCTATCCACTGAGCCAAACCCGTCTCGGCTAACTTCTATTTCTTGTGTGTAGAATCAAAAAGTTTAAAAATGAAAGTTTTGAACTCTTTGAATTATAATAGTTTTGTGTTGGAATATATCTTAATTTGGCTATATCCAGATTAATATAATACATATTAACTTAGTTAATTTAAGAGACATATGGTTTTAATAATTAAACAAATATTAAAGCACCATTAGAAGAATTTGAAGAACATAAAATATTTTTACTAATCTTCTGTTCAAGGTGTTTGAGTATTAATAATTCACATAGATACTATAATGTAGCGTTTTAGACTTACGAGTCCATTTATAGGAAATTTACAGCATGTCAGTCATTCTGCTTGTAGTTGTGGCCCAATTCATGGTCCCATTGGCCAGCAGCCTCAGTGTAGTTCATTGTTGAGCAATAGTATTTTCTGTGATAATAGAAATATTGTTAAGTCTGCACTCGGTAGTCCATAATTTAATTTTAATTACTTTAACTTGCAACAACCATGTGGCTAATAGGTTATACAGCAACCTTATGGCCTCCCCCCTTGGAACTTTTCTAAATCTCTCAAGCTTGGTCATAAGCATACGCTTATTAAAGGGTCCTTGCCTGATTAAGTCAGCTTGCAGAGTCGAAGGCTGAAAAAATTGGAAAGAAAATGATACATGTAGTGATAGTTACAGTGCAGTATGATAAGGATTAAATCAGTGGATAGGTCCATAAAGTGACTAAATGCCTGGTGATGTTTGGAAGTTAGGTGAAGGAAAATAAACCACTCCAGGATTTTAAGTAAGAAGGGTTAGTCCTGACTAGTTGTTGCTCAGTTGGTTGGGCTTGGAAAGGTAGCACCGATCTGGGCAAATGACAGGTTGCAGGTTTGAGGGGGAAGAAGGGCAACGATCAATCTCTCTCTCACACATTGATGTTTTTCCTCTCCTTTCCTGTTTCTCTAAAATCAATAAAAACATTTATTTTTAAAAAGAAAGGTTCAATTTTATTTAATTTAAAATAGAGTTAAGTGTTATAAAATTACCAAACCTGTAAGATTTTTAGTTGGACCTTCAGAAATAACTGCCCAACCAATACAGAACTGCCAGAGAATATATTAGGAGTTCCTACTTCTGGAGCCATGCTTGAATGACAAAACCTTTGTCACTGCTTCCACTCAGTTGCTTTTGTTACCCAGAATACTAGAGATTTAATATTAGTCTAGAGAAGGTGGGAAGGATTATAAAAGTAGTTCCTTTTTTTCTCTTCAGTAACAAGTTGAGTAAACTTGAACAAGAAAGCTTTAAAGGCACAATTTGATGAAAACATATTTTAGGTTGTGATAGCCTCTCTGAGAAATAAGTTATCTTATGCAGACATAGAGAAAACCAAATTGCACTAAACTGCCTAAACCTTAAATAGGTTTTATTGAGGAGGTATACACATAACCCTTATATATCCATTCTTTACAGATCCAGAATGAGAAGACTGATAAAAGAAGAATCTAGCTGAAGAGCTATAAAATGCCCAAATCTGGGTTCACAAAACCAGTTCAGAGTGAAAATTCTGACAGTGACAGCAATATGGTAGAAAAACCATATGGAAGAAAGGTATGATATACTAAAGATTTGTTTACTCTTGGAACTGGGGGAAAGAGTTGTGCAACCATCATCACAATCTAGTTTAGTTTAGACCATTTCCATCATTGCTAAAAGATCCTCAAATCCATTTACAATCAGTCCATTCCTACCCCAACCCTCAGGTAAACCCTAAATCTCCTTTCAAAATCAGGAATTGTAAGTTTTCACATTTCTTTTCAAAAATCGTTTTGGCTATTTAAGATCCTTTGCATTTTTATAGGAATAGCTTGTCAGTTTCTTTTAGAAAAAAAGCCTGCTGATGTTTTAATAAGGATATTATTGAATCTGTAGATCACTTGATTAGTATTATCACATTAACAATATGTCTTCCTATCCATCCCCGTAGAATATCTCTCCATTTATTTAGATCTTCAAATTCTCTGAGAGATGGTTTGTTGTTTTCAGTGTACAAATCATTATGCTTCAGTTCAATTATTCTTGTTTTATTCTTTTGGACACTGCTGTAGATAATTTCTTTTTGGATTTTTTTGTGGCTAGGATATCCTATATAATAAAAGAGTAATATGCAAATTGACCATCACCAGCACACAACATGGCCATCTGCATGTGGTCAAAGATGGCTGCCCCCATGTGGACACAAGATGGCCACCATAAGATGGCTGGCAGGGGAGGACAGTTGTGGGCGATCAGGCCAACAGGAAAGGGCAATTGGTAGGGACCAGGCTTGCAAGGGAGGGCAGTTGGGGGGACCCAGGCCTGCAGGGGAGGGCAGTTGAGGGCAACCAGGCCTATAGGGGAGGGCAGTTGAGGGCAACCAGGTCTGTAGGGGAGGGGAGTTGAGGGGGACCCAGGCCTGCAGAGGAGGGCAGTTGAGGGCAACCAGGCCTGCATGGAGGGAAGTTGGGGGGGATCAGGTTGGCAGGGGAAGGCAGTTGGGTGGGATTTGGCATGCAAGGGAGGGCAGTTGGGGGAGACCAGGCCTGTAGGGGAAGGCAGTTGGGGGCAATCAGACAGGCTGGCAGGGAAGGGAAGTTAGGGTGACCAGGTTAGAAATGAGGGAAGTAAGGGGTGACCAAGCCAGCAGGGGAGGGCAATTAGGGATGACCTGCAGTGGAGGACAGTTAGTGGTGACCAGGCCTGCAGGGGAGGGTAGTTGGGGGTGACTAGGCTGGTAAGGGAAGGCAGGGGTGACCGGGCCAGCAGGGGAGAGCAGTTGGGGGTGACTAGGCCCGCAGGGGAGGGCATTTAGGGATAACCAGGTTGGCAGGGGATCAGTTAGGCACTGGTCAGGCTGGCAGGAGAGTGGTTAGGGAGTCATCAGGCTGGCAGGCAAAAGCGGTTAGGGGCAATCAGGCAGGTAAGCAGGTGAGAGGTTGGGAGCCAGCACTCTTGGATTGTGAAAGGGATTGGTCCTAAACTGACAGTCAGACATTCCTCAAGGAGTCCCAGATTGGAGAGGGTGCCTGCTGGGCTAAGGGACACACCCTCTCCCATGCACGAATTTCATGCACTGGGCATCTAGTAGAAATATAATTGTTTTTTTATGTAGTGATTCTATATCAATAATGTCTTTACTGAACTCACATTTTTGCTTCTAAAATTTTGTGGATTCTTTAAGATTTTCTACAAATGAGATGATATAATTGGCATATGAAGATAATTTTACTTTTTACTTTTTAAATATGATACTTTTATTTCTTGCTGATTGCACTGGCACTTTCTGCTTTTTGACTGTAGTATTTAATTTCACATTTACTGTAATTGTTGATAAGGTGGTATTTATATCTGCTATTTTGCTCTTATATGTTTTATGTCTTTGTTTCTTATCTATGCTGCCTTTTAAAAGATATTTTTCAGTGTATTGTTTAAGTTTCTGTGTTTTTTAAAGAATGTTTCTTGAATTATAATCTTAAAATCTTGATCTAGGGATTATAATGTGCATCCTAATTGCTACAAGTTAATATTGACTTAATTCCAGTCAAAATAGCAACGTTGCTCCATTATAGCTTCGTTTGCTCCCCTTCATGTTATCTGTAATATAGATTATATCTATATTCGTTAATTAATGCAACAACAGAACATTATAATTATTTTATACCATCTTCTCTTTTAAGGAAATAAGAGAAGAAAAGAAAAATATGTTTTTCTACCAGTTTTTGTTTTCACCTACATACTTACCAATTTTGGCACTTTCTTTCTTTCTATGGATTAAAGTTACTGTTGGTATCATTTCCTTTCAGTCTCTGAGCATTTTCCTTTGTATTTATTGTAAAATCTTCATCCGTGATTTCTCTCAGTCTTATTGGTCTAGGACTCTCTTGATTTTGCCATTAAGAGAACAAAGTTTCATTGAGCTATAATTCATATAACATACAATTTACTCATTCAAAGTGTACAATGCAGGAATTTTTACTGTATTTACTGAGTTGTGCAATCATCACTACTATCAGTTTTAGACTATTTTCACCTGGTTCTAACTGGTTTTGCCCAGTGGATAGAGCATTGGCCTGCGGACACAAGGGTCCCAGGTTCAATTCCAGTCAAGGCATGTACATTGGTTGCGGGCATGTACCCAGCAGGGGGGGGGATGGGGAAAGTATGCAGGAGGCAGCTGATCGATGTTTCTCTCTCATCGATGTTTCTAACTCTCTCTTCCTCTCCCTTCCTCTCTGTGAAAAATCAATAAAATATATATATTTTTAAAAAAGAATATTTTCACCCAAAAAACACTCTGACCCATTAGCAGTTTTCGCTGTTCTAGCTTCAACTTTCATAGCCGTAGGCAGTCACCAGTCTACTTTTTATATTGAAAGACTTGCTTATTCTGAATATTTTATATAAATGAAAGTACACAATGTGGTCTTTCATGATTATTGGCCTTCATTTTTAAAGGATGGTTTTGTTGGATACTTGAATTTTTAGTTGACTTTTTTTTTTATTAGATTGAATGTGTCATCCCACTTCTTTTCCTGCTTTAACTGTTTCTGATGAGAAAACTGTTAAACAATTTAACTGTATTGTGTTTATGCTACCTTATTTTATGTGGGATTTGTTCAGCTTCCTGAATGTATAGGTTAATGGTTTTTCATGAAATTTGGAGTGTTCCATTTATCTTTTTTTTTTTTTTTTGGCCATCTCATATTTCCTGTTGAACATATCTAATATATTTTCAGTTACTATTTTAAAATCCAGTATTTCCATTTGACTCTTTTAAATTGATATTCTCTATTTGATGTCATTGTTGTCATATTTTATTTCATTAACAAAATTTGTATTGCTTTCTAGTCTTGCCACATCTAATAATCTGGGCTCACTCAGAGGAGATTCTATTGAATATGTGTTCCTTGCCTTTTTATATATCTTAATTTTTATTAAAAACTGGACAATTTAGGTCATATGTTATAGCAGCCCTGGATTCATTCTCATTACCTCCCAAGGTCGTTATCATTGTTGATAGGTTATTGTTTTGATTTGTTTTTAGTAAAATGTCAGGACCTTACCTGTGGTATTTGTCATGATACTGGTGTCCATTTTTCTTTTTCTTTTTTTTAGTCTTGCTTCCTAGGGATTGCCCCTGTGTCTGCATAGATAAGTCAGCAGCCATTGATTGGTCAGAGATTGTACTCAGACATCATGAGCCAGTAAGACTTTCTTACACCTTCGTTTTTTTAAAAAGTTAAATCATTTTTGAAAAATTAAAGTTGACATACAAAATTATATTAGTTTCAGGTGTACACTCTAATGATAGACATTATATAACTTGCAAAGTGATCATTCTAATAAATTCATACCCATCTGACACCATATATAGTCATTAGAATATTATTATTATACTCCCTGTGATATAATCTACATCCCCATGACTGTTTTGTAACAACCAATTTGTACTTCTTGATCCTTTTACTATTTTCACTTACCCTCAATCCTCCTCCTCTCTGGTAACCATCAAAACTTTTTGTATCTATGATTCTGTTTCTTCTCTGCTTATTTATTTTGTATTATAGTTTTAGTAGTTGATAGATATGTATTTATTGCCATTTTACTGTTCATATATTTTATCTTTTTCTTTTTCTTTTTAATATATTTTATTGATTTTTTACAGAGAGGAAGGGAGAGAGACAGAAAGTCAGAAACATCGATGAGAGAGAGACATCTATCAGCCACCTCCTGCATGCCCCACAGTGGAGATGTGCCCCCAAGCAAGGCACATGCCCCCGACCGGAATCGGACCCGGGACCTCTCAGTCCGCAGGCCGATGCTCTATCCACTGAGCCAAACCGGTCTCGGCTATCTTTTTCTTCTTAAAGAAGACCCTTTAATATTTTGTGTAATACTGGTTTGGTGGCAATGAACTCCTTTAGCTTTTTCTTGTCTGGGAAGCTCTTTATCTGTCCTTTAATTCTAAATGATAGCTTTGCTAGGTAGAGTAATCTTGGGCAGCATCACTTTGAATATTTCTTGCCAGTCCCTCTGGCCTGCAAAGTTTCTGTTGAAAAGTCAGCTGACAGTCTTATGGGAGCTCCCTTGTAGGTAACTAATTGCTTTTCTCTTTCTACTTTTAAGATTTTTCTTTTTGTCTTTAATGTTTGGCATTTTAATTATGATGTATCTTGATGTGGACCTCTTTGGGTTCATTTTGTTTGGAACTTTTTGTACTTCCTAGACTTGTATGTTTATTTCCCTCAGGTCAGGGAAGTTTTCCCTCATTTTTTCAGATAGGATTTCAATTTTTGCACTCTCTCTTCCCCTTCTGACACCCTGATGATGTGAATGCTGGTATACTTGAAGTTGTCCCAGAGGCTCCTTACACCATTCTCATTTTTTAAATTCTTTTTTCTTTTTGCTGTTCTGATTGGGTATTTTTTGCTTCCTTATATTCCAAACCTCTGATTTGATTCTCTATTTGAACTACTTTAACTGTTCATTATTTATAAGTTATTCTTCATGTCAGTTAGTATATCCTTTATTTCTAACTGGTTCTTTTTTATGGCTCCCATTTACCTTTTTATGTTATTGAAGTTCTCTCTAAGTTCATCTACTCTTCCCTTAAGTTCATGGAACATCCATATAACCAGTGTTTTGAATTTTGCATCTGGTAGATTGCTGTCTTTGTTGTGTTTAGTTTTTGCTTTTTTTCTGGAGTTCTTTCATTTGGGACGATTCTTTGTTTCCTCATTTTGGCAACCTTCCTGTGTTTGTTTTTATGTATTGGGTAGAGCTGCTACATCTCCTTTGCTTGGCAGAGTAGCTGTCCTATAGGGTATAGTGGCACAGCATTCCCATTCCTGAATGAGCTTTTCAGATATTCCCACCCCTATGTGGGCTATATACATTCTCCTATTGTAGTGAGCCTTGATTCCTGTTGGCACGTCAATGGAAAGGATTTATCTCCAGGCCTATAAGCTAGAAGGACTGGCTGGGACCACCAAGAAGGATCAGCTGTGCAAGGGCATACACCATAGAGCAGGATTTACTTCAGCAGGGCTCTGGTGCCACCTGAATCCACCTCTTGAGTGTGTCTCTTGTGGAGGTGGTTGGGTGGTTCTTCAGTGTGGTCAGAAGCTGTCCACCAGGTGCACTGGCTCGCATCTCCACAGAGGTGCAGGTCAAGGTCAGCTGTCACCTGTGTTTTGTTACCCAGGCCACTCAGCATGAGCTACAAAATGATTTGCAGAGGACTGCTACTTGTGCTGGGCTCAGGGGTGCCCAGGAGAGGCCAAGCTGCAAACCATGGCCAGCTATCACTAATGACAGGCCTAGGATCATTTAGCAAGAGGTACAAGGCTAGCAGAGGCCAGATGCTGTTTGCTAGAGAGATTTTAGGAAAGTCTGAAGCATAAGCCAGGACAGGCCACTGGTATGGAAAAACCACTGGAAATAGCTTGGGTGGGCACACACGTCGGGTGGGGCATGGTCTCAAAGAATCACCAGCATGAGGTGAACAGGGATAGCCATGTTAATGGACACTCAGATATGGCAACTGACTGCTGCCTCTGTGGGAGGAGTCCCAGAAAAGGAACTATGGCCTTTTTTCTGCCCAAAGCCATTAGGCATGTGCTACAAAGCTCTATGTGGTTGTCTGCTACTTATAGTGGGCTTGGAGGTGCAAGGCAAGGCATAGCTACAAACCAAGGCCAGCTGGTGCTAGTGCCAGGCCTGGGGCCACTTAGCAAGAGGTACGGGGCACATGGAGGCCAGATGGAACTTGTTTAATGCTACTTATTTAAGAGATTTTTAGGAAAGCTTGAAGCATGAGCCATGACTGTTTATATGAAAAAGCTTCTGGAAACTATTTAGGTGGGCCCTCATGTTGGGTGGAGTGGGGTCTCAGAGAATCATCACACCTAGGCAAACATTGTTAGCCATCATGATGGAGATACCACAGATATGGTGAGTGCTTGCTGGCTCTGTGGGGGGAGTTTCAGAAAAGGAGCATTGACCTCTGCCAGCACTTCTGTCTAGATAGAAAACTGCTCCTCAAGCTCTCACCCTAATGCTGTACAATTCAGTTTCTCCCTCTATGTCCCTAGTACCTTTTGAGCCACTGTCTGTGGTGAGCTCTTTAAGAGGAATTCCTGGCACTCTGGAGCCCTCGATCTCACTGAGCCACAATTTCTGCTGGTTTTTACAGACAGAAGTTATGGGGACTTCTCTTCGTGGCTCTGAAACCCTAGGCTGGGGAGCCTGGTAAGGGGCTGGGACCCTTAGCTCCTCATGGAGGACCTGCGCAGCTGAAATATCCCTCCCAATTTTTATTCACCCCATGGCATCAGCTCGTTTTGCATCTCTGCCCCTTTAAATCCTTAGCTGTAGGATTTCCATTCAGGTTGATTTCAGATGGTTCTGAATGATGGTTGTTCTGTAATTGTTATTTTGATGGGAGGATGGTTGTGGGAGGATGTGAGCACTGCATTTACCTACACTACCTTGACTGAAAAATCTTTAAGACTTTTCAAATCTTCCCTAGCATTTTCTTTCTGCTGGGATCACCCAGATCTTGCGTTTACTGCAAACTATTTGGGTGGGCCCTCATGTTGGGTGGAGTGGGGTCTCAGAGAATCATCACACCTAGGCAAACATTGTTAGCCATCATGATGGAGATATGTACAGATATGGGGAGTGCTTGCCATCAACCAAGGATTTATAGATCTCCCCTGCACATGCATACAATCTCCCAGTTAGTGAACTATATATGGAGAACTTAGCCCTTCTTAGATCTTTCCTGCACATTCACATTCCTTGTCAGCAGAGCATATGAGACAATCATATAAGCGCCCCCTACATCTCTCATTTCTGCTATCTCCCTGTTAAATTTCTGGCTTATCCACAAGCTGCTGCTCCTCTGCAGTGGGACCACAACATTAGGGTATTAGAACTATGTTTTTACCCCCCTACTTTTATGTTCTTTTTAATATTTTTATTAACAGTATGATTGGGTATGTGGTTTTGGCTCTCTGTTTCAGTTCAAGTTGGCACTCAGGCAGAAAAGATGCTAGTTTTTGTTACCAGCTCTACCCTAGCCATAATTTCCATTCCAGATTTTCTGCATATAGCTATGTTACTTGTACTTCTTACAAAATTAAGTTAGAAGGGATTTTAGGAGAGAAGACATGACAGTATTACTCACCTATACATTTATAAAGCATATTCTCACGATTGTCTTTTTGTAGTGAGTGATTAGCTTTGAAGCCAGCCTCTAACTTCTGCTAAGTTTTTCTTCCAAAAACTTTTTAGAAATGAATATGCAATTGTTCTGTTATGTAAATGAGACCTTATTTACAGTTTAATGTGGCACACACTATTCCTATTAGGAGATCCCAAATTAATAAAATAACCTGAACCAAAATTTAATTTCTTTAATGCATTTAAATAGAGCATAATTTTAAATAATACTCAGATTCTATAGTAATATACTTTTTACATAAAGTGCTGTCATTGCCACGTTAAATATGTCAGTGGTTAGAGCTTCATCAAAAATATCTACTCACACAAAAAGAAAAAATTCAATGAACCTTAAAAAAATACCTACTCACAATTCTTCAAACATCTTCTTGTTAACCTGTGAGATTTTTTCCCCCCATTGATTTTAGTTTAGAAATTTTTCCACTACAGTTTTTAGCAATAAATTAGTATTTATAGCCCTGATGGTGTGGCTCACTGGTTGAGCATCAACCAGAAGCTCACAATTTGATTCCTGGTCAGGGCACCTGCCCAAGTTGCTGGCTCGATCCCCAATAGGGGGTGTGCAGGAGGCAGCCAATCAATGATTCTCATCATTGATATTTCTATCTTTATCTCCCTCTCCCTCTGTGAAATCAATAAAAATATATTTTTTTAAAAAGAAAGTTTTTCCCCCATATCTGAAAATAATTTTTAAAGTACTATTAAGAATCTCACAAAACGCTTAGTTTAAATAACACATCCAAAAGCAGTTTTGTTTTATAGAGAACAGGACAGGTTGGTTTCAATTATGAATAGTTATACCAATCACCATATTACACAGGAGATCCTGATCAATATATTCATGTGAACATTTTCCATTTAACATGTCACCAAATTTCACTCGTTATATGGCACAGGTGCAAGGAAGAAGGAACATCTTTATATTTTTCTGAGGTTCTTTTATTAATAACAAAGGTTCATATTTTTAAGGGAATTCTCTTGAATTTTGTTGGTGTTAATCATGCCTTTTTATTTATTAGTAGAGGCCCAGTGCACAAAAGTTGTGCAAGAGTAAACCTTAGCAGCCACGGCAACTACAGCCCCGACTTTGTTCGTGAGGTAGTCCAAAAGGTAGTCCAGAAGGATGTCTGGACAGCCATTCAGTTGATTTGCATATTATGTTTTTATTATTATAAATGTTTTGACATCTTGGGCTTTGTGAATCTAGGGAGACTGTCCTTCCCAGTGCTAGTCAGTTTCTAGAGATAGTGTCCACATCTTTCATAAGCAAGCCAATCAATCCAGAGCCCATCCCCAACCACCAAATCTATTCCACTCTTATACTCTGGGTCATATTATCCCTCTGCCCTAAGCACCAGAGCCAGGTACCAGATAACTAGAGAAACAGTACCTATATCGTCATAGCCTGTTGAAACCACAATAAAAGCTTCTGCCCACATTCCCCTCTTCTCTCTTTGCACTTTGACCTACCTTGGTACTTCCCGTTGTGGCCCTGCATAATATGGCATGCCCCCTTTTGGGAACTATGAGGAGCAAGCTGTCTTTCAGTGGCAGTGGGATCCTGATCTGTTGGCCTCATCATCTATTTATCTAAAAGCCTAAGTTACCATTATGGCAGAACAACGGGTCGTTGTTGAATGTACTGAGCAGATAGGCAGGTGAACGGTTAGGAGCAAGCACGCAGGCAGGTAAGCGAGTGGTTAGGAGCGAGCTGGCAGGAAGGGGAATGGTTAGGGGCAAGTGGTCCTGGATTGTGAGAGGGATGTCCAACTGCCAGTTTAGGCCCGATCTGGCAGTTGGACATCCCCCAAGGGGTCCCAGATTGTGAGAGGGCACAGGTGGGACTGAGGGACCTCCCCTCCTCATGCACGAATTTTGTGCACTGGGCCTCTGATATATACTATATATAAAAGCCTAGGTGACCATGCAACCATTCAGTCATTTCACTGTTTATAAACCGGTTTGGCTCAGTGGATAGAGCGTCAGCCTGTGGACTAAAAGGTCCCATGTTCGATTCTGGTCAAGGGCATTTACCTTGGTTGCAGGCACATCCCCAGTGGGCGGCGTGCAAGAGGCGGCTGATAGATGTCTCTCTCATCGATGTTTCTAACCTTCTATCCCTCTCCCTTCCTCTCTGTAAAAAAATCAATAAAATATATATATAAAAAAAAAGTCAGTACTTTTGTTTTTGTGTCCCTTTACCCTTACCTTGTTTTTCCTTTAGTTTATTTTCTGTTTTGGGTTGAAAGCTAGTGTTTTCTGCAATCTGAGTCTACTTCTACTTTTGAGATTCTCTACAATTATGATGTCTATTTATTACTGTTTGAAGACTATTCTTTTAAACTCTCCTGCTAAGTGATGTCACTTAGTTCTTAGTATCCAGCATATTTTTCACAAAAGAGTCATCATTATAGCCCAGTCTAGCTGTGCTGCACCAATTTGGATGTTAGCTTATAAGAGTGACCTTGATGCCAAAACCGGTTTGGCTCAGTGGATAGAGCGTCGGCCTGAGGACTGAAGGGTCCTGGGTTCGATTGTGGTCAAGGGCATGTACCTTGGTTGCGGGCATATCCCCAGTAGAGGGCGTGCAGGAGGCAGCTGATTGATGTCTCCCTCTCATCGATGTTTCTAACTCTCTATCCCTCTCCCTTCCTCACTGTGAAAAATCAATAAAATATATTAAAAAAAAAAGAGTGACCTTGATAATAACTGTAGACCATGAGTAGGACACTTCACCTAAATGGGTGAGCACATGTTATTAATAAAACACTCTTTAATTAAATACAGAATCAGTTTTTCAGATTTATATTTATTCATTGGTATTAATATATTAAGTAAAAGTATAGGAGTATGAAACAAATTAGAAAAAGTTATAATTATTGAAATCAGTCTTAGATGCATTGAGGACAATGATGGTTTATAATACCCTCTCTACTTTTGCGTATGTTTGAAAAGTTCCTTCATAAAGTGTTTTTTAATACTATATTGCTTAACTAATATTGTTATAATTTATTCATATTTTATTTTTTAATAGAGTAAAGATAAGATTGCATCCTATAGCAGAACTCCAAAAATTGATCGAAGTGATGTGGGCAAGGAGGTGAAAGAAAAATCGTCCATGAAACGTAAACTTCCTTTTACCATTAGCCCATCAAGAAATGAAGAACGAGATTCAGACACAGGTAGAACAATTGTTTGTTTTCTGTAAAATGTTAATTATCTTTTATTCTGGTTTTTCTCATATTATTTCTCTTTCTCCCTAATAGAGAAATTTTTGTATTTCAGTTTTACCATTTTGGAACAGAAATTCAAATAGTTCTCACCAAACATGATTTCTAATCCAAGTTTAAAAAAATTTGCTTTTTTCCTTACTCTCTCAATGTTTATTACAAATCTGATCACTTTCAGACTTAATGTTTTGGGGAGCATTTAATAGTGAAATTTACTCAATGATAGGGAGCGTAGGATATGGTTCATGTGAAAAAAAGTTGTTGAGTTTTTGTGGACATTGTTGAACCCACTAAGAAAAAAAGTTTAGTCATTTTAGATTCAGAAATAAATCACCTTCCACTAAAAAAAGAGGGGAAATTATTGAGGCTAATTTCCTAACTCATAATATTTTGTTTCTGAAACCTTTCATATATCAGAAATGATACTTGACATCAATCAATTTCCGTTATTCATAATAGATTAGAACCTTATTACCACTGGTAAATTACTAGATTTTGTTTTATCCCTGAACTAACCATTTCTTGAAACTAATTTAAACTTGAATATTTATATAATTTATATAATCCTTTTATAACTTGCATTAAGTACTATATTAATGAACTATTCTTACGACTGTTTTAGCTTCACTCACTAGAAAGTTAGTGTTCCATTCTGAATTTATGTACATAAGTTATGTGCTATTTCTATTTTTGTAGCCATCTTAATCAGCAATATGGAAATGATCTTGATTCTGAAATCTACAAAAATACCCTAAAGACTTTTGAAATGTCCTGTGTTAACACAGCATTAGAAAATATTTAATTTTTAATATACACTTTTAGGAATAGGTAGGCAGTAGGTAGGTTCCTTAGCTTGTACTACAAATTGTTCTTAAACACTCAAGATATTTTGAAATATTGAAAATTACTCTTTTTTTTAAGTAATTAAGAACTTGTATGCTTTTTCTAGAGATTTAAATCCTTTTTTTCCCCTGAAATGTGATTCTCCTTATCCTTAAGCAGTGTTTCCAAGCTGTTACTAAGTTACTTACCTCAGAAGAAGGTGCTTATGTACTTTTAGATTAATAAGATTTGACTTATCTATATTTTCTCCCTAGAAGTCCTTTTGCCACACACAGACCAGCCTCCCTCCCTCTTCCCCCCTCTCTCCCTGGCCCAAAGCAAAATATCTTCTTTACAATCCAGTCGTCTTATTTTTATTATTTAAAAAAATAAAATAGCCCAGGCTGGTGTGGCTCACTTCATTGAGAGTCATCCCATGCACCAAAAGATTGCTGAATTGATTACCAGTCAGGGTACATACCTAGGTTGGCTCGATCCCCAGTTGTGGGTATGCAGGAGGCAGCCAGCCAATTGATGTTGCATTTTCACATCAGTAGTTTTGTTTTTTTCACATCAGTGTTTTCCTATCTCTCAGTCTCCCTTCCTCTCTTTCTAAAAATCAATAAAATACATTTTTTAAATAGAATGTAAAGTACCATTCAGTGATACTTTTCATATAAAATAATAACATCAAATCTCACATTTCACATTAATCTTTTTATACAGTGTACTATATTTTAAATTAGCTAAAATTGTAAAGGGAAAAATACAAAAGGAAGATTTTTATTTTAAGATTTTTTTTATTAATTTTTTTTCAGAAAGAGAGGAAGGGAGAGGAAGACAGAGAGACACATTGATTAGCTATCTTGTGCACACTGCCTATCAGAGATTAAGCCAGCAACTTAGGCATGAGCCCTGACTGGGAATCAATCAAACAGGAAATCTTTCTGTGCATTAGATGATTCCCAACCCACTGAGCCATATCAGCCAGGGCAAGATTTTTTTTTTTGTACATATATATAACAACCCTTATCCTAATAGAGTTAATATTTAAAATGTCTTAAATGTGAAAAGAAAAACACAGAAATGGAAAAATGGACAAAAGCTACAAGGAAGTAGTTTAGAACAACAAAATTACAATTGACAAATTAATATATGAAAAAAATTTATAATGATAGATAAAATTACTGGTGGCCTAAACCATATGAAGTGGTCCCTAGTTGGATATAGGAACTTGCTTTATTTAGTAGGTTTAAATTATAGTAGTACATTGTTGGAGGTATATATGACAGCATATATAAAAAACTAAAAAATTTTTTAACACGACTTATTCTTTGGCAGTTAGTCTATAAATAATTATTTATGAGAGCAAAAATGATCTTTAAGTATATTTATCTCAGCATTGTTATAATAGCAAAAACAAAAATCAGGAAAATACTGTTAAGTAATACAGGATTTGTTAAATTACAGTAAATCCAAAAAGGAAATATTTTTTATCCTTAAAAACAATATTACAGAAGAATGTGCACTGTGCAAAGATGTTCACAGTATGTAAAATTAAAATTAGGTTATGAAATAATTTGTACTGTTTGGTTACATTAAAGATCTCATTCTGTGTATTTATATATGTGCATACAGGATAGATATTAACACACATATGGAAAGAAGATTGTTTAGAAGACTGTTTCATTGTAGAACTAAGCCTAAGCTTAGTGGGTGTTTTGTGGGTCTCATATCAAACGATTCACTGATATTGTCTAAAACTGAAATACATATATATTTTTAAATGATTGCTTAAAACTTTAAATCTTTCCCTATTCAGAAATTTTTATGAGTGTGTTTTATATGCGTTTATATTTAGTGTATGACATAGAGAAGTAATTTCTTTAGTTTTTATTCTTTTTATATTGGGTTAAAATAAAATTAATCTTACAGCTTTTTATTTTAAAATAGTGCATGTAGATGGTATTTTCTAAATATTACATAAATTTCCGTCTCCTACTTTCTTTGACTTTACATATATTTAAAGGAATATTCAAATGTTAACATTTTCTATCTAGAATTTGGGGTGATTTATTTCTTTGTATATTTTTTATGGCTTGAATTTTTAAAATAATGAACATATTTGAATGAAACACAGTCATTATTGTTTTTTTAAAAAGATACTCATATTGTCCAAGGAAGGCTCAGTGATCTCAAAATCAGCAATAATGCCATCAGCGGAATAAGTCATTCTCAGTTTTTATTTGGAGATACCCTAGTATGAACTGCTATGCCTATACTAAAGCAGTTCAGTAATGCCATCAGGGACTGGGCTCTTTTTATCTTTCTGTTCTGCCACCGTTAGCTCATATATGGGCTTTGTCTTTAGCATTTTGCTTTATAGTCACAAAAAATTGCCAGCTTCTTCCTGGGCAGAAAATAGAGGGAATGACTAAGAGCAAAGGTATCTTCCTACCAGTGAGACTTTGCCTTTTTTACTAATGAAACAACTTTTCTAGGAACTTCTGCCTGCATCTCATTGGTTAGGCTACTGGAAAAGTCTTATACTTTTAGCTGGGCAGATTGTCATCCTAATCACAATTGGAGTATTTCTGATAAGGAGAAAATGAATATTGGATAGGTGCCTTACAATACTGCCACTGTATAGTATAAAGTTTTTAGCACAGTAATTATTAACTGGTATTTCTCCCTAAGCAAGTTTTATTCCTACACAATCAGTCATAAAATCAATTATTTTCTTTCCTAGTGTAATGGCATCCAAGAGAAAGCCATAATCCCTTGACATCAAGTACTGAACATCTATCTTGAGTCTACACATGAAAGAATCTTTTCTTGACCTCCAAACTAAATTTTCAATTATTTTATTATGAGTAATGCCATAAAAAGCATTTTTCACATTGTATTTTTATTGTACTGTGAATTCTTTTTTTTTTAATCCTCACATGAGGATATGTGTATGTTTTTAAATTTTTATTTTAGAGATAGAGGAAAGGAGAGAGAGAAACATCAGTAGGCAGTCTCCCAGATGTACCCTCCCCCTCATCAAGGATCAAACCCAAAACCTAAGTATATGCCCTGACAGGAATCAAACCCCCCACAGCCTTTTTGGTATGTGGATGATGCTCCAAACAATTGAGCCACGAACCAGGGGTATTTTCTTTCTTTTCATTCCTAGAAGAAGGGTTACAGGCTTAAAGGATTAATCATTTCTATATTTCTCCAAAATAATTATATTTAGTTACTAAGCCTCCAACAGCATATGAATATTCTTTAATCTCAAATAACATTGGGGCATATGTTTTTCTTTAGATTTAATAGATCTATGTTCTATAGAGGTAAATATAGAGTAGTAATTCATCATTTTAATTTGTATGTTTGTATAAGTGGAAAGTTATAACATTCTCCACTTTTAAAATATTTGTTTTCTCTTAGAAGGCATTATTTGCTTACAAATTTTTTCTTTTGGCATATGTAGATAATGTGGTATGAGAAAATCCCAAAAGGTACACAGTATTATCTGTTCCCAAAGTCCATGGTGATAGTTGTAGAGCATGTTCAAATGTTTTGCACTAAATCTCTACCAGCTATCCTTAGAAGTTTTACTTTCCTTAAGCTTTAGATGCCATCAAAGGATTTACTCTATTTAATATGACTTAAGCAAATTTGGAAAGAGGACTTGTTGAACCATTTGTATGCTATAAGCCTCTGTAGACACAAGTGGCAGACCTTTTTAAATTCAAAATATTATGGCAGTTAACTGGTTAAAATAAGAAAACAAAGCCTGTGTTGTTCAGTTGTTAGAGCATCAGCCCATACACCGAAGGTTCCTGATTCAGTTCTCAGTCCAGGCACCTTCCTGGGTTTCAGGTTTGATCCCAAGCCTTATTGGGCGTGTGTGAGAAGCAGCCAATTGATGTTTGTCACATTGATGTTTCTCTCTCTCTCCTTCCCTTATGGTCACTCTCTAAAAATCAATGGGAAAATATCCTCAGGTGAGGATTTACAAAAAAGAAGCAGGCAGAAAGAAAAAGAGAAAGCAAGCAAGCAAGGCCCTGGCCAGATAGTTCGGTTGGTTGGAGCTTTGTCCTGATACACCAAGGTTGCTAGTTCAATTCCTGGTCAGGGCACTGAATGCATAAATAAGTCAAACAACAAATTGAAGTTTCTCTCCCTCCCACTATCTCTTCCCCCTTTCTCTCTCTAAAACAATAACAAAAAAAACAATAAAAATGTTTTTTAAAAAATAATACAATTTTTCTGCTGTTAAAATAGCAAATAAAATCAATGCTTATCACTTTTTGATGATCTTCATGGAGGTTATTTACTACAGACTTACTCCCATTCTTTTATTATAAAATTTTCAAACATACAGTGCAAACCTTTTAAATCATTCTTGGATTTTTTTCTTATTCTCCTACAACCCAAAACAGCATATTAGCCTTAAAAATAGCTTTTAAAATATAAGTATTGCTTGTCTTGCCTTGCTATGCATAGAGAGATAGTAGCCCTGCTTAACACAAGAGTTTTACAAAAACCTCAGTAAGTAGTAATAGTCTTCGTTACTGTCTAGATGTAGTATATCATAGAAGGAAGAAGTGGCTTGAATAAAGGAACAGAATATGGAAGCTTATAATTTTCCATTCCTCAATTAAATCTTCATAGAATACACATTCATATGCCCCAAATATGAACATACTTTTTTTAGTAAAATCCAAGGAGTGTGTGGAGTGTGCGGGAGTGTTGATTACTTCCAAAGGAAGATTTGGATAAACTGTTACACTACTACATTAAATTAATGAATGTAATTGAAAATTCAATTTATCCACTATGCTTGAATCTATAACAATAATATGATCTGCTTTTGATAATCGCTTTAATACTATTTTTGGCACAACTTATTGCGTGTCACTTTTTCTTTGCTATATAATCTATGGAGACCATTTTGAATTTTTCCTTGTCCTTAAATGAAATTTTAAATATTCTTCATGGAGTTCTTCTAGTTGTTAACTTAATTGATTCTGTTTTGAAATATACATGTCCATCAAAATGCTTGTCATTCAGTCCATTTACCCACTTGCTTTAGAGTTGGTCTAGATGTTATTTTATTAGATTTCACTTTCAGTTGAGTAAGCCTTCTCATTACTAAACTTTCAGACTTATCTTTAAATTTTTTAAATGCTATATTTTGGAGTTGCTTGGTCTCTAAATGGTTTTTAAAATAGTTTTGTTTTCTTATACCTGACTGAGCTCATAATGATATAATATCCATAATAACAATACTGGAAAGAAAAGTATGTCTCAGTAAGTTGAGAATATGAGTATCAGAATAATATTATTGTGAGTTAAAATGGCATATCTGCTCTAGCCATAAATATCAAAAGTCAATTTTTCATATTGTATGCTTTGAACTGTTAGGCAGAATTCCATATTCTTAGATGATAAACATACTTTGATTGAGGTTACTCTTTCTAAGAGAAGTTTAATGTAGTATTGCAAACCATTGGAAATGTGTATAATTTATAGAAAGTTCTCTGGTTTAGAATGATAATATAGTCCAAAGTATTCCATTGTTTTCTGAATATGTTTGGCCATTTTTTAAAAAAAAGCTAATTAAAACCCAATATTCAAGCTTTCTAAAGACAAATTCTAAACAGAAAAACAGTGATAGAGTACTGCATCTTTTATCATTATTCACAAATTTTAAAATGTATATAACTTTAAAAGCAATGATATGTTTTAATAAACAAATCAGTAATATCTACTGAAAACTGCATGGTTGATTTTCCTAACTTTAATATTCTAATTGAAGAAACTGAAATCTTAGGTATGGGCCAAAGCTGTGTTTTACTTATGTGTAATTTTGGCTTTTCCTAAAAATGAACTTTTGGAAAAACAATGCATTATCATTGACTAACTAGTGGTCTTTGGAAAAATGTTGGCTTGTTGGAATCTGCATTTCCCTTCGTGTGCTTTTTTTCTTTTCTCCTGTCTCTTCTCATTCTGTAGATTCAGATCCAGGACATACAAGTGAAAATTGGGGGGAGAGACTTATATCTTCTTACAGGACATACTCAGGTAATTAGATTATTTAGGGGCTCCTGTTTAGCCAGTGGTTTCTTGTCACATTTAAAATTAATTATTGTACTATAAACTGTTTTCAAACCACTACATAAATATCTTCAGTTGAATAAGTTAACTACATCATGACACCCAGATTTCCCACCTTTTGTCTGAGATATTAGTACATCACATCCAACATATGCTATATATGAACATTATAAGCAGGATTACTGTTTAACTGCCACTGGGTGTTGTGCAGTACAGCACGGGGCACCATTCACATAGAAAATAATGTGAATGGCAACTCCTTGTAACAGCTCCCCTATGGGAAGATACCCAAGGTGTTTAGTTTCTTTTGCTCTATACCCTTCATAAGGTATACCAAGTGTTTTTTTATAGACCATGTCATGTGACCCTTCAGTTAAGCAGTATTTTTTAAAAAACAGATGTTTTAGAAAGTTTTCAGGTTGAACTCTTGAATCTATAGACTTTGCTGCCTATGTTGAAATTAAAAATGGGTTAAAACACCAGATTTCCTGGAAAAATGTCATTACTATTAGCTGTGTTGGAATCTCTCTATTCAGTTATGGCACCCAGTATTATGTTTCATAATTGCTCCAGATAGAAAAATACAAGAGAATATATAAATAGTATTATTTTAAAATAAAAAATAAATGTATTTTTTAGAATGTGACAACACACTTAATTAGTTAGGTGTGTTATCTTTTTTTAATGGACTCGCATTCTTATGTTTGAATGTTCTTTAATATAAAATGTTACTTAGTCCCTAGGTCTCTAAGTGTCTACTTTTTAGCATTTGACATTTTTTTTATTATTATTATTTTTAATATATTTTATTGATTTTTTTACAGAGAGGAAGGGAGAGAGATAGAAAGTCAGCAACATCGGTGAGAGAGAGACATCGATCAGCCGCCTCCTGCACACCCCACTGTGGAGATGTGCCCGCAAGCAAGGTACATGCCCCCGACTGGAATCGAACCTGGGACTTTTCAGTCCACAAGCCGACGCTCTATCCACTGAGCCAAACCAGGCTCGGCGGCATTTGACATTTAGCTATAAAATATGAATAAACCTTCTGTTTCTGATATACATTATTTAATAAATTTGTAGGGGTGGTATAGAACCAATTATTAATTATTTTTAAAATTATTCTGAAAACTGTTAATTGAGCTGATAAGTCAGTTTTATTTGATTTTACAAATTTGGGGGTGAGGTCATGTTTATAATCGGCATTAAATGTAAAACACCTACACTTACTATGGAATTAGGTATCCTTTTCTAAAATAAGACTCCTAAGTGCCAGGGTGCATCTGAAAGAACTATATGAAGCCATTCATGACCTGATTACCTTTGATGGAAATCCAGATATTAGTATATAGGCACCCATCTGGTAGAGATTTGTATAGATATGTTAGAACCAAAGAGTAATGGCAACTTTTTTTTTCTCAGCCTTTAAATATACACATTCCAGACATGATTCATGAAATTATGTTCATCTGTATTTGAATTGTTGCCTTACACAGTGGCTGTTTAGTGGAAAAATGCCATATTCTCTAGTTTTTGAGACACTGTTAAATTTATCAACCAATTTCCAAAGAAAAACACTTTTTTAAAAATCCTCACCAGAGGATATGTGTTAAGAGAGAGAGGAAGGAGAAGGAGGAGGAGAGAGAGAAACATTGATGTGAAAGAGAAACATCAATCAGTTGCCTCCTGTGTGCATTCCCATCAAAAATCAGACTTGCAACCTTTTTGGTGTATGGACAACACTTCACTTAACTAAGTCACCCAGCCAAGACTCAAGGAAAACAATTTTGTCTCTTAATATACTCTATACTTAATTTGGATGTGACAGTGTTGAGCTTTGTGTTAATTCTACAAGACCTGAAAAAAAAAAGCATTTTTAAGATTTTAAGACTGAAACATCTCCATATTTCTAAAAGATCATCTCTGGACATTCAAATAAAGAATGTTGGATTGCTGAAAAGTTCATTTCTCTGTTTTTCTTTAGTCATAAATGAATCACTTGAATTCAAATACAGTGGTACCTCGAGATAGGAGTTTAATTCATTCCATAACCTTGAGGCGTGGGAAACTATGAGACACTCGAGTCACGGTAAACTGGTGGGTCGTGTGCAGCTGGCCGATCTGCGCGATTACTCCTATCTCAAATGTTGCTCGTATTTCAAAGCAAAAATCGCTTGCTTGACGGCTCATATCTCAAAAATCTCGTATGTTAGGGCACTCATATCTCGAGGTACCACTGTATATAAATATAGGGTGGCTGGCTGCAATTTCAAGTCTATAGTAGACTATAACTTAAATAAGTACATGTGTCAGTATTCCTGTGTTTAAATTTTAAAATTGCCAAATGGTTATTCAGACATATAAACACATACTTTCATTACTGAAACTTGAGAAGACAGGTCAAAGGAAACAGGTTCTTCACAAGATAGATCCAAAATAGCCAAAGTTTTGTTCAGTGCTTTACACTTAAAAGCATACGTAGGAACATGATATTGTAACACTTATAATTTTTAAGAATGGTATATAGTTATCTCTCACCTGTTTACACCTGCTATTGTTTACTTACCTTCTTCTTTTAGCTCATGTTAAACATGAATTCAGACAAATGACTAAAGACTCTCAGAGAAAAAAAACAGAATTCAGATTAGATGCTAGTATCTAATTCAAATATTTGCTTGAATATTTGGAGTATATCCAATTTGTGTATTCTTTTTCAAAATGTAATGATTATGTTTTTGATCATTTGGCAGCATGGAATTCTAATTTGTAAGTGTATCACGTTTTCGCTAAACAGAATGTATACCACTTAAGAGCATTTTCTTTTTAAAACATTGTATTAAAATGCAATAAAAAACAAAAATAATCAATTGTTTTACAAAAGAGAAAATAAAAGGTAGTTTCCCCCAAAATTTTAGAAATTATTTTAAGACCAGGTATTATGTATTCTTTCTTTGTTTCTTCCAGTTACTAGACTTTACTTACTTCCCTTAATATTTCTTTTCTACTTTCTATAAAATTTTTACACTGTAAAATATTTTATTTTTAGTGAAAATAAAATATTTTAAAAATAAAATATTTCAGTGTGAAAATTTTATGGAAAATAGAGAACCTACATTAAGAGAAATAACAAAAGGGATCCAAAATGAGCAGAACATTATTAAGAGAAAGTATATCTTTCAGAAACATATAGGCTTCTCTAAAAAACCTGTTTAGTACTTTATAAGGTATTTAGTAAGTTAGATGAAACCTTGCTGAAACTGGATTTATACTAAATTGGATCATTAATGATAATTATGATAATATATTAAGAACTCAATAAAGACTTACCTCTTGAAAAAATTTAAATAAAGGTTGTTTTTATTGATTTTAGAGAGAGGAAGGGAAAAGGAGAGAGAGATAGAAATATCAATGATGAGAGACAGTCATTGATCAGTTGCCTCCCACACTACAGGGCTTAAGCCCACAACCTGGGCCTGGGCCCTGATCAGAAATCAAACTGTGACCTTGTTCATAGGTTGACGCTCACCGACTGAACACTAGCCGGGCTTGAAATATTTTATTATAGAAAATCAAATATCAACAAAAGGGCCAAACTTAGGAGCTATTGAATTTTGAGTGATTTGTGGGCAGAGGAGTTTAAATATTAGGAACCCGAATTTTTCTAGATCGTTACGATGCCAGTATATTTTAATTAAGTTGTACATTTCAAGAACTATTACCTTAAGTTCTATGCTATACCTAGTATTTAATGTTTAATATCAAACTTTTATTAGTTTCTTGAAATTGGCTACATTAATAAATGCTATCTCCTAGAGTAGTTTAGCTGCTGGCCACAATACTTATGAATAAGCTTTTTCTCACTATAATTTTTGCTGCTTTTAAGTTTGTTTTTAAATTTTATTTATTTTTGTAGCACTTCTGCAAGATCCTCAAATATGGATCAGTAAATCCCAGATATTTGTATAGGTTTTCTCAAGAAATAGATGCCTCGATAGTGAATAGGCTGACTATCTGCATTAGTTGTTTTAACAAAAAAGTGTGTGTGTGTGTGTGTGTGTGTGTGTGTGTGTGTGTGTGTGTTTATTGATTCAGAGAGGAAGGGAGAGAAAGAGAGGAAGAAACATCAATGATAAGAGAGGATCATTGATTGGCTGCCTCCTGCATGCCCCACACTGGGAATCGAGCCCACAATCCAGGCATGTGCCCTGACCTGGAATCAAACTGTGACCTCCTGGTTCATAGGTCAATGCTCAACCACTGAGCCACACTGGCTGGTCTGCATTATCTCTTATAGGACCTCCTGAATTAACTCTCAGAGAAATCTAACAATAAAGAACAGACATCCGAATCTCTTTGATCTATAGAATCCAGTTCCATCTTAATTTTCTCACATCTTACTTATTGGGGAATACTGTCTGTATTGCCAAAGAATTTCCCAAATAGCTAAATTTAGGACTAACTTAAGACAGATCAAATCGCTTTGAAAAATCTTGAGACATTTTTGAATTTTTGCCAGATCTCTGTTAAACCCACCCACCCCCACATACACACACAGAATCTTTAATTTGTTCATTTTTAACTTTAATATTTCTTGTTCAACTTTCCTATGACTAGAATAAAGTAATTCAGTAGTGTTTTTTAAATCAGTAATAGCTCTGTGTGATGAGACTTGTCTCATATACTTATCTTTTTAGAAGATTGTATAAATCATTAGCGAAATTACAGAAGTAATTTGAAAGGAGTATTGTTATGTTGACTTACCAATAATTAAAAGGTATAAAATTATAGTGAAAGAGAAGTTTCAAATATATAATACTAAAGAATGTTTGAAATGTTATTGAAGTTAACTTTTAATCATTAAAATACAAGTTTTACTTAGAGTATATTTCCAAATGTTATTAGTTCTCTAAAAACAAAATAACATTTTTTAAAAAGCATTCAGGAAGAAAATTAATTGTATAATATAATAAAAGTGTGGTACTCTTTCATCTGTCTATCATTGGTTCATTCACACGTTTCCATATACATATATAACATCTATTTTTAAAAAGTCATCTTATGTTTTGCTTTTTTAAAATCTTTATTGTTGAAAGTATTACAGATGTCCCCCATTTCCCCCTAGAGTTTTGCTTTTGAGTGCTTACATTTGTTTCAAATTCTTATATACCTATTAATAATTCCAGAGAAAGAAGGTCCAGAAAAGAAGAAAACGAAAAAGGAAGCTGGAAATAAGAAGTCCACACCAGTTAGCATTCTTTTTGGTTATCCACTCTCAGAGCGAAAGCAGATGGCACTTCTTATGCAGATGACAGCAAGAGACAACAGTCCAGGTGAAATTTATAATCACTGAGTTCATGCTTACTCTTAGTTTTCCTCCAACTCCTGCCTTGTCCTAGCAGTTATTTTTAACTACTTTAAATTTTTATTATTCCTAGATTTAGTCAGAATTTCTTGTAACATAAGTTTGTCACTACATTTATTTGTGTGACAGTTTTTTATTTGTCTGTATACTCCACTAGATGAAAAACTACACAAGAGAAGGGATCTTTGCATTAGTGGACATTCAGTAAATACTTGTCAATTAAAATGAGCAATTTAGAAATTGGTCAGTCAACTTGAGAAATCTATTTCTGAACTGTGTACTTTTATGAAGAATTTTTTTCCCCCAGTTCTATAAAGCTGCTTCTAGGTTTATAATTTACTTTTCAATTCACTAGCATCCTGGTGATAAACTGATGATTTTATCATATTATTGCTTTTAGAAGTAAGAGTTTAATACATGTTTTGTTATTTTACTGTAGATTATTATAAAAGACAAAATATCTGCAGTATGTTGTGTAAATTTATCTCATTATTTCATTTCACACTTCCAGTTAAGGAAGTTTGTGTGTATTTAATTCACGCACTATGCCCCCCAAGAAATAATTGAAAATGCCTTACCAGCAGGACCAAAACAAACTGGAACAAACAAACCAATCTGCTAGTTTATTAAAAGGAACTCAGATAGGTGGAATGATACAGTTATTACTTTGAGCATTGAATTTTGCTGTGCATTCTGGCAGCTAACAACACAAAAGGAAAGTTTTGAGTTGTATAATTCTCATTGAGTGATGTAAGAAAGTACATCACTTTTATGTATAAAAAAATTATTTTAGCTCTAAATTCAATGCATAAGACTTTGGGTAACAGTAGACCCTGTTGAAGTATATTGAAAAAGACACCATTTTTCCAGTGAACTTTTGGCTCTTTCTAAAAAAACTGAGACAGCATGCTAAAATTTCTAGAGTTTGTGTATCCAAGCATGAGTGTACCTATAATCTTTCACTAATAAAAATGTTAAGGCTTTCTGTTGTTTTAAAGTAGAATAGGTTTTGGTTATTGTCCACCTTTCAGCCCCTATCTTGGTAAAGAATGTAGCCAAGTTAAAGATTTTGTACAGTGTTAAATCTTGAAATGTTTCTGTGAAATACTGACTTTGAATCAGATATAATAGTTAGATGGAAAGACTTTTAATTTTTAAAACTGATTTTTTTATATCATGAATTTCTATCCTTAGAATAAATTAGAGTTAATATAAAAAGGCATTAAGTTAAAGTTCTTCCTTATCTTAATAACCTATCTTGAGAGACATGACTATTAATAGTTTCTTCTAAAAATGTACTAGCCATAAGCATGTAAATATATTATGTCTTTTGTTATAGATTGTTTTTAACTATAAATAAGATCATTTTTAAATACTGTTCTGCAATAGTTTCTTTTTATTCAAGGAAATACCTTAATCAACATTATTAATATACTAGAGGCCCAGTGCATGAATTTGTGCACGGGTGGGGTCCCTTGGCCTGGCCAGCAATTGAGGCCTATTGGGGGGCCAGCCAGCCAGGGAGGGGGGGGGGCAAAGGGGGTTGGGGGAAAAGGACCATGGAAGGTTGGCCAGCCAGCTGGGGAGGGGGAGGGACTGTGGGAGGTTGGCTGTAGGAGCACATTGACCACCAGGAGACAGCTCCTGCATTGAGCGTCTGCCCCCTGGTGGTCAGTGTGCATCATAGCAACTGGTGGATTAGTTGTTCTGATCATTTGATCGTAATAGTTGCTTTGGCTTTTATATATAAAGAATATAAATTAGAGTAGAAAGCTTTAGAAATAAACTGTTTTCCAGCAGCATATTAGTATACTTGGGGTTCATTGTTTCATCTGTTTCATAATTAATTTTCCATGTTTTTGTTATATTTAATCTGCTTGCCATTATGGATAGTACTACTTGTATATGTGATTAGTGTTTTGGTATGGCTAACAATATTTCATATAAATTCCTTTCAAGTTGTGTGAATTAAAAAGTATGTTCTTTTGTTTTTAAGAAGTTCAACAATTAGTTTTCTTAATAAACTAAACTATAAAAATTGCAATAAAATTCATTTATTCATTCAACAAATATTGTGTGAGTACCATGTACCAGGGATTCTAAGATGTCAAGGTGTAGTGATAAATAAGATAGACAGGGCCTTCCTCTTATGGCGAGTATATTATAGATATAGGTAGGAAACTTATAATGACAAAATATACCTTAAAATTCAAAAGGTAAACTTTAATTTTTTTTTTTTGAGGAAAGGATGATGTTACATTAGTGCTCTAACTACACTAGAAAATTACTTTCCATGGACTTTTCTCTTAGAGCAGTTGTTTCTTTTAAATAGTTGTAAATTTCAGAATTAATTATTAATGTTATACATATGTCTTGAATCCTTAACTGTTTAAGAAACTAGTTTTTGTTTTGTTTTGTTTTTCCTCCCAGTAGTTATGAAATATGGAAGAGGATATTGGACATCATCTAGTTTACCATTCTTGTTTTTGATAGAGAAACTGAAACAAATCAAAAGATGGGAATCATAGCAAAGCACTTTTTTTTTCTTTTTAAAGGCCTTTCCCCAACCTTTCCTTATTTCTTACTAGGGGCCTGGTGCATGAAACTCATGCACAGGAGGTTGTGTCCCTCAGCCCAGCCTGCACCCTCTCCAATCTGGGACCCCTCAAGAGATGTCTGACTGCCTGTTTAGGACCAGTCCTGGTTGGATCAGGCCTAAATGGGCAGTCAGACATCCTTGTCACAGTTCAGGACTGCTGGCTCCCAACTGCTCTCCTGCCTGATTGCCCCTAATTGCTTCTGTCTGCCAGCTTGATAACCCTTAACCACTTCCCTGCCTGTTTGCCCCTAACTGCCCTCCCCTGCAGGCCTAGTCACTCCTAACTGCCCTCCTCTGCAGGCCTGGTCCCTACCCAACTTCCCTCTCCTGCTGGCCATCTTGTGTCCACATAGGGACATCCATCTTTAACCACATGGGGACAACCACTATGTGTATTGCATATTACTCTTTTATTGATTAGGATAGAGGCCTGGTGCACATGTGGGGGCCAGCTGGTTTGCCCTGAATGGTGCCCTGGATCAGGGTTGGGGTTCCCTTGGGGTGTGGGGCAGCCTGGGCAAAGGGGCCTGTGGTGGTTTACAGGCTGGCCACGCCCCCCGGCAACCCAAGCAGAGGCTCTGGTATCTGGGATTTATTTATCTTCTATAATTGAAACTTTGTAGCCTTGAGTGGAGGCAACTCAAGCCTCCTGCGCTCTCCATCTCTGTGGCTGCCGCCATTTTTGTTGGGATTTATTTAACTTCTATAATTGAAACTTTATAGCCTTGAGTGGAGGCCTGGGCCTGCCAGGGTGTGTGGAAAGCTTGGCTTCCTCGATCACTGGGGGCAACTCAAGCATCCTGCGCTCTCCAGCTCTGTGGCTGCTGCCATTTTTGTTGGGATTCATTTAACTTCTATAATTGAAATTTTGTAGCCTCGAGTGAAGGCCTGGGCCTGCCAGAGTGTGCAGAAAGCTTGGCTTCCTCCATTGCCAGGGAAACCCAAGCCTCCTGCTCACTCTGTGGCTACAGCCATCTTGGTTAGGTTAATTTGCATACTCACTCCTGATTGGCTAGTGGCCTGGCTTGTGGATATAGTGGAGTGATGGTTAATATGCATATTACTCTTTTATTAGATAGGATAGTTGTTAAATTTCATTTTCATAGTAAAATCATTCATGACCTTAGTTTGCACTTAATATCAGAGTACAACTCCAATACTTTGTCTGAGTCAGAGGTGTGTCTCTAGTCTTAATGTCATTTCATCTAGGTCTTAGAATAATAGCAATTTAACAAATTATTCATTGAGCAAACACTTTTTGTATGCATACCTGATTCTTTATTATTCATTTTAGACCAATTTTATGAATAGATAGAATAAAATATTTTTTCTAAATTGGCTCATGCGGTATTTGATAATCCTAAAGGAAAATCTACTCCATGTATTTGGGTAAAAATCCAAGTCAAGTTTTAGATTGTGAAGGTGATAAGATATTCTTCCTGTTCCAGAAATTAGCACATTATCTATAAAAGCCTTTGAATGAATATACAAAATATTTAGCTAGAACTTTTAACTTTCTCCTTTATTATAGATTCCACACCAAATCATCCATCACAAACAACACCAGCCCAAAAGAAAACTCCCAGTTCCTCATCTCGACAAAAAGATAAAGTTAATAAACGAAATGAACGTGGTGAAACTCCTTTACACATGGCAGCTATTCGAGGAGATGTGAAACAAGTCAAAGAATTAATAAGTTTAGGAGCAAATGTGAATGTGAAAGATTTTGCAGGTAAGACCTGTACTTACATACTAATTATCAGGAACTAAAATTTAAAATTTATCTAAACAGGTTTGGATACAACTTAATCTACATTTTTTATTCTTGTTAAAAAAAAGAATTCTAAAACCACAGTTTATTATAGACTGTTTTGGATTGTGTACATAAAACCCTGATCTTTGCTATAATTCCATGTCAGTAATTACTCAGATTTTTAAATATTAAATTTATTTTCTAGTTGACAGATTATAAAATTTTTAAAATCTTATTTAGGTTTTATTCTAGGTGAATTAGAGTTATATAATGTTTTCATAGTAGTTAATTTATAAGTCTTTCAAGATATTAACTTGAACATAAAGGACTATAAAAAAGTGTGGCGTTTTTTATTTTATAATCTTCAGGGTTAGATTTTTCTGAGAGAGAGAGAGAATGAGCCCTGATCAGGAATCGAACCTGCAACCTGGATATGTGCCTTGCCTGGGAATCAAACCCAAGACCTTTTGTTGTTTGGGTTGATGCTCCAACCAACTGAGCCACACTGACTAGGGCAGTGGTGTTTTATTTTAATTACTCAAATATACCTATCAGCCTTTAGTCTGCAATCTGCCTTTATTTACTTAATGTGTTACAGATATTTCTGTCAATACATACAGATAGTTCTACTTCAATCATTTCAACAACTATATGGCATTGAATAGTATAGATTCTATGGACAATACTTTACTGAACACTTGTAGTGTGTATAATTATGGAAGGATTATCAGTATTCCAGTTAGAAGGAAAACTGCCGAATCAAAGGGAATGCATATTTTAAATATTTGAAATAAAGGCACATGACCCTCCAGAAAAATCTTTTATCTGTTTACCCTACCTTCAAGAGTACTATAGAAATAGCTCTTTTTTTCACATCTTCACTAAAAGTAGATATTATAAATTTAATTATTAGCACTTTGGCAATTGAAAAAAATATCTTTAATTTGGACTTTCTTAATTAGTAATGACAGTGAATATTTCTTGTATTCTGTAAATTGTGAAATCCAATTCTTTGCCCATTTTTCTTATGTTTAGTAGTAGTAATATGTAAGAACCCTTCATGTTACTGTAGATTTTAATTATTGAATATGTGAAAGTTTTTACTTTCTGTGGCCACGTTTGAATTTTCATTACAGTGTTATTGTACTAAAAGTTCTTAATATAATCATATAAGTTATTGTTTTCATTTTTAGGTTCTTTGGTATTTTATTTAAGGTAGATTTTTCTGCCCCTAAATCATAAAACCATACCCCTATGTTTTCTTTTTTTTCCAAATTTTGTTTGTATTTTGCTTTAACACATATCCCTACTAAAATACATCTGGAATTTACTTCTCTATTGTGTGTGAATTAAGGAAAGGGTGATATACAATATCAACTTTAAAGAATGAACTTAAACTTGATATTGTCTATTGGAAACCAAAAATTTGTACTTTTCCTTTGGTCTACCGATTCTCTTCCTAGCATTTATCTTAAATATATAATTATGAATGTGCATAAAGATGTAGTTATATGGATATTTGTTACAGCATTGTTTCTGATTTTTAAAAATTAGAAATAACTTAAATGTCCAGCAACAGGAGCTTGTTTAAACAAATTATGGCATGTTCAATCGGTGTAATACTATATTGTAGAAAAGTGACATGGGGGATTATTTCTTGTAGTAAGTAAAAGAAGTGTATTAAACAACCTTCCAAGTTTTATCTTAAAATTATAGATATGAGAGGGATAGAACTGTAGGATTTATGTGAAATTATTTAAATCATTGTATTAGGTGTTGGAATTGTAGGTAATGCTTATTTTGTGCTTTGTAGATTTTTGTTTGTTTTTTTTAATCCTCACCCTAGGATATTTTTCCATTGATTTTTAGAGAGAGGGAAGAGAGAGGGAATGTTAGAGAGAAACTTCGATGTGAGAGAAACACATCGATTGGTTACCTCCTGCATGAGCCCCAACCAGGCCTGGGCCAGAAAGGAGCCTGCAACTGAGGCATGTGCCCTTTACTGTAATCAAACCTGGGACCCTTCTGTCCACAGGCTGACGCTCTATCCACTGAACTAAACCAGTTAGGGCTGTGCTTTGTAGTTTCCCATGTTTCCTAATTTTTCTTACATTTCTATGCCCACTCCTAGCAGAATCATGAACATATAACTTTCTTCTAATATAAAAGTAATTAAAATGATAAAGTTATTCCAGTTCAAATAAATATTAAATTCAGAAGATTGTATTGACTTATCAAATGAAAGCCCTTAAAACAAAGGGGTTTTTGTTTGCTGAATGAAAGGCCTTACAAGGTTTTTAATTTTTGCCTCTTTTTTTTTCTATTTTTTCTATAGTCAGATGATTATAAATTTTAGCAAGTTTATATTTTTGGATAAGCTTAAATGTTTAATATTTTGCCAAATATTTAGCTTTAATGGAAATAATATTATCATGAATGAACCTTCCGTAAGTTTAGTGGTGTTCCCAGGTGTTTATTTCTTTTTTGTCACTCCTTTTTCCTTCTGTACTATGTGCGTTGAGAATCAAATATGTCATACATGTTTATGTATATGGAAATACATATACATATATGTAATTATATTTATTGCAAGGCCAATATGTCAAATAGCTAAATGTAGTGGTTAAAGTACATGTTACTTACAATAAAAATTGTACAGTGTCATGCTCCCTAACTTTTTTAGACTTGTTAATATTTAATTATCCTTTTATATATAACATTTATTCCTGCATTTGAGTGAACCATATTATTAAATTAATATTCTAACTTTAGGTTGGACACCACTTCATGAAGCCTGCAATGTTGGATATTACGATGTTGCTAAGATACTTATAGCAGCTGGAGCAGATGTTAACACACAAGGATTAGATGATGACACTCCACTCCATGATTCTGCTAGCAGTGGGCATAGAGATGTAAGTATGATAGAAAAATCAATAATATTCATTTTCAAAATATGAATTCAACCCAGAGTAATTTCGTTTGCTTCTTAGTCATATAGTCCCCTGTCATATTTCACTCATTGCCTGATCAGCTCATCTGTATTTTATTTTTCCTTTTATCTGCCTTTGACCTGTTAATTCCTATCATAGTAAGGTTTAGTATTATATTTACATAAAATTTATTTAATTTGATAATTAATTATATAGGTTGGCAAATTTTTATTTCCAGGCCATTTTTCACACAACTAGATACAGTGGTTAAAGTGGATTTTACTTACAGTAAAAATTGTACAGTGTCATACTGCCTATCTTTTTTTAGAGTTGTTAATATTTAATGATTCCTGTGTATGTAAAATTTATGCCTGCATTTTAGCTGACATTACTTATTTTCTATAATAATAAAAACATGGTATTATACTCAAACATGATTATATATGCTCACAAATTAATGGTATCTCTAAACATCATGTTTATTAGTTTTGCTATAATATTATGAATCATATTGGGTTTTAAGTTTCATTTGCATATTCAACCTTTGGCATGTTGATATCAAAGTTAAACCATTCTTGGTGTGGACCTTTTTGGGTTCATCTGTTTGTGCTTCCTGGACTTGTGTATTTATTTTTCTCACCAGGTTAGGGAAGTTTTCCATCACTATTTTTCCAAATAGATTTTCTTTTTTAAAAATATTTTTTTATTGTTTTAAGAAAAGAAGGAAGGGGGGTGAGAGAGAGAGAGAGAGAATCATCAGTGATAAAAGAGAATCATTGATCGGCTGCTTTCTGCGCACCCACACTGGGGATTGAGCCCACAACCTAGGTATGTGGCCTGACCATGAATAAAATCCTGACCTGGTTCATGGATTGACACTCAACCACATAGCCACACCGGCAGGGCAGTTCTTTCTCTCTTTTTTTCTTTTTTGCTCAGTCCCTTTACCCCGAAGCCTCCTCAACCCAGAACTGTCAGCTCTTCTCTATTTATGAGTCTGTCTCTGTTTTGCTTATCAGTTCATTTTGTTCATTAAATCCCACATATGAGAGAAATTATATGGTAAAAGGTAAAATTTTCTTATTTTTTATGGTCAAGGTAGTATTCTATAAATGTACCATAGCTGTTTTATCCCATCATCTACTGATGGATACTTGGGCTGCTTCCAAATCTAACCTATGGTAAATAACTGCAGTGAACATATACGCATAAGCTCTTTCAAATTAGTGTGAGTTTGATTTAGGTTTCTTTAAATGAATTCTCAGAAGTGGAATTGCTGGATCATAAAACAGTTCCTTTTTTAATTGTTTGCCGTAACTTCATACAGCTTTCTATAGTGGCTGTATCAGTCTACATTCCCACTAACAGTGCATGAAAGTTCCCTTTTCTGTACATCCTAGACAACACTTGTTGTTTGTTGACTTACTGATGATAGCCATTCTGATAGGTGTGAAGTGATATCTTATTGTAGTTTTATTTTGCATTTCGTAACATTGAGCATCTTTTCATGTTTATTGGTCATCCATATCTCCTCTTTGAAGAAGTGTGTATTGAGGTCCTCTGCCCATTTTTTAATTTGGATTGTTTTTGGGGTGTCTTTTATTGTATTTTATTTTTTTTTAATTATTATTATTTTTTTGGTGTTGAGTTGTATAAGTTCTTTATATTTTGGATATTAAGCCCTTATCAGATGTATCAGCAAATAATGTGCTCCCATTTAGTGGGCTGTATTTTCATTTTGTTGATGCCTTTCTTTTTTTATGGGAGAACTTTAGTTTGATGTACTTCCGTTTATTTCTTCTTTTGTTTCCCTTGCCAGAGGAGATATATCAGGAAAAAAAAATATTGTCAGAGAAATATCTGAGATTTTATTGCCTGCCTATGTTTGGTTGGATTTTTATGGTTTCAAGTCAAACATTTAAGTTTTAATCCAATTTGGATTAAAACTTAAATGTTTATTCTTGTGTGTGTGGTGTAAGAATGTGATCTAGTTTTATTTTTTACACATATCTGTCTCATTTTCCCAGAACCATTTATTGAAATCTTTAGCCCATTGTATGTTTTTGCCTCCTTTGTGAAATATTAATTGACTATAAAAGTGTTGGTTTATATCTGGGCTCTCTGTTCTGTTATGTTGATATATTTCTCAGTTCTAGTACTTTTTTGGTGGAATCTTTATAGTTTTCTACTTACAGTATCATGTCATCTGCAAATAATGACAGTTTTACTTTTTCCTTTCCAGTTTGGATATCTTTGTTTCTCCTTCTTACTTGTTTACTCTAATTAGGACTTCCAGTGCTATGTTAAGAGTGATGAAAGCAGACAGCCCATCCCTGTCTTATTCTTTTTTCTGGCTTACTCTATGATAAGAATACAGTATATAATATACAAACTATGTGTTAATTGATCATTATTGGTAAGGTTTCTGTTCAACAGTACACTATTAGTAGTCAGGATTTGGTGGGTCAAAAGTTATACATGGATTCTCAGCTGTACAGGGTTGGCATCCCTAATCCCTGCATTGTTCAAGGGTCAACTATATATATGCCATGAAGCCAGGGAACTTGTTATTTTTTATATTGATTTATCTTCAGAACTTGGCGCAGTGCTTGTTAATAGGTTCTCAATAAATAATTCGTTGAATGTATGATGAAAAGGGAAGAAACTGATGAGATTCACTGCTAAAATTGCCCAGTTTAAATTTTAAGAAAGAAATTTCTTTTTAATTGGTAATATCATCAGATGTGGGAAGGCAATGAAAATGGAACTTGAAGAGAGTAATCATGATTTAGAAGAGACACACTGTAAGGAATTGAGGCAGAGTGATGTTATGAATGTTATCAAGAGAATGGTTGAAATGATACAAGTATGAAGTGACTAAATCTTCCTACTATTTAATTCAGATAGTGAAACTGTTACTTCGTCATGGTGGAAATCCATTTCAAGCTAATAAACATGGAGAGCGTCCAGTGGATGTCGCAGAAACAGAGGAGTTGGAACTGCTACTAAAAAGAGAGGTGCCTTTATCTGATGATGATGAAAGTTACACAGGTTTGTTTCAGATAATCTGTATTCAACTGTTCGTTTGATATAATGTTTAGTAGAACATTTTACTTCTACTTTAGAGTACATAAAATGTTTGCATATCTTAGAATAATGCTAGCTAGCTAACTAGTAAGACTGGAATTTAGTAACCTATTATTTGCTACATGTCCTCTTTGTGTAGAGTCATAATACCATTGCCCTATTTTCATGATCCCCCACCCCCATAAATTGCTGATATTACATTCAAGTCCACTATAGAATCTTTCCCCAGCTGCCCCTTCCCCTGCAACCCTTCCTCTGGCTGGCCAGCACCCCATCAGCCCCGATAAGGGAAGGGCCACCAGCCAACCTCCACAGCCCCTTTCCCTGGCTGGCCAACCTCCTAGGATTCCTCCCCCTTGCTGGCCAGCCCCCTTCCCCGATAGGACTCCATCGCTGGCCAGGCCGAGGGACCCCACCTGTGCATGAATTCATGCACCAGGCCTCTAGTGATGTATGTAATTTGACCTCATCTATTTCAGGAGAAAAATAATAATAATATATATATGTATGTATGTATATGTATATATATGTGTATACACACACACACACACATATTTGCATATATAGTGAAAGCAAATTATAAAGCAAGAGAATAAAAACATTAACAATGGGCAAATCTGGATAAAGGATATAAAATTTTTAGTAGTTTTTATTTTTTAATTTCTGTGAGTTTGAAATTATTTTCAAATAAAATTTCAAATATATACAAACACATAAAATTGCCTTGCTTTTGTCCATTGAAAAGATCTAAAAGCAATGACCCCCACAATTCCAATAATCATTCCCAGTGCCCAGATTATAATCCTGACATTCTTTTTACTAAAAGAAAACTAAGGCTTTTTAGAAAAAAATGAGTGACTAAGACTAGGATAGGAAATATATAGGATGAGCTGTCAACATCTTGTCATTGCTGATTTCAAGGAAGCTATGAAAGACTACTTTAAGGTCTTGTCGAAAGGCCTTAGGAGACAACGTAGATCAGTTTCCCATTGACCAAAAAATGAGATAGTTTGAGCTTCAATAAGGTTATTAATAACAAAATTTGAAATCCATTAAATTTGTTTAAATCTGTAGTCCGTGGTCATAATTGTTTTAATTAATTTATCATAGAGAACCAATTTATCTTAAAAATTAGGCAGAAATTAGGTAACCTCATTATAGGTGAAAAGTTTTTGGTTTTGGTTGTTTTTATTGATTTCAGAGAGAGGAATGGAGAGGGAGAGAGATAGAGAAACATCAATGATGAGAGAATCACCAATTGGCTGTCTCCTTCATGCTCCCTACTGGGGATCAAGTCCAAAACCCTGGCATGTGCCCTGACCAGGAATCGCATCTCCTTGTTCATGGGTTGACCCTCAACCAGTAAGCCACATTGGCTGAGTGTGAGAAGTGTTTTTTTAAATAAGGTTAATGCAGGTAAAAAAGAAAAAAATGTTTGACCATTTTGTAAACCCCAGTTAGTTAATATGTATAAAGCATTAAGCATCAACAGTTGCTAACATTAGGTTTTTTAAAAAGAGGGGGAAATAACACACTCCACTACTATTCTTCAATCCTTAGAATCCAGCTGCCATTTTCGGAAAATACCGAAGTCAGAGGAACATGCTGCTGAACTGCACCAAACAAAATGTAGACTGTGGGAAACCCTGATGGCTTTGATTTTTCAAGAGATAAATTATATGGGAATGAAAAAGAATCTGTAGGAAAAAAATGTTAATGTTTAAAAGGCATATCAAAGTTGAAAATAGGCAAGATTAAAAAAATAATGTACTTAATAGGTGATTTATACTTCTCGGGAAAATTTGTACAAAATTTAAGATAAATGGCACAAACAAGATCCAGAATATTCTTTAAAAATACATTTTTTTAAAAAATCAAACTTAGGGAAAAAAAAAAAAGAGTCCTCTACCTGACTATACTATTATTCACCTGTCAGGATAAAAGAAAAATCACTGTAGACATAAACAATTTAAAGGTATATCAATATGTATACATTTTACATATTTTAAAAGAAATAATGGAGGGAGGAGTTTAGATGGGCTAGGTGAAAAAAATGAAGGGATTAAGAAGTACAAATTGGTAGTTACAAAATAGTCATGGGGATGTAAAGTACTGCATGAGGAATATAGTGAATAATCTTATAATAATCTATAATATCTGTAATAATAAAAGCATAATATGCTAATTAGACCAGATAGCTGAGCGAGCTTCCAGACTAAACTGGGACTGTGAGGGCCAAGCCCTTTGACAAATTTTCTGCATCAGCCTCTAGTATTATAATAACTGTATATGGTGCCAGGTGGATCCTGAAGTACTGGGGAAATACTTTGTAAAGTATATGATTGTCTAACCACTATGCTGTACACCTGAAACTAATATAAAATAACTAGAGGCCCGGTGCATGAAATTTGTGCACAGGGCAGGTGGTCCACTCAGCCCAACCTGCATCTTCTCCAATCTGGGACCCCTAAACTGGCAGTTGGACATCTCTCTCGCAATCCAGGACCACTGGCTCCTAATCACTCACCTGCCTGCTTATCTGGTCGCCCCCAACTGCCTCCTCCCTGCTGGCCTGGTTGCTCCTAACTGCCCCCTTCCCCCACCAGCCTGGTCACCCCTACTGTCTTCCCTGCCGGCCTAGTTGCCCCTCACTGACCCCCCTGCCAGCCTGGTTGCTCCTAACTGGCCCCCCCCCCCCCCCCCCACATAGACCGGTTTACCCCTAACTGCCCCCCCACCAGCTGTTTACCTGATCGCCCTCCCCACTGGCCTGGTCACCCCTAACTGCCTCCTCTCTGCCAGCTTGGTTACTCCTAACTGCTCCTCCCCTGCAGGCCTGTTTACCCCCACTGTCCCCCCCCTACTGGCCTAGTTGCCCTTCACTGCCCTCCCCCCCCACCAGCCTAATCTCCCCCAACTGCCCTCCCTGCCAGCCTGGTTGCCCCCAACTGCACCTCCCCACCACCAGCCTGGTCATCTCCAACTGCCCCCCTGCCAGCCTGGTTGCCCCTCCTTGTCCCCCCCGCCCCCCTCCAGTGAGCAGGTCATCTCACACAGCCTGCTTGTTCAGTTGTTTGGTTGTCCCTCACTAACCCTTCTGCCGGCCTGGTCAAAGGCAGCCATCTTGTGAGGGTTTGAGGGTTAATTTGCATATTACCTCTTCATTATATAGGATATTGAATGTAAATACTAATTGAAAAATTTAAAAAAAATTAATTGAATTATAAACCAACAACTTATAAACTTGGTTACCTAATAGGAGAAAAGGGTAAAGGGAGGTATGTGTTAATTGTTACAGTCTTGAAAAACAATCTGACAACAGCTGGTGAAATACAAGAGCTCTTATCTTTTGAAGATGTGTACTGAAATATTTCTAGATAAAATAACTTGAATGGGGATACACTTCACAATAATGTAGCAGTAGAATGAATAGAGGGTATGGATTGGCCAAAGATTGATGGCTATTGGAGCTGAGTAATGAGTATATGGGGGTTCATTATAACATAGCATTCTGTCTACTATGTTAAGTTCAAAGTTTATTATAAAAACATTTTTAAAGATACTTATGCACCTTGATCAACTAATCACTTCTGTGAATATCCAGTGTTTATTATAGCACAGTGGTCAGCAAACTGTGGCTCTCGAATTTGCCGGCCACTGGGATAGGGGCTTAATTACAGGGAACAACAACAGCCTGTAGTTACTGGAATTGAGAGTCTAGGTCAGTGGTCGGCAAACTCATTAGTCAACAGAGCTACAAACCACAACACTCGAGCCGCATGTTGCTTTTGAGCCGCAGTTTGCCGATCATTGTTATAACACTTGTGACTAGAAAAGCATAAATACATAGTCAGATAGAGCATTGGTTATATAAATTAATGAATAAAGCCACACGATAGGCTATTGTACAACTATGAAAAAAATATAATGCTATACCAATTACTTGGAAGGATTTTCATAAGATACTGACTTAAAAAATTAGGATGAATAATTATAATATCTAATTTTGTAAAGTGAACAATGTTTTAAAAAGCAATATGTATGTTCATTTGTGTTCATATATTTGTGCAAAATTTTATAAGCATGGAGAAAATCCAAAATCATGTATGCCAGGCTACTAATAAGGCATGTGTCAAATGGGGGATGGTGAATGGCAGAGAAGGGGGTGATTTGGGTGGAAGGAAGGGAGCTGAGCGCAATCATGTGATAATATTTTTGTATACATAAATATACATCTCAGCAGATTCTTCCCTTACCCTGCATCCCTGTTTATTTAACACCTTATGCCCTTCCCTTCACAATGAACCTTCTTAAAGTGCATTGTAGTACACTCTATTAAATCTATGTTTACTAACATCATTATTACTAATATTAGAGGCCCAGTGCAACTGCTGGGGCGGGGGGGAAGAGAGAGGGGTGTCCCTCAGCCCAGCCTGCCTTCTCTCACAATCCAGGAGCCTTCAGGGGATGTCCTTCTGATAGCTTGGGTCCGTTCCTCCTCTGTGGGAGGTGACCGGGCTGATCAGGGGAAGGCGCCGCCCCCATCACCCCGCTGCTGCTGCCACTACCAGCCGTTGTGGCTGCCGGCCCTCCTTGGCCCTTGCAGCTGCTGCGACTTTGTCCAGAAGGATGTCCAGAAGACATCTGGTCTATCCAGTCTAATTAGCATATTACCCTTTTATTAGTATAGATGATCTAACTGCTAAATCTCTTAACTGCCTTCTCAGTCTCTCTATAGAATTTGACAGTGTTGACAATATTCTTCCTAAAATTTATCTATCTTGGTTTATGAGACATAATTATCTGGCTTTCATGTAGCTTTCCAGACTGTTTCTTCTTAATTTCCTTCTAGAATCTCATCTTTATTTTTTCCCTTAATCCCTTCACATACTCCCCTGTGTTGATTTTTCTAAAGATTTTACTTTCTGGACCCTCTTCTCTTACCACCCCCACTTGTTCTCCACCCACACTTATAGTTCTAACTGCCACATATATGGTAAAGCCTTCCAGATATCTCTTTACCTTCCAGATATCTCTTTATTGCATATATTTTTCTTAAGCTTTCAAACCTACAGAAATAAGAGTAGCTGAATGGAACTTGATTCTCTATTTACACTCCTCCTGTTGTGGTTTTTTTTTCTCTCTCAATGGTAACATAAATCAGCTATACTTATGTCATATTAGAGGCCCAGTGCACGAGATTGTGCACTCATGGGGGTCCCTAAACCCAGGCTGCACTCTCTTGCAGTTAGTAGCCCTTGGGGGATATCTGACTGATGACTTAGGCCCACTTCCTGGCAGTCTGACATTGTTAGTGCTGCCTTGGAGACGGAGAAGTTCTGGCCACCACCACTACACTTGCCATGCCTGAGCCCAGCCCGCTGCTGGCTGAGCAGCATTCCCCCTGTGGAAGTGTACTGACCACTAGGGGGTAGCTCCTGCATTGAGCATCTGCCCCTTGGTGGTCAGTGCGTGTCACAGCGACCAGTCATTTGACCAATTTGCATATTACCTTCTTATTATATAGGATACTTGATAATCATCTTAAACACCTCTTCCTCCTTTTCCTTCAGCTCAATTATTTAGTGACTATTTTTGAGTATCCATTATGTGTTGGACACTGTTTATGCATGGGGAATACAGCCTATTAAGAAAATGTAGATGGCCAAAACTGGTTTGGCTCAGTGGATGGAGCGTCGGCCTGCGGACTGAAGGGTCCCAGGTTCGATTCCGGTCAAGGACATGTATCTTGGTTGCAGGCACATCCCCAATAGGGGTGTGCAGGAGGCAGCTAGTCAATGTCTCTCTCTCATCGGTGTTTCTCTCTATCTCCCTTTCTCTCTGTAAAAAATCAATAAGATATATTTAAAAAAAGAAAATGTAGATGATAACCTAATCCCTGTCATTCCTACTTTCAAAGAATTTATCTAGCAGTGACAAGCAGAAGATTATTTGAACATCTTAGTGTTGTGTAAAATAAGGATTATGATAGCTGAAATTACATTGGCTTCCATAAAAAAGCAAGAAAATAGGTTTAAAAAATCGAAATTTTATGTGGTATGTTAAATTTTTGTGGCTACAGACTCTAATTCTGGTCTCTTTAGAAAGCAGTAGCTGTGGAAAGCAGCCTTATATTATAAAACTTTCTTTTAAAAAGAAGGTCTGCAACAGATTTTTCCCATGGAAGAAGAAAGGTATTTTATTTGAATTTACATATTTAATTAGAGTGGAACACAATCTTCTAGAACATTTTTTGATTCTCATTTATTTTGATTATTTCATGTGCTCATTAGCTATGTGTTGATTTTTCAGAATATTTATTTTCTACATGGTGAAAGTGCCTGAATTATTGCTTGATCAAAGTCCTTCAAAGAATGATGCAAAAATCATGAGTAAGTATCTTACAAAGATTTTGGAGTTACTAAAAAAGACTGATGAAAATACCCAAATTTATTGCTTAATTTACATGAGGTCCTTGTTAGACTTAACTTTATCAAACACCATCCAATCTAAATTCAGAATATGTTAATATTTAATAGAGAATTAACTGCCCACAGATGTTTGTGTATAAAGTCTGATAGCATTGTTACCCATCTGCTATATCATGTCATCCATGTGACAGATACACTTTAAGTGTTGCAAAGTTAGAGAATAAGGTCAAGACTATAAATTTCAAAGAAGTTAATACATTTGAAGTAAATAAAAGGGTGTTATATATGTAGCATTTAAGCATGGTTTATTCCATTAGGCTTTGTGCTATGCTTTTATGACAGTACTACTCAGTAGCTATTCCACAAAATATTGCTGGTTCTCACGATAAAGAATTTTTGCCAGCTGAAACCGGTTTGGCTCAGTGGATAGAGCGTCGGCCTGCGGACTGCAAGGTCCCAGGTTTGATTCCCGTCCAGGGCATGTATCCTGGTTGCAGGCACATCTCCAGTAGGGGGCGTGCAGGAGGCGGCTGATCGATGTCTCTCTCTCATCGATGTTTCTAACTCTCTGTCCCTCTCCCTTTCTCTCTGTAAAAAAATCAATAAAATATATTTTTAAAAAAAAGAACTTTTGCCAAAATGTAAATGTACTGCTTTCATCAAAAAGAATGCTAAAAAAAAAAATACTAAAAAAACATGTCAGCTTAACTCAGTCTACTAGTGACATAATTCCCATTTCTGTTACAAGGTCCTTATTTCATCATTAATTTGTAATAAACAATTTGCAGACGGGCCTCAGTTCATGAACCACACTGCATAGCAGTTTTATGTCGTGCATATCAGACATTTATGCTTTTGTTGCAAGAATACATATCCTGGTTAATACAGCTTATTTGTGTACAGATGTGTGACACTTTTACATTTGCATAATTCTTTAGTCTTTTCCCCCCTTAATTTCTGCCCTTTTCCCAAGGTTTCATTTAATATTACATTCCTATACAGGAATTCCATGTAATAATAGTATTTGCTACAAACAGTTGCCTTTTGCTATTCTGCTGAGAATTCAGTTATTCAGAGATCGTGCTCATAAAGCATAATTATGGTAGTAGAGATGAGGGTAACTCTGTGTCACGTAGTGTCCTTGCCCATAATTTCAGACATTCATTAATTGCCAGAGTAGAGATTCCATTAACAAGTTTGCAGACACTGATTTATTACTTAAACAGAGTTCTCAGTGGACAATGTTGAAAATGCCAATCATTGTTAGAATTATTAACCTTTTTCTTATCTTACTTTGCTAATAATCTGGTCTTGTTTATTAAGCAGCTGCTAAAAACTTTCCTTACTTGCATACTTAAACTTAACCTAGAAAATGCTAAAATGCTCCATCATAATAGACAAGCTATTTTTAGAGTCTACCATAAAATAGATTAGGAAACTGGTGCTTACTGAGAGCATCTGTGTGTCAAAAAAAATACATAAAATGACCAGTATTTTGAAGCCTTATTTTCTTAATGTTAAAACAGTAAGTTGTAACTATTTAAATATGTTGTCATAATTTATTAAATTCAATTCCTCAGCTTTATATTCCAGGAATTATGAAATACAAGTGTTGATGCATGCATGTATGGAATTATGACAGTTAATAATTCAAAAGCTCCAAAAACCAATTATTTAAACCAAAATATACCATACATTTTTACCAAATGGATTATGTCATGTTAACAATTTAACCATAAGGAAGAAGAATCATCACCTTAAAAAGTTTTAGAGCAAACCATTTAACCTTAGAAGTATAAAATCTATAGGAAGAAGTTACATAGGGTGTTTTTAGAGCATTAAAATCTATATCATAATTGATCATTAGAAATTTAAACTTGATAGAGCATTTTATAGGAAAAGGAGTTTGAGTACTAGTGTATACCTAAAATTCAAGATTATTTCATTTAACAAGTAAAAAATATTTTTTCTTTTTGCTTTCCAAATGTCATTTTAAAATCAATTCCAGGGTCTATGTTAGATAACAGATTAGGCCTAATATGAAAAATTACAAGCCATTTATAACCCAAGAACCTTATTTGATTTAACCAGTGCTTTAAACAACATATTTGATTAAATCTATTTCTCAACTTGTTGAGTAGCAACAAGCACCATGTTTGGTACTTACCACTTTTATTTTTCACATATCCCTGTGGTGTCAGTACTTAGAAGAAAGGAAAAGGGAGTTAGGTATCTATTATGTCCAGAGAGGTGGCATACAGCATGGGTAGACAATGAGATATTCTTTTATTTAATGGCCAATTAAAAGAAACTCCATTATAGTATTTTGCATGCTCTACTTTTTATCCTCTGCTTTGTGTCATATGGTGCACTTTTTTCTAAATATCTTAAACCTGAATCTTAAACAAAACCTCTACATTTAACTTTTTTGAAAGTCAATATTTTAAAATCAGATTGTATCATGTGTTTTATGTGAATTAATTATATCAACCTAGTTCCAAAGCTTAAGAATTTTTAATTCTAGGTGGAGTGTTTTTTTAAAAAAAAAAAATGTCTATGTCAAATTTTGTTAAGTGAAGAAAAAGGGAAAGAAATTAATGAATACCTAAGTTACCATATATTGTAAACATTCACCCTTTATCATTATAAAAATGACATAGTTCTTTATTTTTTACTTATATATCAGAAAAATAAATGGGAAATTGTGGTTGCATCTAAGATATTCTTTGGATGTCTGCAAATTAATAAATGTCTTTACATTTTGTATGTTAGATAAAATAGTAGTCTGCCAAATATCTCTTTGAAATTAATGTAAATATAGAAGTCAAGAAATTTCAAGTGTATTTGCCCAAAATATGTAAAATTGTTTATTGCAAATACCAAAACTAATGGGTTTTTTTGTTTAAGTATGTTAGCTTGATGGTTTTCCTTAAAAATTGAATTTCTACTGATGCCTAGCAACTTAAAGTGAGTCTGTCACATAATTATAGTAGTTGAGATATTGCTGAATATTTAAAACTAAAATTCTCTAAAGGGTATATTTGGGCAGAACCCTTATATAAAGAGCTTTGAATTAAAAATATTAATTATATATGCATACATTAAATGAGTTCGGCCTTAGCTATATCATCCTGCCTGCAGAAAAAAATGTTTTATCTAGTCATGGTTAAAAGGACCTTCATGTAATATCTATATTTATGATGGAATAGCTAAGACTGGGTGATTTTGTCAGTTTCCTTTAGTGACATCAAAATTTTTGTAGTGATACCACTATTTTCAGAGGGGATTGAATATCTTGGTTAATTTATATTTGATAGAATCAGTTTCTGTATTACTGGTATTTTAGTAGAAAGAGAGTGTAATAACTAATTAAGGGAGTATACAGAGTGCTATGGTACTTTAATTCTTATGTAGATTTTCTTTTAGACATAGTATTTTCAACTTATTATATTCTCTTCTCTCCCCAGCTTATCCCTAAATTAATTTAATTATTTACCTATATCTAGTATTATAGAAATAAAGTGAAATTATGTTCTTAATATGGCATACTTATTTTTAGCTAGATGTGTAACTTCTCTCCTCTTACAAAATAGAATTAAAATACCTAATCTTTACTTAGAAAAATTGAGGTAAAGAAATGAAAATTTAGATGAAACAGTATAAAGTTGCCTAATATTGTATTTTCCTATCTGTGAGCTACATCTCTCAATCACCTTAAGAATATGAAACCTATAAAGTTTTGTTTCTGAAAATGCAAGTCTTTTTCTAATGTTACTTCTTTGCCTAAGTAACATAAATAAGGTATATTTGTATAATTCTTAAGCATATTAGTTGTGTTAGTGAATTATTGCAGAGCAAAGGAACAACCCAAAATAGACATGAGAGGCCTGCAACCATTGTGAAATATTCATTCCAGTGAATCCCAGAGATTCTCTGAAAGTAAGACTCAGCCTGTTCAGGGAAGGGATGGTCTTAGCAAAAGATTGAGATTAGAGAACCACAGATCACTAGGAACAGGCCTCTAATTCAAGAGTGAAGCCTATTGTAAAGATTTTCCACAAAATGCTGAAGAAACTAGTTTCTCTATATTAATATGAAAAGAAATGCAGATATTTTAGGAAAACCAACTGAATGAAAGACAAGAAAGGCCAACATGAACAAACAGAATCATTGATCCTGGAGAATGTAAATAATATAGGAAGCAGAAGGGTAAGTTATTCTCTATTTCTGGAGATTCTTGGTGGGAGTTGATCCACTAACCATGATAACAAGGCTACTGTGAAAAATTAGACCAGGAAAATCCTTAGAATTAATAATAATCATCACTGCTGAAAGTAAATATTCTTTATAGGACTAAAGAATACTCTGGGCATTGCTGAAGATCTGAGAGGTCTAAGAGAAGGGCAAAATATAAAACACTTTTTAAAAGATATTGGAAATAGTAAGATCATGATTTTAAAAAAACATAAAACCATACCCAGGATATATAGTATACATCTTACAAATATTAATAAGTAGAAAATATGTTTAAATTAAAGAAAGTATCCTTTAAATGAAGAAAGACTTGTGTTTATAGATCAAAGGGAAATAATAAAAAGAAGAAAAAAGGGGCAGGGGTAAGAAACCTCACATCTTGATAAATCACAACTTCAAGGATAAAAAAATTTTTAAATCCTACAAGCTTCTAGAATAAGAAGGAAACATGTTACCTACAAAGGAAAGAGATTGACATCAGACTTCTCATCTATAATAATAAAAGCATAATATGTTAATTAGACTATACGTCCTTCTGGACTAAGCCAGAGTGGCAAAGGAAGCCCGGATTCCAGGTGCTGGAGGGAAGCCTGGGTCCCAGGTGCCAGAGGGAAACTAGTGCCAGCATCTCGAGGAAAGAAGGCCTATTCTTGCATGAATTTTGTGCATCAGACCTCTAGTTTATCCTTTGTAATAAGAGAGGAATATGCTCATTATCCATTACGCTTTGAGGTGTAACGACCAACTGTGTAACAACCAGATCACAGATCTGCAAGAGAGTGGGGCAGCAAACTACAAGTGAGTGGCAAAAAGCTACAGGAGGGAACAGCAGCAAGGTATGAGGAGGGAATGGGAATGGGGGAACTACAGGAGTGTGGCAGAGAGTTACTGGCACATGGATTCATACACAGGGCTATCATATATATATATATGTATATATATGTATATGTATGTATATGTATATGTATATGTATATATATATGAATGACAGGTCGACCAGTTGCTGTGATGCACACTGACCAGCAGGGGGCTGATGCTCAATGCAGGAGTTGCCCCCCTGGTGGTCAGTGTGCTCCCCAGGGGGAGCGCTGCTCAGCCACAAGCCAGGCTCACACCTGGCAAGTGCAGTGACGGTTGTGGGAGTCTCTCCAGCTTCTGCAGCAGTGCTAAGTATGTCTGACTGATGACTTAGGCTCACTCCCCCAAATTTTCTGCTCTGGGCCTCTAATATTTAAAATAAAAACTATTAGTGCCCTGGCTGGGTGGTTTGGTTGGCTGGAGTATCATCCCATACACCAAAAAGTTTACAGGTTGAATTCCTGGCCAGGGCACATACTTTGGTTTCAGATCCATCTCCCATTGGGGCACATATGGGAGGAAACTGACCGATATTTCTCACATTGATGTTTCCCTTTCTCTCTCTCTAAAAATCAGTAAACATATCCTTGGGTGAGGAATGTTTTTACATGAAATATTTTTTTAAATTTAATCTTTATTGTTCAGATTATTACAGTTGTTCCATTTCCCCCCCCCATAGCTCCCCTCCACCAGGTTCCCAACCCACCCTCTGCCCTTACCTCTCCCCAACTGTCCTCATCCATAGGTGTACAATTTTTGTCCAGTCTCTTCTTGCACCCCCCACACATCTTTCCCCTGAGAAATGTCAGTCCACTCCCTTTCTACGCTCCTGATTCTATTATATTCACCAGTTTATTCTGTTCATCAGATTTTTAATTCACTTGATTTTTAGATTCACTTGTTGATAGATAGGTATTTGTTCATAAATTTTATCTTTACCTTTTTCTTTTTCTTCCTCTTCTTAAAGAATACCTTTCAGCATTTCATATAATATTGGTTTGGTGCTGATGAACCCCTTTAGCTTTTTCTTATCTGTGAAGCTCTTTATCTGACTTTCAGTTCTGAATGATGACTTTGCTGGGTAGAATAATCTTGGTTGTAGGTTCTTGCTATTCATCACTTTGAATATTTCTTGCCACTCCCATCTGGCCAGCATAGTTTCTGTTGAGAAATCAGCTGACAATCATATGGGTGCTCCCTTGTAGGTAATTAACTGTTTTTTCTCTTGCTGCTTTTAAGATTCTCTGTCTTTTGCTCTTGGCATTTTAATTATGATGTGTCTTGGTGTGGTCCTCTTTGGGTTTCTTTTATTTGGGGTTCTGTGTGCTTCCTGGACTTGTAAGTCTATTTCTTTCACCAGATGTGGGAAATTTTCTGTCATTATTTCTTCAAATGGGTTTTCAGTATCTTGCTTTCTCTCTTCTTCTGGCACCCCCATAATTCTGATGTTGGTATACTTGAAGTTGTCCCAGAGGCTCCTTACACTATCTTCAAATTTTTGGATTCTTTTTTCTTTTTGCTTTCCAGTTGAGTGTTTTTTGCTTCTTTGTATTTCAAATCTGTGACTTGATTCTTGCATTTCTCTATTCTGCTGTTAGGTCTCTGTATAATATTTTTTATTTCAGTCAGTGTATGTTTAATTTCTAGTTGGTCCTTTTTCATCTCCTCTTGGGTCTCACTAAATTTATCCATCTTTTCAAGGAAATTCTTTTAAAAACCTTGTAACTGTGGTTTTGAACTCTATATCCAGTCATTTGCTTTCCTCCATTTCTTTCATTTGTGATTTGTTTCTTTGTCTCCACATTTTTACTGCTTCCCTGAGTAGGTAGAGTAGCTTTGTGTGCTAAGTGTCCTATACGGCCCAGTGGCTCAGCCTCCCCAGTTACCTGAGGTGGATACTCTTGGTGCATGCCTTTGTGGACTGTGTGGACATCCTTGTTGTGGTTAAGTCTTGATTATTTTTGGTATTACTCGGGGGAATTGACCTTCAGGCCATTTGGCTGTGAGAATCAGCTGTGTCTACACCAGGAGAACTTCTGTGCTTGGAGACGCCCTTATGAGACAAGACTTGCAAAATTGCAAAAGCTTCTGTGCTCAGCTTGGATGTGGCAGAGTCTCAGGGCAGAGCAGACAACCTTGGCTTCCCATCAGCCCTGCTCTATGAAACTCCTGAGTCTCAATGTCCCTCAGTAATCACTGTAAGCACCTCTGAGAGAAAGCTGCCCTTGAATTTCGCCTGCTGCCAGACAGTCCAGTTTCTCCCCAAATGAATCTGGGTTCCCAAAATCTCACCTGGAACTGGAGTTCAGCACAACTGAGAACTTCCGTTTCCCTCCCACTTTAGAACACCAACCTCGCACTCAGCCTCCTGTGCACTCAGCCACCCATCCTCTCCACGGGCTCGCGCATCTCCATACCTCAGCCTTTTGCAGCTCCTCTGATTCTCAGTGTGCTTTCCTCTTTCCTTCTAGTTGAAGAATTTCCACTCAGCCAGCTTTCCTGTGGTTCTGGATGGTGTCCATTTGTCTTTTAGTTGTATTTTGATATTGTTGTGTGAGGCGGCAATTTAGGTGTTTACCTATGCTTCCATCTTGGTTTTTCTCTACATTAAATATTTTTAATGCATATATATAATAAGGATTTGTATACAGAACACAAATAATTATTAAACATCAACCAATCAAGGGCAAACAATTGATAGACAAAGAAATACAAATATGAACAGGTCAATTAAAAGAAAAGGGTTTATTAAATGACTAAAAAGCAAATGAAAAGACATTTGCAGGAAACCTGAGATATGCAAAGGAAAATAAAAAAGATGTGCAATTGCTTAGTCACCTGGTTGGGGGGATGGAGGAAACTTGGATACTTAACAATCTTGCCTAATAATAGACAAACATGTAAATTGACCATACCTCCACTACACCCACAGCCAATTAGGAGTGAGTATGTAAATTAACCTGATAAAGATAGTGGGTTAATTTGCATATGCAGGTGCAGAGCAGGAGGGAGCTACAGGAGCAGTGCTCTGGCTGGGAGTGAGGACTTGCAGGTTCCCGGGCAGCCGGGATGAAGGGAGGGGATAGAAGGCCTTTATTGCATGAATATTATGCAGCAGGCCTCCAGTGGAGGAAATAGAATAAGCATTGCTAAAGGAGTTACTTAAATGTAATTCTTTCATACAAATGAAAGATTGATGGCTAGGTGTACAGGGATTGGTTAGTTCCAAGTATGCAAATAAAGGTGGTTAAAACTACTACAAGGAAGGAAGTAAAGTTACTATTTGCCCATGTAACATTTGTTCCAAGGCTTAGCCTTAGCAACAGCTTAGCAACATAATAGCAGCTCCGAGAACTGAGGCACAGGATGTGCATAGGCCCCCCTTTCTCAGTAACTTCAAGTTAAAATCTGTTGCAACTTTCAAATAGACAATACAGTATTATTAATTATAGTCACCATACTGTACATTACCTCTTCAGAGCTTTTTCATCTTATCACTGGAAATTTGTACCCTTTGACCACTACCTGTTTTCCCTTTCCAGGACTTTTTTATTTTCTATAAATTGCATTGCTTTATAGTCATGAATGAAGTGTTTTTAATCTATGTTACTTCATGTACATATGGAATATATAAATCAAGGTATTGTGTATCTAAGATGTGAATATTTCAAGATCAAGCAAAGAATAGACAAATAGCACGCTTATATTTGAAATTCAATTATAACCTCAGGTGGGTATGTTGAAAGCATTATGTTACTGCTTTTTCTTTTTGTTCGAAGCCTTTTATATGTAAACTAACAGTAAACCTCATTTAATACCATACTTCATTTTAGATCCTAGGTTTCGTGACAGAGTTGTTTTCTTAATCAAAATAAACAGAAGTTAAAGGTATTTATTAAGGGCTTATGAATGATCACAAATTATGGAGTCATTTTCCTGGGTGTTTGTATACTTCATCTTGACTATATTCAGTGTCTTTTATGTACTCAGAAGTAATATGGTATAATGGTTGTAAGTACCAATTTTGGAATAAAAAAAAAATTGAATTTGAAGACCTTGCTCTGCCACTTACTAATTGGTCAGGGAAAAATTTTTAAACATTATTACATAGTCATTCTGGGCCTATAAGGTAGATACAAAGATGAATAAGACAACTTATAGACTTACATAGATATGGTGTTCATTTTAAGCTTTTGCCAAGGATAATTTTCTTCTACAAAGGTTGTAGAAGCTCTTTTTAAATCATTACATAATGGCATTATATTGCAGTTAGCACATGAAATAGAGTTTGTGTAATTGTGTCCCCTCTTCATTATCTCCACTCCCATTTTCCTTCTCCCTTTTTTGAGGAATACTAAAAAATAATTTATGCAAGTGGTCATCAATTATGACTAGTGCTTTTATTTATAAAAATATAAATTCCACCAGCCATTAACATAAGAAAACTAGTGGCCCTGAGCATGAAATCATGCACATTAAAAGGGAATTAATTAGAGGAAATATTTTAATATTGCTATTTGTCCTTTCTCATAATAGAGGTGAAAGAAAATTAGTAAAATGTATGTGAAAATCTCTTTCTTGTCAGAGTCTGGGGCACACCTCGGGACCCAGAGTCAAGTCCCCGCTCGCACCTTAAAATTGTGCGAGACTTCAGACCCAGTCAGTCCCACCCCTGTCACACCCTGCAGGGTTGGGGTGCAGCCTCAGGTCTCTCATCCTGGTGCCAGGTGGGGGAACAGCCTCAAGTCCCCTATCAAGCCCTGCCAGGGGGGAGGCACAGCCTCAGGTCCTCCGTCAAGCCCTGCGGGTGGGGGGATGTGCAGCCTCAGGTCCCTCAGTCTGGCCTCAGGTCCCCCAATCCCACCACTAGGGCAGAGGAGGCAGCCTCACGTCCCCTGTCAGGTCCCACCGGGCGGTGGACTCAGTCTCAGGTCCCCCAGCCCCAACACTGGGGCGGGAAGCGCAGCCTAAGGTTCCTGGTCAAGCCCTGCTAGGCAGGACGCACAGTCTCAGGTCTCCTGGTTCCAGGGCGGGGGGTGTGGCCTCAGGCCCCGGCATGAGGGCATGATGACTATTTAATTAGCTCTTTATTATATAGGACTGGTGACCTGGTGCATGAAATTTGTACACATTAAAAGGGGATTAGCCGAAATCAGTTTGGCTCAGTGGATATAGCGTCGGTCTGCGGACTAAAGGGTCCCAGGTTCGATTCCGGTCAAGGGCATGTACCTTGGTTGGAGGCACATCCCCAGTAGGGGGTGTGCAGGAGGCAGTTGATCAATGTCTTTCTCTCATTGATGTTTCTGACTCTCTATCCTTCTCCCTTCCTCTGTAAAAAATCAATAAAATATATTTAAAAAGGGGGGGGGTCAATTAGAGGAAATAATTTAATATTGCTATTTGCCCTTTCTCTATAATAGAAGTGTCAGAGATGAAAGAAAATTAGTAAAATGTATATGAAAACCTTCCTGCTGTCAGAGTCTCACCACCGGACCCAGAGTCAAGTTCCTTCCCACCCAAATGCACCTCAAAATCGTGTGAGACCCAGACCCAGCTGACCCTCCCTCCCTCCCCCCGACCCCCTGCATTGGGCTTGATCCAGACCTGGCCAGACCCACCCTTGTCAAGCCCTGCTGGGCAAGGGACATAGCCTTAGGTCTCCTGGCCTGGTGCCAGGATGGGGGTGTGTGACCTGAGGTCTCTCAGCCCAGACTGGGATGGGAGGCATGCCTTGAGGTCCTCTGTCAAACCCTGCCAGGTAGGGGACATGGCGTGAGATTCCCCTGTCAAGCCCCGCTGGGTGGGAGGCGTGGCCTGAGGTCCCCCATCAAGCCTCGCCAGGCGCTTGGGGGAAGGTCCCCTGGCCTGTACTGAGGTAGGGGGCATGGCCTGATGTCCCCTAGCCCAGCACCAGGACAGGAAGCACACCTTGAGGTCTCTTGTCAAGCCCTGCCAGGTGGGGGGCATGGCCTGAGATTATGATCAAGCCCCACAAGGGGCAGGGGAGGGTATATCCTCAGGTCCCTGCTAATTGCTCATTAAGGCTCCTTATGGGAACTTGGCCTCAGCTGTGGGTGCAGCCATCTTTGTGACAGAGTGATGGTCAATTAACATATTCCCTCTTTATTAGATAGGATTGTTTCTTAGTTCATTCTATTCTCTCCCTTCATTACCTCCCTCCTTCTCTTCATGAAAAGTCCATATTTGTATATATGTGTTTTGTTTACTTGAAAGACTGATGTTTTCCATTGTCCTCAATCTAAAGGACCACCGACTTCCATTGTTATCCTATAATAAGTGACATGCCTGGAGTTAGCTTGAATATTTATGTCTTTAATCTTCTGTTACAAAGTTAAACAAATATGAAAAATTCTGGAATTCAGCTTTAGCCTTTTTAAATTAATGTGTGCTTTATTGAATAAGGTGATATTTGATGTTAAACATTTTATTAAAACATTTTAATTTAATGATAAAATTTTTCTCATTTTTTTCTAGGCAGTGAGTTAATATTTATCACGTTCATGGTATGTGTCAGGATATGCTAGGCACATTACATTACTAAGTTCATTTAATCTTCACAATAGCCCTATAAGTTAACCCCTCATAACAGGTTACTGACCTATTAAGTGACAGAGCAAAGATTTGAACTAGAGTTAATGGCAGAACCTATATACATTCAGAGTTAGATGACCCTAATGTCAGCATATAACTGTAGTATGAATTTAGTGTATGTTTATTTGATTTAATGATACCTGTTTTGATGTATGCTGAGATTATAGTCTTCATTCTATTTCATTATAGCACCTTCTGTTGGGCAAAAAGATTCTGAAAATGAAAATAATTAGTGGTTTTTTTTCATTTTTTTGTTTTTGTGGGTTTTTTTTTTTTGTTTTTGTTTCTTTTTTGCTATGGAGCCTACCATTAACTGATTTAAAAATCTTTGATGAAATGATACATGCTCATATATAATGTATTCCTGAAAATATTTTGCATCTTGCCTGATTTTGTTCAGAAAATTAAGAAAATTATATTTAAAACTATAGTATATGTATTTAAGGATTTTTATTTCATTCTGTACAAATGTTTTTACTTTTATTATAGAAACCTTCTAATATATGCAAAAGTAGAAATATATATTTATTACTCATTTTTAATTATCACTGTTCTTTCAATCTTGTTTTGCCCCTCATAAGTATACACACATTTTTCTATATTATTACATACCTATGATATTAAATAATTTAAGACAAACTGAATGTCCCATCAGTAGAAAATCAGTTTAAATGATTATATGTTAATTCAAGGTAATACATAGTCCTTAAAAATAGTAATAAAGAAATGTAACTTCAAAAGAAAATTTCTATGATCTGTTAAATGAAAAGAAAAATATATGAAATGGTATACATGCTGTAATTTGAGATGCTTGTTTATACTCAAATTCTACCTGAAATTTTTATATATCCTTTATACCTTAGTTTCAATGCTTTGTTTTTGAGAAAAGCCTGCTTTCCTTCTCCAGTTCTACCAAGCAGACTTTCCCAAGTACACCCTTTGGACCTAGTATCTACGGCCATTTTAACAATTGGCAGATTATATAACTGTTAAGGGGCAGGACTAGTTTTTTGTGTGTGTGTTTTTTTTCCATCTTTTTACCCCTATCTCCTAGCACTGTGTGCCTGGCAGAGCATAATTAATATTTAGACAGATGCTCAGTGTAGAACTGATATTTTATGGGATATACAAAGGAAAAAAATTATTCCCAATTTCCAGTAAAACTATTCATTTGATGAGAAACAAAATATAAATAGAATAGTTATATATAAACATAAGAATTAAATCCTTGAAGACTGCAAGTAGGGAAGTCCTTAAGAGCAAATTTATAAATAAGATGTTAACAGGAAAAAAATAACACCTGCTGTATAAGTATATATTTTTGTATTCATTTAATTAAGGACCAAAATAAGTACTCCCAAAATAGTTGTTCCTTTTTTGCAAAATAAAGATTTGGAGTTTGGTATTATGTATTGCAATATTGGTAATTGGGAATGAAGAATTGTTTTACATATGTACAAGCAGTTATAAATCCAAAAATGTTCTTTTTTTATATCATGTGTCAGTATAACTATATCTCTCATTGGCATTTAATAATAATATTGTCTTAGAATATTACCACATCTTCTTCAAAAACAAGGTTGTGCTCTCTATATAACTCCTCTATAGTAGTGCCCAGTAACTTTATAGACACTCCAAAATACTTCTGGAATTTGAATTTTCATGTGAAGTAAATATTTGAGAGCTAGATCACTTTAGAGGAACCTTACTATATTAAAATAAATTTATAACATATTTGGGATGATTTTTTGTATTCTCTTTCCTTGGTCAGAGGCCTCAGTTTTCTTTTTTTTTAGTTAGAAGCCTGGGTTTTGTTTTCAGAGGCCCATGTATGCAAAATACATTTCAGCTAAGAAAGGTGCCTGCCCCAGCTGATGTGATTCAGTGGTTAGAGTGTCAGCCCACACAAGGAAGGGTTGAAGGTTTGATTCCCAGTCAAGGTCATGTACCTGGGTTGCAGGTTCAATTCCTGGCCCCAGTCAGGGAAGGCTACCAATTCACCTATCTGTCTCACATCAATGTTTCTCTCTCTCTCTCTCTCTCTCTCTTTCTCTCTCTCAGTTTTTCCCTTCTTTCTCCCTTTTTCCCACCTTTCTTTCCTTCCTCTCTTTCTTCCCCCTTTCTCCTCCCCCTCTTTCTCTTCCACTTTCTCTAAAAATGAATGGGAAAAATACCCTTGAGTGAGGATTAACAAAAAATATGCTATGAAGTAGAATCTAGTAGCGTGTTGGCTATATCAATGCAAAAATTTGAATGCAATTAAATTTTCATGCACTTAATATAAATTTTTATGTACTTAAAAACAGAATTGAGCCTGTTATTTCCTTTATTGTACTTACATATATATTATTATCAAGATTACTGTAGATAAGAAAATTAAGAATAGAGTAGCCTTCTTCTGATATATCTATTTGTTATTATACTGTTGATTATGTAATTAAGGGATATAGTGTTTTTATTTTTCTAATTATTTTAAAACTAGTTAGTCATTTCTTGTATAGTCAAAACTATTCACTTTTACTTAAAGTGAGAACCACTGTGGGAACCACTTGATATACTTTATGGTTTTGTTAATAAAAATTTTGAAACATATAACAATCTGTAATATTTATATAATTAAACCCTTTAAATCAGTGGTTCTTAATCTTTTTTTGATTCAAAGAATATTAAGTTAAATATCCTTTCCAGAAAAACAGTAAATATATGTAAAAATGTTATATAACATTAGTAGTGAATATTTCCCCTGAAATCCAGTCTCCTACTTTATATTATGTATTTCTGATATATGTGTTATAAATTCAGTATATTATGTACTTTTAGATGTATCAAGGGGTCCTCTTCTGAAGTAGATTCTCTATAAAGCTTTTTCCATGACACTGTAGCAGAGTTCTTACATGTTTTTATTGCATTATTCACATATAATTCTGAAATTTTTTTGAATTGTTTAAAATATTTATTGTATATGCTATGTTTTATTCTTAGTCTTATTTTTCTGACATTTGTCTTTTCAACCAACAATTTTTTTTTCTTATTCTAGATTCTGAAGAGGCTCAGTCTGTAAATCCTTCCAGTGTTGATGAAAATATTGACTCTGAAACAGAGAAAGATTCTATCATCTGTGAAAGTAAACAGATAACTCCCAAAGCACCTCTTTCAACTGCCCTTGATGAGTATGAGTTCAAAGATGATGATGATGAAGAAATAAATAAAATGATTGATGATAGGCATATTCTTAGGAAAGAGCTCAGAAAAGAGAATGAATCTGAAGTAGAAAAGAATAGTTTATTTGCAAAACAGGATAAAGCTTTCTACCCTAAATCATTTAAAAGTAAAAAACAAAAGTCATCTAGGGTTTTGTATTCAAGTTCTGAAAGTTCAGATGAAGAAATTCTTCAGAACAAAAAGGTTTCTACTTCATGCTCTATACCTGAAACATCAAATTCCGACACACAAACCAAAAAGGAATATGGAGTTTCAAGTGAGCACAAACAGAAAGGTAAAGTTAAAAGAAAATTAAAGAACCAGAACAAAAATAAAGAGAACCAAGAGCTGAAGCAAGAAAAAGAGGGGAAAGAAAATACCAGAGTAACAAACCTGACAATTACTACAGTAGATTGTTCAGAAAAGACAAGAGAGGAGGGTAATTTTAGGAAATCTTTTAGCCCTAAAGATGATACTTCATTACATTTATTTCATATTTCCAGTGGCAAATCTCCCAAACATTCTTGTGGACTAAGTGAAAAGCAGTCAACACCACTAAAACAAGAACACACCAAAACATGTTTATCACCAGGAAGTTCTGAAATGTCATTACAGCCTGATCTTGTTCGATACGATAATACAGAATCGGAATTCTTGCCAGAAACTTCAAGTGTAAAATCTTGTAAGCATAAGGAAAAAAACAAACATCAGAAAGATTTCCACTTAGAATTTGGTGAAAAGTCAAATGCTAAAATGAAGGATGAAGATCATAGTTCAACATTTGAAAGCTCAGATTGTACACTGAAAAAAATGGATAAAGAAGGTAAAACATTAAAAAAGCATAAATTGAAACATAAAGAGAGGGAAAAAGAAAAGCATAAAAAGGAAATTGAAGGTGAAAAGGAAAAATACAAAAATAGGGATGGGGTTAAAGAGCTACAGCGGAGTGTTGAATTTGATAGAGAATTTTGGAAAGAGAATTTTTTTAAAAGTGATGAAACTGAAGATATATTTTTGAGTATGGAACATGACCCTCTAACAGAAAAAAAATCAAAGTTGGAAAAAAACATAAAAGATGATAAATCAACCAAGGAAAAGCATGTCTCAAAAGAGAGGAACTTTAAAGAAGAACGAGAAAAGATTAAAAAGGAAAATGAGAAATCATTTAGGGAGGAAAAAATAAAAGATTTAAAAGAAGAAAGAGAGAATATACCTATTGGTAAAGAAACAGAATTTAGTTCTTTAGGTATAAGTGCCAGCGAGGAATCTATAGGATTACATTCAATGGAAAAGGAAGTAGAAATTGAAAAACAAGAAAAGCACATAAAAGAAAGTAAAGAAAAATCTGACAAACGATTTCAAAGTAAAGAAAAGGACATTGAAAAAGCTGAAAGAAGAAATTCTGAAAAAGAGAAGAAAATAAAACATGAGCATAAGTCAGAGAAAGACAAATTAGATCTTAGTGAATGTGTTGACAAAATAAAGGAAAGAGACAAACTGTATTCACATCATACAGAGAAATGTCATAAAGAAGGTGAGAAGATAAAAAGTATTGCTATTAAAAAACCTGATGACAGAGAGAAAAGTAGAGAAAAGACAGACAGAAGACATGACAAAGACAAAACTGAAAAAGAGAGGCATCTAGCAGAAAGTAAAGAAAAGCACATGATGGAGAAAAAAAGCAAACAGTCAGATAATAGTGACTATACTAAATCAGAAAAAAGCAAAAATAAAGACAGGGAGATAGATAAAAAGGAAAAATCTAGAGATAAAGAAAGTGTAAATATAAGTAACTCCAAACACTTTCAGGAAGAGAAGAGGTCAAATATAGCAGACAGCAGTAAAGCACAACAGGAAAAAACTTTATCCCTTAAAGAAAAAACAAAAGATGAACCTTTGAAAATTGATGGAAAAGAAAAAGATAAAAAAGATAAAGACATAGATAGATACAAAGAACGAGACAAACATAAGGATAAAATTCAACTGAATAGTTTATTCAGACTAAAATCTGAAGCAGATAAGCCCAAACCTAAGTTATCACCAGCATCAAAAGATATTCGACCTAAGGAAAAGAGGTTGGTGAATGATGATTTAATGCAGACAAGTTTTGAACGAATGCTAAGCCTTAAAGACCTTGAAATAGAGCAGTGGCACAAAAAACATAAGGAAAAAATAAAGCAAAAAGAAAAGGAACGGTTGAGAAATCGTAACTGTTTAGAACTTAAAGTAAAAGATAAAGAAAAAACAAAGCACACACTAGCTGAGTCCAAAAATAAAGCACTTACTAGGTCAAAGAGTTCAGAGTTGACTGATCATTATACCAAGGAGAAACAACCTAAAGATGCTGTTAGTAACCGATCACAATCTGTTGACACCAAAAATATAATGAATTTAGGGAAGTCATCTTTTGTCTCAGATAATAGCTTAACCAGATCTCCTAGATCAGAGAATGAAAAGCCAGGTCTCAGCTCCAGATCTGTATCCATGATTTCTGTTGCTAGTTCAGAAGATTCCTGTCATACTACAGTAACCACCCCAAGACCTCCAATTGAGTATGACTCTGACTTTTTGTTAGAGGGTTCAGATTCACAAATGTCCTTTTCCCAGTCACCTTTTCTGCCAATTGCCAAATCTCCTGCACTTCATGAAAAGGACTTCGATAGCCTGGCTGAACTGCCAGAGCGGATTAAACCACCATATACAAGCAGACTTCCAACATCCCATGTCCGATCATCTTCTGTAGAAGATGTTAAATTTGTTATAAATGAGGGTAGAGCAACTGTAGAAGTTCGAAGATGTAGCATGCCATCTGTCATTTGTGAACATACAAAACAATTCCAAACAACATCTGAAGAAAGCAATCAAGTTGGCTTAGCTGTGCCAAGAGAGATTTGCACTTCTCCCAAACCTGAGGTATCCTCAAATGTGCCTGAAAGAGAACTTTCAAATGTATCGAACATACATTCCAGTTTTGCCACCTCTCCAACTAGATCTATAAACAGCAAATATATTTCAGCTGATATAAACATTATCAAGAGTTCTGCTCCAGTGGGCACTTTAATGGACAGTCCTGTTCATTTAGAGCCATCTAATCAGGTTGGTGTGATCCAAAATAAATCATGGGAGATACATGTAGATAGACTGGAATCATTAAGCACCAGTGACGACATTGGCCCAAATTCTAGTACAAGTGATCAAGATCCTTCTGTTCAGGTTTTTTGTAATTCTGAAAACAAAGTATTGAAAGAACAGAATATTAACTTTTTATGCCTGCACCAGACTGAACTGCCAGCAAACTCTTGTGCTCAGGATACAGCATCCTTTCTACCTTCACAGCAACCAGGCTCTTTCCAAAGCCAATCACTTTCAGATACTGAATCTATTTCTAAACATATACCTTCATCATATGTTGCCAATCAAGATCCAGGTATTTTACAGCATAAAAATGCAGTTCAGGTTATCAGTACTGTTTTAGATACTGATAATGAATCTACAAAAGATATGGAAAAGACTTTTGCCCTAACAGATGTTCAAAGGACAGATACCTTTGTTCCATTGTACTCTGAAAACTCTGTTCAAGAAGCATCACCAAATTTTGAGAAGGCTAATACTTTGCCTGTATTACCATTAGAGAAGGACTTTAATGGAAGTGATTCTTCTTCCCAGCTAAATATACATTATGCATTTAGCAAACATATATATAAGTCTTCCAATAGCCATGAAGTTGAAAATAGCACTTCAGATATTCAGGTTATTTCACACGAAAAAGAAAGCAATCTGGAAAGTTTGGTTTTAACTCATTTGAATGATAAGTGTGATTCTGATTTATGTGAAATGAATGCAGGAATGCCGAAAGGAAACCTAAATGAACAAGATAATCCAAAGCTTTGTCCTGAAAGTGAAAAGTGTTTGCTTTCCATCGAAGAGGAAGAATCACAACAAAGCACTTTATCATGTCTGGAAAGCCATTCACAACAACCAGCTCAACCAGAAATGCATAAATATGGGCAATTAATTAAAGTAGAATTAGAAGAAAATGTGGAAGATGATAAAACTGAAAACCAAATTCCTCAAAGGATGACTAGAAACAGAGCAAATGCAGTGTCAAATCAAAGCAAACAGATTCTTGCTAGTTGTACACTATTACCAGAAAAAGACAGTGAATCTTCGTCACCTAGAGGAAGAATAAGATTAACTGAAGAAGATGATCCTCAAATTCACCACCCACGGAAAAGGAAAGTGTCACGTGTACCTCAGCCTGTGCAAGTGAGTCCCTCTTTACTACAAGCAAAAGAGAAAACTCAGCAGTCTCTGGCAGCCATTGTAGATTCTCTGAAACTAGATGAGATTCAGCCATACAGTTCAGAGAGAGCAAATCCATATTTTGAGTATTTGCACATAAGAAAAAAAATTGAAGAAAAACGCAAATTGTTATGTAGTGTTATTCCTCAAGCACCTCAGTATTATGATGAATACGTGACATTTAATGGATCATATCTCTTGGATGGAAATCCCTTAAGCAAGATTTGCATTCCCACAGTAAGTAAGATTACTTGATATACATCCACAGTGCCATTCAATAGAAATAATCAAGTCATGTGGAGTTTTAAATTTTCTTTTTAAAAAGTAAAAAGAAACTGGCAAATTAACTTCAATATTTTATTTAACCAGATATATCCATATTTCAAAGTATAATTAATATAGAAAAGTTATTGAGACCACCTATATTCCTTTTTTGTTATATTAAGTATTTGAAATCTGGTGTGCTGGTGTGTCTACAGTACATCTCAATTTAAACTAGCTACATTTTAGTAAGTGGTCAGTAGCCATATGTGGTTAGTGGCTGCCTTACGGACAACACTAGCTACAGTATTTTGTTTTTCATTACCTGCTTTTCTCTCTGTCCCAAAGAAGGTATGTTTTAATTTCTTTAAAGGGTAATTCCTTTATATGTGTTTTTGATCCCATTCAGTCCAGTCTTCTCTGGAACCTTCCTCTCTTACAATACTTCTCACTAGTGTATTTTAAATTTTCCTTCTACATTGGCCTGTATCCCCCATTTTGAACGTATTTGGGTCTCCTTCATTCAATGGAGAAAAAGCTCACCCTCTTTTTCCTTCATTGCTGCACTCTTGTAGAGTAGTATGTGCCTCATGTGTCCTCTGTATCATTTCCTATGCATCCATTGACTATTATGCATTGGCAGAGGTTACCAGTGAACTGCCAGATTCATTGGCCTCTTTTTCTTTCTACTTGACCTCAGTTATTGACATTGTGACCATCTTGTTCTAAATCAAATTCTCCCTCTCCCCACTCGCACCCTGGTCTTTCGGTGGCACTCTTCTAATTCCCTTGCCTCACTGTTAAATTCTTTCTCTCTTTTATCACTCCTCTACCCACCCTTTAAACATCAGAGTTCTTTAGGAACCAATTACATTTTCTTACCTATTGCTATGATTTCAATAATTTTTCATGTGCCATTTAGTCCCAAAAAAATCTTATCTAGTTATATATCTTTTTTGTTGACCTCTAGAATCAAATATAGGTACCTCCAGGCATCCTTATCTATAAATGACTTTCCGAAACCTGTCATGGGAAGCTAACTTGCACATAAAAAGCTAACTATGGAATTGTTTGCAAGAGAATTATTAGTGCTGGGACCAGTTTGACTCAGTGGATGGAGCGTCGGCCTGCGGACTGAGGGGTCCCAGGTTCAGTTCCTGTCGGGGGCATGTACCTTGGTTTCGGGCACATTCCCAGTGGCTGGTGTGCAGGAGGCAGCTGATAGATGTTTCTCTCTCAGCGATGTTTCTAACTCTCTATCCCTCTCTCTTCCTCTCTGTGAAAAGTCAAATATATATATAGATTTATTAGTAAGTGCTATCAGGAACAAAACCTATAAATGTGTGAGGGAAGCAGAATTGGGCAGAGCACGAAGTTGAACTGAAATGCAGTTGCAACAGTGACCTCAGCTGAACCTGTAAGAGCTCTACAGGGGTGGCCTTTCTGATAAGTAGCTTGCACTCAAAAAAGAAACAACCTTGGCCAGCCAATTCACTTCCCTGAAAGGTAATTCTTATAGAGGTATTCCAATAAGACCTGTCAACCAACACTCCTAGATGCTAGAGGATGAGTGTCTCATTGCTGAAGCAGGTGGAAGGGGAGGATTTAACCATGCACCATGGCATTCACTCTGACCTGACTTCACAAAGACTTCGAGAAATGATTTCTTTCTCCCTCAAAAATACATCTTTATCCATTACTGATGATACCAAAGTAGAAATTATCAGTCACCAAATTCTAACCATTCTACCTTAGAACTTTCTCCAGAATCTGTACCTTCTTCTACCACTGCCTTGGCTTAGGGCCCTCATCATTATCTGTCATTTAGAACATTACAAGAATTTTTTCACCTTTTTTTTTTTTGAGAGAGAGACATTGATGTGAAAAAGAAATATCCATCGATTGGTTGCCTCCCACATTCTCCCTGACTGGGGATTGAACCCACAATCTGTGGATATGTCCTGACTGGGAATCGAACCCACTCCACTACCTTCTGGTGTAAGGGACAGCTCTCCAACCAACTGAGCCACACCGGCCAGAACTTTTTACTTCTTTTTTCTCTTCATGTCTTTCTGCTGAAACATTTTCTTTGTTAAATTTATATTTCTTTAAAAACAATAGAAAGCTGTTTCCTTATTTAAAGATCTCAGGTGTGATTAGCTGGCTTCCCATCCTCTACATCTTAAAATCCATATCTAAGTATAGCATAACCATTCATTTCATATTCTGACCCCAATTTACCCATCTGGCTTCATTTTCTTAATGCTACTTCCAAACTCACCCACTACATCAGCAAAACTGAACTCTTCTATGGAAATCTCTTTTTCATACTTTTGGTTGTTTGGCAGTGCTATTCTCCCTGCCTGAAATGTTCTCTTCAGGCCCCCTTTTTAAATCCTCTTCCATGCCTTTGTTCTAAGCTGTGATGTCAACCCTGTGCAAAATCTAGTCAAGGCAGAATTGGTTTATGTCTTCCTTATTCTTCCCCTATAATATTGTCATTAACTGTTTAAGGTGTCTGCCTCTGTCTCTCAGTGGTAATCTAATTAAGGGCTAGGGCATTATCTCTCATAGACTAGTTCCAAGTTTATCTTTAGCCATGAATACACTACTGATTTCTATAACCCATGTTTCTAGCTGCTTCTAGACAGCTGAATGCCCCACACTATCTTTAAAATCAGTATGTCTAGCTTTGGATAGTGTTTCTCAGTAGTAGAGCATCAGCCCACACATCAAAATGTCATGGGTTCGATTCCCAATCAAGGGCATATACCTGATTTGCAGATTGGATCCCTAGCCCTGGTCGGGGGATGGGGGAGGTGGGGGAGCGTGTAGAAGGCAACCAATCAATGTGTTTCACTCACATTGATGTTTCTCTTTCTCTCCCCACACTCCTTTCTTCCCCTCTCTCTAAAACAAAAATATCAGTGGAAAAAATAGCCTTGAAATGATTAACAAAAAATAAATCATATCTAATACCAAACTTGTCTTATCTCAAAAGTGCTCAGTGGAACATAATTTAAGAAAAGCTGGTTTACAGACTAGACTACAACCTTTATTACTTTGACCCTACTGATCTCTCTGTCCTCATATCCCATCATTCTTTCCCTCCTGTTATGTTCCAGGGACTCAAGCCTACTTATACTTGCCTCCAAGCTCTATACTGTTTGTTTCATGCATTTGATTATACCATCCTCTCTTTTGGTAATTATCTTCCTCTTTCTCTTCTTCCCCACAACTCATTTCTCTTAACTCTTCCTTTAGGTTGAGGCTCAGGCATTATCCTCTGAAAGAAGCTTTCTCTGACACTCCAGCCTCAAAGGAATAGTTACTCTTCCTCTGTGTTGCTTGAAAGAGGCCTTCATGATTGCAAAACTACAACAAACTCTCCACTTAACCCTTCTTGTTATAAATTTAAAGTTTACAGGACACAGAAATCAAGCTAATGTATCATTGCAATTAGAGGCCAGCTCATTGAAAAGTGACCAGCCCCAAAAAGTTATGTTTTGTATTTTCCACATTGATTCGATTAATTGAATCCTTTTGATATTTAACATGTTTTTCAGTCGTCCATAATTTCTGTAAACTATTTACTGATTATCAGATTAGATCCAGGTTTGATTCTTTGGCAAGAACTTCCATATATGGTGTTATATAATTCCTGTTGTACATCATGAAACACACTGTATTTGTTTCTCTTACCTTCAGAAAAATCAAGAGTCAACTGAGTTACTACACTGTGCCAAATATACTGAGTTATCTTACTTTGTCCTAATAATGCTGATAAGAACTATAAGCTGGGATGAGAGAGGGGGAAATATACAGCAGTCGCCCAACAGGCGGTCCGTGGACCACTGGTTGTCTGTGAAGTGCAAAAGGTGGCTGACCGCTGCTCTAAAGTATCTAATGGAAGAATATTTAGGGTTCAAACAGTTGAAATTGAAAAGTAATTGTAAACACCACATGATATCACTCATTTGTGGATAATAAAGAACATTATAAACTGATGAACAAAAGGATAGATACAGAGGCAGTAAAGCATCAAACAGACTGTCAAATTACAGCAGGAAGATGAAGGAGAGGTGGGGTAGATAAGAGATCAACCAAAGGACTTGTATGTATGCATATAAGCATAACCAATGAACACAAGACACTGGGGGGCTGAGGTATGCCTGGGAGGGCGGGGGTGGGGGGCAATG
>JAAGEH010000480.1:33088879-33286658 GCA_011751065.1 Lasiurus cinereus
AAAAAAAAGTAATTGTATAATTGTTACTATATTATTTAATTCAGAGAACAGCTGAATTTATATCTTAATTTTAAGTTATCTACTAAAAGGTTTTAATTTTTTAGTGTAGCCCATTATTATAAATAAAACCTAATACTTTTACATTTTTACAATTAGATTACGCCACCCCCTTCACTGTCAGATCCACTCAAAGAGCTATTTCGGCAACAGGAAGTTGTAAGGATGAAACTACGTTTGCAACACAGCATTGAAAGGGTAAGAAATGTTTACATTTACATTTATGCTAAAAAATAACTTTTAACAATATATTACAATGACCTACAGTTTTCTATTAGTGAATTTTTCTTATTTAGATCCATTTTGAGATATGGTTTGTTACCTTGTGCATATCTGATTAGATGGAGAATTTGTAAACCTATTTTAGGGTAGCTGCTCCCATGTTACAATTTATGTTCAGTGTATTTTCAATTTATAAAAATCTCTAATAATTTTCTCCTTTAAAAAAATATTTTTACTGATTTTGGAGAGGGAGAGATAGAAACATCAATGATGAGAATCATTAATTAGCTGCCTCCTGAAAGCCCGCACTGGACTGAGCCCATAACCTTGGCATGTGCCCTGATTGGGAATTGAACCATGACCTATGAATCAGAGGTTGATGCTCAACCACTGAGCCATGCCAGCCAGGCTAATTTTCTTATTGAATTTGCAGAACTATAACAGTGAATTCTAGTTGGACATTTGGATTTCCGCATTTTAAAACTGTTGCTTGGTACCAGTTACTTTAGTGCAAAAAACTTAGGCTGTGCTTACTGATCCTTACTTCAACATTTCAGTTTCTAGTGGTTAGTCTTGGCATGAAATGACGGGGGGTGGGGGGGAGCCATTTAATTATTTATAAAAATCATAAAAGGCCCTGGTCAATGTGGTTCAATTGTTGGAGCATCATCCCGTGCACCAGAAGGTCACAGGTTCAATTCCCCATCAGGGAGAGAGTGCTGGGCTGGGGTTGTGGAGGTGCAGCCAATTGATGTGTCTGTTTCACATTGCTGTTTCTCTCTTTCACTCTCTCACAGCCTCCCTTTCTAAAATCAAAAAACACCTTCTTAATCTTTTGGGATCGTCAGGGACTTCTGCAAATGTGATATAAAACATAGTTATATACAAACAAAACCTTGTCTACAATTTTTTTTTTTATTCAGACATGATTAATTCCTTAGGGCATGGACCCCTATAACAATCTTGTAAATATAAGACCTTTTCTCAGAATAATGTTTTGGTGGGGTATTTTTTTTTCAGAATAATGTTTTTAAATTGATAGCATTACAGTGATAACAAATAGAAGAAGGAAGCCCTGATACAGAACTTAACAATGCATGACCCATGTCATTGAGCAATAAGTTAGATCATATAACACATATATCAATAGTTGTTTTAATTAACAAGAACCTACAGAAACCATGCTTTTTACAGACAGTTTAGAATTGTCATTTGAACTGTGCAACTTGAAGAACCTTAATAGATAGCAAAAATGACTCATCCTCCTTCATATTGACCATCACACAATTTAGAATTGCATAATACTATAAAGCAATTTAAATGTCTGACCAATATGAAGACAAACAGCTTTATCATTTGTTGGCTGAATAAACTACTGGCTACAGAATTGCTTGATAGCTGGCCAGCAGTGTTGCACAATTTACACAGAAAGCTGCTGTCATGTGTCATGAAGTAACAGGTCTAATAACTATTAGAATTTGAAAGAAGTGAGTATAAAAATATCGGGGCAATATCTGCAACAACTATAATATGAATTGAAAATATTTATGGTTTTTATTTTGGGTTTTGTTTTTATTTTTAGTTAATTATCACCCAACGATATTTTTTTCCTTTTGACTTTTTTTAGAAAGTGGAGGGGAGGGAGAGAGAGAGAGAAACATCAATTGGTTGCCTCTGTCATACACCCTAACCAGGGATCAAACCTGCAACCCTGGTTTGTGCCCTTGACTGGGAATTGGACCCACAACCGTTTGGTATGCAGGCCGCTGCTCTAACCACCAGCAGGGTGAATGGCTGAACTCTAAAAAGACAGATAGTGAGTATTAGCAAGGATGTGAAAAAATTGAAACCTTTATACATTGCTGATGGTAATATAAAATGGTACAACTGCTGTTTAAGAGAGAGTATGGTAGTTCTTCAACAACTTAAACATAGACTTTCCATGTGACTTAGCAGTTCTCTTATTTACCCAAGAGAAATAAAAACGCACATTGAAACAAAAACTTTAGCATTATTCATGGATAGCCCAACTTTGGAAATCACCCAAAAGATCGACAATTGATGAATGGATGAATAAAATATGGTATATTCATACAATGGAATATTATTCAGCCATAAAAAGGAACAATGTACTAATACATGGTACAACATAGATGAACCTTGAAACATGTGACATGAAAGAAGCTAGTTACAAAAGATCACATATTAATATGATTCCATTTATATAAAGTGTTCAGAATAGATAAAATTCATAAAAACAAAAAATAGAATTAGTTTCCAGGGAAAGAGGATAAATGGGGAGTAGCTTTGCTGATGGGTATGGGGCTTCTTTTTGAAGTGATGAAAATGATCTGGAATAAGTGGTGATGATTAAACATCTTATAAATATACTAAAAGTCACCTCTGTACACTGTACAAGATCATTTTTAAAGAGAGAGTGCCAGTTTTAAAAAGAAAGTTTACTTACACTTTTTAAACACTACTTCTCAAATTTCTCAAGCTTACTATGAAGAAAAAACAATTCTGAGATTAAAGTTCTTCAGCATATTATATTTAAAAGTGTTTTATATTTTATTTAAAAACAAGTAAAGAATTATTATTTTTTTAAAATTCTTTGTTCAACTAGGAAAAACTCATTGTATCTAATGAACAGGAAGTTCTACGAGTTCATTACAGAGCTGCAAGAACACTGGCAAATCAAACACTGCCATTTAGTGCATGCACTGTTTTACTGGATGCAGAAGTCTACAGTGTGCCACTGGATGCTCAGGTATAGTGCTTGCTGATACAGTTAGAATACAACTCGGGATTTTTTTGTAATGTATTTCCATTGAAGAAATTTGAATTCAACTATTAGTAAAGCTCAAATGAGAGAAAAAAGTTTTTCAGACCAAAGTATTCTCAAGTCACCTGATCCTCTATTTTCTAAAGTTCTCTAGTACAGCAGTCACCAACCTTTCAGACCTCACAGACCACTGGTTGGTGACCACTGCTCCAAAGGTTTCCTTAAAACAGCAATCATCAACCTTTTAGACCTCATATGCCACCAGTGGTCCACGGACTATAGGTTGGCAACCACTGCTTAATATAATACCATGTCTAATAATGTTTATAGCATAAAAGTTTATCCTATATAATAAAATGCTAATATGGAAATTGTCCTCCCGGGAGTCGACGGAGAGACCAGGAGTTTGATCGCCCCCTATGATGTGCCCTGACCACCAGGGGTGGCACAGAACATAGTGGGCAGCCAGCGGCAGCAGCAGGACACTGAGGGAGCAAGGGAAAGAGGAGGCGGGGAACCTGATTGGCCCTGATGGCCAGCCAGGCCTAGGGACTCTACCCATGTACAAATGTCGTGCACTGGGCCTCTAGTATTATATAATATTCGTGTTCTCAGTGTGGAGGGGGTCTCTCAGCCCTATCATAATCTGGGAGCCCTCAGGGAATGTCCCTGTGGGGAGCAGGCATAAGCCAGCAGTCTGACATCCTTAGCGCTTCTGTGGAGGCAGGAGAGGCTCCTCCCACTGCAGCTGCGGTCACCAGGGAGGGCAGCTTCTGCATTGAGCATCTGTCCCCTAGTGGTCAGTATGTGTCATAGTGACCAGTCATTCTGCCATTTGGTCAATTTGTATATTAGCCTTTTATTATATAGGACTAGTGGCCCAGTGCATAACATTCATGCACAGAAGGAGGGTGTCCCTCAGCCCAGGCTTCACTCTCTCTAATCTGGGATCCCTCGGGGGATGTCTGACTGCTTGTTTAGGGCCGATTCCACAGAATTGTCAGTCAGACTTGCCGGCCATCAGACATCCCTCTTGCAATTTGGAACTGCTAGCTCCTAACCGCTCACCTGCCTGCCTGCCTGATCACCCCTAACCACTCTGCATGCTGACTTGATCACCCCCAATTGCCCCCCCCACCTCCCTCCCTCCTATCGGCCTGCTTGCTCCTAACTATCCCCCCTCACTGGCCTGATCACCCCCAGCTGCCCTCCCCTCCTGGCCTGATCTCCCCTGACTGCCTCTCCCTCGGCCCTGCCACCATGGCTTTGTCTGGAAGGATGTCCAGAAGGTCTTCTGGAAGGTCTCCTGGTCTAATTAGCATATTATTACCCTTTTATTAGAATAGATATAAGGGTAGGCAAAAGTAAGTTTACAGTTGTTCATATGGCGAAATGTAATACAATAATAAACCTTTGCATCATAAAAGTAGATAATTACAAAACAAATATGTATTTAGGATAGTGTCCCTATAGGTAATTTATAATTTGGTTCTAAAGTGGATACTTACATATTCAGGCTGGCCTTCAAGCAGCTGGAAAAGAGTACAGGCAGACCGAACCTCTAAATTGCGACAGTGCTACAATAGGGCCAGGTTTTGTTTTTATCTTGGATGTTTTTTGAATATATTAATACTCAGTAAGTCCTCACTTACATTGTATGTAAGCAAAACAACATATAATGAAACTAGTATTACCATAGACTCATTGATACAAACAAGGGTTAAGTTTCTATAGCATCTCATCAGCTTTATAATGAAACACAGCACAGAACAAAATATTGTTCAAGGACAATTGAAAAACTGTGTTTTATCTTGAACAAAGTTCACTGCTGCATATAAATTACCTGAATTAGACATACCAGTTATCAGAATATTTTTGTTTCATAAACCAGAATGAAATTCATTGGTCATAAGAGAATATGATGATTAAGATAAAAAGTGTAAATGTGGACAATAAAATATTATTAAAAAAAGACTAGGAAATGCTGTTTTAAATTGGACAAGCTAGAAGGGATATAAAGTATATTACAGAGAAAGTTACTGTCTTCTCTCTGGTTGTATTTTATTTTTAATTTTTCTCGTGCTAAAAAGGACATTAAACAAGATAAGTAGATTTCAAACTTTCTTAAGCCACCGTTTTATTCAAATGAGAGCATTCAGAAGTAACAGAAACTGTTATTAAAATAAATAATTGAATCAATCTTAAGAAATAACTATTTGACCCTTAGGAAAATAGACACTTTACGTAATTTTTAACTTTAAAGATTTTAAAGGAAAGAATGAATTGTTTTTAATAAAATTAAATGAGCAGTTTAGCCCTCTTGCTAAAGGCTGAGCTCTAGACCATGTGGTATCTTGATGACTTTTTAAGTTTCATGCAATTACAGAATCATGAATCAATTTTAGAACTTTATAAGTCCAGTTATAAGGAAAGTCTCTTGAAGATTTCTAGTTCAGAATGGTTGAGAAAACACATCTATTTATTTTTTACTTCCTCCCAAAACACATTGAAATGACAAAGACATGTAAAAGTAGAAACAAATTCATAGACAAACTGGAAATAGAGATGGAAAGCCACTGGACCAGAACATTCAGATTTTTATGCTGAAAGACAAATGAAAACATATTGATACTGAATAAATACAGCTTTATTGAGAAATCTATAACCCCAAATGGGTTATAATGAGAACTTCAAAAATAAGTGAATTTTTTCAGTAAACCTTCAGAATGATTTTAAAATCATTGAAAAGGAGGATCAGTCTTAATAATTAAATTAAATCTGCCTAATAATTAAAAGACAAAATAAATTGTTATTCTTGAGGAAAACTATGGAACCTGTTACCCATCATTTTACAGCTGACTTTAGAGAAGAAGGTCTGAGTAACAGACCTCATGTTTCATATGAGAATAGCCTCTGAGGAGCTAAGAGGAAAAAAAAAAAAAACTACCTTTCTTGAATAAGTGCTTGGATCATTTATTAGCCTACTTTTTTATTATACCTCTTTCTTTTCAAAATAAACTTGTAATATTAAAAAGAGATTCAACAATAAAATTTAAAGCAGTCAGAACATCTTACTTGAGGATTAAGGAGGAAGTGATAATGGCTAAGTATGTAAGTGTGAAGCTACCTGATGCATGGATGTCATTTTGATAGCACTGGTAGTAATAGTAATAACAATTATAGCAAAATAGAGGCCCAGTGCATGACAATCATGCCCTGGGGGGATGGGGAGGTCCCTCAGCCCAGTCTGCGACCTCTCTCAGTCTGGGACCCCTCAGGGGATGTCCACCTGCTGGGGATCGGACCTAAGCTGACAGTCAGACATCCCTTTCGCAGTCCAGGACCCCTCGCTCCTTACCACCCGCCTGCAGCAAAGGCAGGAGAGGCTCCTGCCACCACCGTTGCGCTCATCAACCATGAGCCTGGCTTCTGGCTAAGCGGAACACCACCTTTGGGAGTACACTGACCACCAGGTGGCAGCTCCTGCATTGAGCATCTGCCCCCTGGTGGTCAGTGCATGTCATAGTGACTGGTCATTCCACCATTCAGTTGATTTGCATATTAGGTTTTTATTATATAGGATGTTCCTTAGATTGAGGCTTTCTATATATACAAGTGTTAAGAGACTCTCAAAAAAAGATTAAAAGAGCTATTTTTATCCTATTTTACAGAATTGAAAATCGAGAGAGTACATGTGTTCAAGATTACACAGTATGATACAAAGCTGACAGTTGAATATAGCCTACCTTAATTCCAAAACTGGTATATAAAATTTCATTATGAGCACTCCAAAATATTGGTCCTGGAAAAAAATATCTGCCTCAAAGGATTGTCTCCCACCTTAACACTTTTTCTCCCTACATTAATGTTGATGGTAAACTTTAACTTTAAATTAAATATGAAATAAATTTTACTTTATAAATAATGTATAATACTTGATACGGCATGCCTTTTAGAGAGACAACTTTGAATCACAGAGCAATAGGATTCTATTTATTTAATAACTAAACCCAGCAAACTAAGAATTCTAATAACTACTCCGTCTACTCAATATGGAAATAAATGCTTTATCAATTTTTTTAAATATTCAGATAATATTTTATCTTTTTTCAAAATATATTTCCATCATCCCTTAAAAAATGGAATATAACATGAAAAGATATAATGACATACAGATTTTAAAGTGGATTTTATTGTATTTTATTATATTCAACTATATTTAATGTTCTTTTTCAGTCTGATGACAGTAAAACTTCTGTGAGGGATCGCTTTAATGCAAGACAGTTCATGTCTTGGTTACAAGATGTGGATGATAAATTTGACAAACTAAAGGTATGTATATTGAGAAGTTCAATTTAAATGGATGCTTTCCTTTTCTCTTTTTTTTCCATTTTAAATAAAAAAAATGATTTTTAGAAAGAGAAGGGGGTAGAGAGAGAGAAACATCAGTTTGTTGTTCCACTTATTTATGCATTTTTTGGTTGATTCTTGAATGTTCCCTGATCAGGGAACGTATTTGGTCAACATGCTAACAAATTGAGGTACCTGGCCAGGACTGCTTCCCCCTTCACAAACATACTGCAGCTGTAAGAGAGAGGAATGATTAGGAAAGGAAATACTGGTCACGAATCCTCACACTAGGTCACACTTGGAAAATAAAGGAAAATAAAAGCCATATTATTCTTCAGGACCAGTGTAGAAAAATGAGTTTCTAATGGGGATCTTTATATTTTATTGTCCAATATACAAGTCTGGTTATAGTTCTAACATATGAAAGAATGGGAAAATAATAAGAGAAGAGATATATTTTGCAACTCTGTAAGGAAAAGTATTTGGTTTTTAGATCTTTAGTACAAATCACTTCTCCTTAGATTTTCTTGATTCTTTTGTTAATTTGAAATCTCATTTTAAACAACAGTTTTAAATATTAAGATGTGCATGAAGTTGAAGACCCAGAAAGAGTTGGCATATGGATACAGACAGGGTAAAACACCTACCCTGTATAACTCAAAAACTTTGTATACCCCTACTATATCCCTAAAGTAAATAAAGCATCCTATCTAATAAAAGACTAATATGCAGATTGACACACAAGATGGCTGCCCCCATGTGGACATAAGATGGCCACCACTAGATGGCCAACAGGGGAGGGCAGCTGGGAGGGATCAGGCCAGCAGGGGAGGGCAGTGGGGAGGGAGCAGGCCTGCAAGGGAGAGCAGTTAGGGGTGACCAGGCCTACAGGAGAGGGCAGTTAGCGGCAATTAGGCTGGCAGGGGAATGGACAGGAGGTGATCAGACTGGCAGGCAGAAGAAGTTAGGGGTAATCAGGAAGGCAGGCAGGGGAGCAGTTGGGAGCCAGCAGTCCTGGATTGTGAGAGGGCTGTCTGACTGTCCATTTAGGCCTGATCCCAGTAGGGCAGTCAGACATCCATCAAGGGGTTCCAGATTAGAGAGGGTGCAGGCTGGGCTAAGGGACCCCTCCCACCTCCACTCCCCCACTCCCCATGCACGAATTTTGTGCACCAGGCCTCTAGTATTGAATAGAATAATTCATTAACTTTTCTCTTCTTTTTAATAGACCTGTCTTTTAATGAGGCAACAACATGAAGCTGCAGCTTTAAATGCTGTTCAGAGATTAGAATGGCAGCTCAAACTCCAGGAACTTGATCCTGCCACCTATAAATCTATCAGCATTTATGAAATCCAGGAGTTTTATGTTCCCCTTGTTGAGGTTAACGATGACTTTGAATTGACTCCTATATAGCAGTCGTTACTTCCTCGTGTGTCATCTTAAACTGATGGATACTCCAGAGTGTTATACTGTGGAAAATTGCTTTTTGACAAAAATACTGATATTATGCCTTTATAATTGTTGGTAAAGTTCAACTGTAATTGGTTATGTAGCAAACACTGTCATTTTATAAAAAATGAAAAGAAATATTTTGGATCTTGGGTCCAAACAGTTTCTAATTGAAAACTATTATTTATATCAGTCAAAGGTCATGATTACATTTGGCAGGCTGTGGTAGATACTTAAAAAGTTGAGAATCTGCTAATGGCGCTGGAAGTTGTTAGCACTCTAAATAACAAGATAACCACTAATATGCAAATCTTTTTCAAGTTTTATTAAAATATATCGGTAAACTAAAAGGTTCAATTCCTACCAAATAGTTTCTAATGTGGAAGCAAAACTTGGCACAAATTTTCTTCAGTTTATTATATTTGTAAATTGTACAGTTTTCTTTTCAAAAGTTTGATATTGTCTTTCTTTTTAATAACTTATTTTATACATACTGTGCAGATGTAAATCTTGTAATTAATGCTCAAAATGTATACAAAGGGATTGGTAGTCAAAACATGTACAAAGAAATAATTGTAAACCTGTTTTGTCTGATGTTTTATTGGACCAAAGTTGTAGTTCGTATGGAGTGTAGCAGTAGTGTGGTCAGGTAGCAAAACTTTTAAATAAGGCATGCATGTGTTTGAGTTAGCTTGTTTTTAAAACCATAACTGTAAAGTTGTGACTTAGTTGTATTGCATGCTTCTTCCTATAATTTAACTCCATAAGTGATGCCTAAAGTAGTGTAAGGTATTTCATACTAATCTCCTGGCATAGTACCTATGACTTACTATGTTGGACATATTATTTAGAATTAGTCATACAAAGAAACAGCTCTTTTTTCACCTCATAGTAGAGCCTATTCTCTCCTCCCACTCCCAAATGCCTTTGAATGAAAATTCTGAAATTGTAAATGTCTATTTTAATACTCAAGTATGATGAATCTGTGAATATATGTAAAATATGTTTAATAAATTTTATTGGTCATGTTAAATCATTGTAAAACTTTTTTACATTGCTAAAGCATAATGTTTTAAGCTTAATAACCTTTGCACTTTTAAAATAAAAACAGTATTCCAATGAAAAAGATATTTGGTAGTCAAAATAAGTAAAAGCAACAGGTATATTTCCAGTTGATCTCTACAATGTTTATGAAAAATTCATTAATATGCTGTATTTTTTTCCTTGTATCAAAATATAAAGTATAATTTTCGGAATTTTATAATTAACATTTGGTATGCTGTTTTTAATAAAATAATTAGCAATATACTTAGAAAAAGTCCAGTTCCTCCTATACCATGATACAGATTAAATATTCAGGAATATTTCTGATCTGAAACCTGCTGCTAAACTTATTAAACATTTTTGAAGGGAAATTTAGGTTATATGTAAAATTGATTATAAGTGTAGGAGATTAAAATTTATAGAACTTTCCACAATACTTTTTTGAATTATAAAATAATATTGGATGTTTTTTATTCTGATAGAATAAAGTAAAAAGAATATGTGAGAAATAAAGTGTTTAAAATTCAGCTTGCAAATTGAAAATTCCAGTTGATGGGAGAGAAAGGAAAAATTGAAGTTGTTGAGTGCAAAGGTACATATTAAGCTTAGGGATTTTTGAATTTTTACATCAGTTTATATTTAAATTCATATTGTACTTGGCATGCGCAATAAAGAAAAATACACAGTGTAAAAAAATACACAGTGCAAGGACTTTAATATAGAGGTTGGATGTAGTAGTGTTTAGAAATTTAGAGGAGGGATTTTGGCCTTCTTTATTGGATAAATGAGGCCAAGAAAGGCAGGGTAGATTTTGAAGCACTGGTTTTGTTGAAGTTAAGTTTATTAAGGCTGGGAACATTAAAAGTTAATTTATAAAAGTAATACTTTTTAATATGAAAAACGTAATGCAAATTTTGTGTATACTTTTGCCTAAACAAAAAACAGATTTTTGAGCATTGAAGTCATAGAAAATATGAGAAGGATAAGTTTATAAGTGTTGTGTGCTGATGGTCCAACCTGAGAAGGGGGTGCAGGAGAACAGTTTGGCCAAACAGAACAAGCTGCAGAAGAGAAAAGGCAAGCACGCAGGAATCTGGCATGTTTTAGTTATCCCAGCTTTTTAGCATTAACCACAGTTCTCACTCTCTACAATGGTACCTCAAGTTGCTGGAGCATCTCTGCCATGATTCTGCTTGTGCAGATTTCCTTTGTAAAATGACACAAAGCTAATCAGGATAGCTTAAAAGAAAAGTGAATTCCTTTCCTGGAAATGTATACTTAAGTAAGTAGCTAAGGGCTTTTGATATTAAAAATATTCTGAAGCTCTGAAATGCTAGAAAAAAACTTGGAATGAGGTATATGCCTGAAAAGATTTAGGATCTGAAAGAGGAACAAAGGGTTAATTTAATCAGTGATTTTTTTTCTTAACTATTCAAATATCATGAACAAGATACTAAATTGTACTTGAGGATTTGTATTTCTTTAAATCTTGTTCTACATCATATCTGTTTAATGACTAGTTGATATTTGTGCATGTTATTTAATAAAGAGTTATATTTTTATAGAAAAAAGTGAAATGTGTGCTTTTTTACTTTTCCACTCCCATATGACTCTACACCAAACACTAATACTTACTTGGGCAGCTAGCAAAATAGCAGAAATACTCACTCTGGGGAAACAAACAGTATTTCCCAGAAATTAACATGCATCTCCTTTAAACTCTGTCTTTAGAAAATATTGACATACAAAAAGAAAGATCACTGTGTGGAAGAAATTGGAATATTGAATCGTTGCCGCTATCTAGTGATTGAGAGTTACTCTTTTCCTAGACATTCACTATGCTATTATTAATTCAAAAATATTAAAAATACTTTCATATTGAAAGAGTTCATATGATACAATGAATGGACTAATGCATTGTTAATTAATGAGAAATAAATACTTCCATAAGACTTCCAAAAAAAAAAAAGAGAATTGGTCTTTCAAGTGCATTCAGTAATAAGGTTTCAAAAATTAATTTTAAATGTTACACATGTGCAAACTTCATAACTGCAAAAACCTTATGCAAAGACCCCATGAAGCTTATTTTAGTGGACTTAATAATTATACAGTTATTCTAGAAATTGGGTGCTCTACTAAATATTTTCCTTAGTTATTCAACATGTGAGCAGTATCTTTTATTCATAGTATCCTGACATAAAACCCCAAAACTTGATACAGAGAACTTACCCATTTGAAACTCATGAAACAGTTTTATCTTCTTGTATTTTTAAGAAAGCATTTTCATATTTAAAAAAAATTCAAACATTTACGGCAAAAAGATTGTTACAAGAGATACCAATCTTTGGAAAAGCTTGTGTGAAGTTTAATTGGTTAAAATACCTTGTTAATTCATTTCTTAGTGGCTTCTTGGAACCATAGTTTCCTTTGTACCTAAAATGGTGATACAAAACCTCCACAGAAGTTACCAAAAAAAACAAAAATCAGCAAATAAACGTAAGAAAACTACAAACTAACATTCCTCTTGAACATAATCACATCTTAGTAACATTCAGGCAACAATTCCTTGATTAGATAGAAAACGTATAACCCATAAAAGAATAAACTTGATAAATAGGACTTCATTTAAGTTTACAACTTTTCCCTTCAAAAACACAATGAAAATATAAGCCACACTGGGAGAAAAGATTAATTAAAAACATCTGGCCCTAGCAGGTTTGGCTCAGTGAATAGAGTGTCCACCTGGGTACTGACGGGTTATAGAAGGGTCCCAGGTTCTATTCCAGTCAAGGGCATATGTTCTGATTTCGGCCTTGGTGCTCAGTAGGGAGTGTACAGGAGGCAGCCAATCAGTAATTCTGATCATTGATATTTCTCTGAAATCAAAAAATACTTTTTAAATCTGAAAATATTTTTAAAATATTTTGTTGATTTATTACAGAGAGGAAGGAAGAGGGATAGAGCGTTAGAAACATCGATGAGAAACAGATCAGCTGCCTCCTGCACACCCCCCACTGGGGATGTGCCTGCAACCAAGGTACATGCCCTTGACTGATATCAAACCTGGGACCCTTCAGTCTGCAGGCTGATGCTCTATCCACTAAGCCAAACTGGTCAGGGCTTGATAAAATATTTTATTTGGGAACCATAAAAATAAAATTTTTACGTCAAAACAAAATTTTAACATTTTACTAAAATATGAATGGCAAGGAGAAAAACATAGCAAGGTGCTCAACATTAGAGAAATCAAATTAAAATCACAATGTTATACCAGTATATACCAACTTGAATGGCTAAAATTAATACTTAAAATACCAAGAATTGGAGAAACTGTTGAGCAACTAGAACTCTTCAATTGCTGGTAAAAATGCAAAATGTTATTTTTGGGTATCCATTTAGTAGTTTACAATGTAAAAAATACACTTTCTATAAAAAAATACTATCAATTTCACTCCTAAATATTTACCCAAAAGAAAGGATAACTTTATATTAGCCTAAGAATTTTTTGTTAAACTTACTATTACCAAGTGCTTTTTTTAAACTTTATTTTTATTGTTGATACTATTACAGATGTTCCCATTTTCTCCCATTCCCCCACTTCAACCCAGCCCTTGCCTCACCTTCCATTTGACCATCATCACACTGTTCTCTGTGTCTGGGTGCCATACATATATGTTCTTTGGCTAATCCCTTAACCTTCATCCAGTAATCCTCTTCCACCCCTCTGACAGCTGCCAGTCTGTCCCATGTATCCATGCCTCTTTTTCTATTTTGTACGCCAATTAATTCTGATAACAGGATTCCACATATAAGGCATTTAGGACTGCTTCTAGCTTAAGACTTTAGCACCAGGTCAGTATTTCCAAAGAGAAATACCTTGTAGATCATAACCCAATGGGCTCCAACTTAATATTTCTGGAATCTCTTTTTAAAAAAATATTTTTATTGATTTCAGAGTGGAAGAGAGAGAAACATCAATGATGAGAATCATTAATAGGCTTGCCTCCTGTACCCCACTACTGGGGCGGGGAGGGGGGGGGTTGAGCCTGCAACTGGGCATGTGCCCTGTCTGGGAATCCAGCCACGACCTTCTGGTTCACAGGTCCACCCTCAACCACTGAACCACACCTGCAAATTCCCAGGGTTGTGGGAAGAACTGAGCGCAATTCTCCATTGCCTTTATCTGCAAGCTAGCTGTTGTTGAAATGAATTCGCTTTCTTGAAACAGGGGCTGAAATGAGTTGCTGGCGTCCTGCTGACTAGGTCTGCCCTCTGCTACCGAGGCTTGGAGTGGTGCGCTGGAGCCCTTTGTCGAGCTGTCCGTCCTTTTTCTCCGCAGGCCAGTAAGCTTTTTCTGGGCCAGCTCCTAAGGCTTGTCCTCACTTCTCTTTGCAGTCCTAAGCCCGGCGCCAGGCGCTCACTCGGGGCGCAGCAGACTTTAGTGGACTGCTGAAAGAAGGCTCCCTCTCCCCTGGGGGGGGGGGGGTCCTTATTCAGTCGGTCTCATGCAGATCCCAGAACCCTGTATGTTAACACATCCGACCCCTGATGTCCGGTAACCAGGTCAGCTCCGCTCCATCACTCAGGGCCTCCGTCTTGCATCCCTAGAGGAGGACAGGTAACAGCTGCCTCCCCGGGGTGCGGTGAGGATTGCATGAGCTCGGTTCCAGGGCTAGCACCTGGCAAGTCCAGAGAACGGGCCTGACAGTAGGGCCTGCAGAAGCCGCCTGTGCTGATGTGCGGCGGGGAAGCGGCCTGAGAGACAGCGCGCGTGGGCGCCGGGGTGGGTGTGCTCCTGGGGGCGGAGCCATGGCCCGGGGGGCGGGGCGGAGCGGGGGTGGGCGGGGCCGGGGGCGTGCGCTGTCCAGCGCGCCCCGGGCGGGGGAGACGCCTCCTGGCGGAGCTGGCGTTGGTGGGGAGCCAAGGGTGGGCGGGGGGGGAGAGGGAGGGGTGCGGAGCGGGAGGCGGGAGGCGGGAGGCGGGCGCGGGGCCCGGGAGGGCGGCGGGCGGGCCTGTGCCTTTGAGGTGTGGGAAGCTCGCGGCGGCGTTGCGCGGAGCGACTGCGCGGAGGCGCGGCCTGCCTCCCTCGCCCGGCCCCGCAGCGCGCCGAGCTTGGCCGAGCCGCCGGGGAGCCAGGGCCGGGCAGCCTAGCGGTGCCGCGGCGCACGGTGAGCGGGAGCGGGCCGGGGCTGGCGTCGGCGGCCGGGAGGGTCTGCGCGCCGAGCTCGGGCCTCCGGAGGCCGTGCCCGCGGTGGGCTTCTCGGGAGCCGGGAGAAAGGGGAGCGCTGGCGCGGCCAGAGCCCCGCCCGCGCGGGGGACAGAGTGGGGTCCCGCCGCCGCCGCCGCCGCGGGGGGTGCTGGGCGGCCTGGGCTCCGGGAGCCGCCGCGCTGCTGCGCCCCTTCTCCTGCGCCGCCGCGGCCCGCGCCCCCGGCCTGGTCCGCCGCCGCGCGCGGGGCGAGGGCCGCGGGCCTCCGCCGCCTCCCGGCGGCACAAAGGCTGCTGTCAGCGCCGCCGGCGCCCCGCGCCCTGCGCCCCGGCGGGCGGAGGCGGTCCGGAGGGGGCATTGTTCTCACCCCAGAAAAGAAAAGAAAAGAAAAGAAAAAGCCAGAAGCCTCTCCGACAGTTGTCTGCCTGCTTTGTGTGGGCCCCGTGGACCGCACTCTCTTCCCAGAGAGATGTGGGGGGCAGGGTGAAGGCGGCCGTAAGAGGAGAAAACATGAACCCCCCTGGTTGGCAGCTGTAGGGTGAGAACTAGTTCTGGGGAGGAACAACAAAAAAGTCGGTTTTCAGACGCCTCCCTTGGCCTGCCTGGGGGCTCCAGAGCCACGCCGGCTGGCTGGGACGGGTAGTCAAATAGGTTGGTAATGGGGTGCCTAACGGTCTGGAGGGTCGCAGGGCTCCCCTCCGGGCTGAGCCGGGCTGCGCTGCGGGCCGCGCTGCGTGCGTGTGCACGGCACTCCGTGATGCTCCGAGCAAACGTTTCCGTGATTATAAAGCCCCTACAACCGCACCTTCTGTCCCTCTTACCTCAGTGGCCACTTATTTTAATGGGTTCTATTGAGGGGGTGGTTGAACCCCCAAGAAGTTGTATCTTGGCTTTTTAAAAAAAATTTTTAATAGCCACCTTGGTTGTTTAACCACTGCCGGAATTTGTCCTGGTCTTTCTTCTTCTTCTTCTTCTTCCTTTGAAAGTGTAATAGCATCTTAAGAATTTTTGAAGAATCGATGGCACCTGGGGTATAGAATCAAAAGAAGAGCTTCACACCGTGCAGTTAATAATTGACTACATCCCCTTTGTTACTTGCTGAATTGTTTAAGGAATGACTGTCAACTCCTTTCTTTGAGCGGCTTCATTTCTAATTATGTTAAGAAACAATGAGATCATCATCATTTACTAGAATTATTTACATTTAAAATCTGTTTTAATTCTAAGAATGACAATATTGTTGAATGTCTTAAGATTAGCATGCACTATGAATGGTTTTTATACAGGCATAAAGAAGAATAGTAGGCCTAAAAACTAAAGTTGAATAGTGGCCGTGTAGTTTTGAAATTAGTTATTTGCTTGGTATATTCTCAAGTTACTGATGACCTATAAATACGTAAACTAGTATATCCACTTTAACTTACTAGCCACTGTTTCTAGGTAGTCTTCAGAAATTTAAGTATTCTAACTCCTTGAAGATGGCCAACAAGACATTATAATATAAAATTGTAGGGTGTTTTTTCATGTTGAATCTTTCATTGAATGACCTTTAAATGATCACTGGAAAGTCTTCTAACACGAGTTTGGTTTATTTGTGTTAAAATATTTATTTTCATTTTTGTATGTTTTTACCCTAGCACTTACCTTCAAATTAAAGTTTTTGTTGTTGTTTGTTTTGGTTTAGCTTCCTGGGAGTTACTGATTGTCTTTGAAGAAACATGAAGTCACATTCTATTGTTATGCTTACTCTAGCCATCTTGGTGTTCCTGACTTGGATCCCTGAGTCCCTGAGTTGTAACAAAGCACTGTGTGCTAGTGATGTGAGCAAATGCCTGATTCAGGTAGGACGAAGAGTATTAATATTAAAGTATATTGTACAGCAGAGATAGAGCACATATATACAGATACAGAGTGTACATATGATACAGTGTGTTGGGTGAGAGGTGAGGTACTGAGTTATGGCAGACACAGTGGTCTGGGTTTTTGCTCCCTTAGTTCACTTGCATACAAGCAAGGTCAGATTCAAGAGATTCAGTACTGAAAATAATATCCAGCTTTATAAACATGCTCTTACAAGGTGAAGAGCACTCTGTTCAGAGGAATTGAAGGGTTTCTCTTGTATAATCTAGTTTACATAGCAAAGAGACTACATAACTATATTTAGGGGGAAAAAATTAGCTAGTCAAATAATAGACAAATTGTACAATAGACGTAATGTATTAGGTGTCTATTCTATGTAAGAAATTACCTCCAAATATAGCAACTTAATTCAGTAGACATTATTTCATGCAGTTTCTTAGGGTTGGGAATCTGGAGCAGTTGATCCGGGTGGTTTTGGCTTAGGGTTCCTTACAGGGTTGCAAGAAAGTAGTTATCTGGGATTGGAAAATCAGCTTCCAAAATACATGATAATTATCTTTTTTAGTCATCAGAGCAAGCCTGCTGGTGTAATTACCACTGTCATTTTCTCATTTCAAAAGAAAAGTGAGGTTAAGTAATTTGGCTCGGTTCATATAGCTAGGAAGTGGCTATAGAATGTGGGCCTGTGGCCTTTCCCCTAATCACACTGGTTATTACTCTTCATAAAGTTGTGTTCATTAGTGGTGCACTTCATGTCTTATATAGCTGTTCTCTCTTTTCCATCCTCTTAGATCATCAGCAGTCTTAGGCTCTTTGTGTGTGTGTTTATTAGCCTCCCTTCTAATTATTGGCTGTTGGCTAAGAAATTCAGTAACCACACATACTAGAATTCTGTGTAAGTCTGAGTCAGCTACCTCTGTCTATAACCCTGACATAAGAGAAATTGTCTGTGTGTACTAGAAGTAAATAATGATTTTTATAAATCAGAGGCATTTTGTGCTTAATTCTGACAGTTGGGTTCTTCTCATTAATAGTTGAAATTCTAGGAAGCCTGACCTTTATGTGAATGTAGTTTACCACCATCTCAACTCTGTTTACTCTGATTTTTCATGTCAAACCAAAACATTTAATAAAAAAGTTTGTTAGTTGAGTAGTTGCTTTTTTATCTATTTTTTTAGTATGAACATTTTCAAGCACAAATAGATGAGGGAATAATAAATAACAATTACAATCAACAGTTACAGCAATCATTAACTCATGGTTACCATTGTTTTATCTCTATTCTCCTACCCTGACCACTGTGGTTCTGTTTTAATTTCAAGCAAATTCCTGATACAATATTGCCATAATTCTAATACCCATCTCTTACAATAAGAATTCTTTAACACATAGCTATTAGCAATTTTAAAATTACAAGTAATTTTTTAATATCACTTAATTTTATACATGGAAGTTTTGATATGGCATGTCTGCTTAGGCTTGTGCTCACCGAAAATTTTGTAGTTTGTACGTTAATTCCAGCTTTGTGCTGTGATCATATGGGGAATCTGTGCTCAATTCCCAGTTTTTCAGTGTAGCGTCATTGTTCATTAATAGAAATGAAGTCTTATCACAATTACTATATTCATGTTTAGGTGCAAATTCACTTAAATTCCAAATTATTTTTGGACTCTCCGAGGTCTATAATTTCCATTAGTTCAAATAATGAAAACAAGAACATTCCCTTTTATTATTATTTTTATATATAATATCCTCTTATTGAAACTCTGATTAATATGAGTCTATGATGAATGTTCTGTCTTAGATTTTTTTCTTTTTTTTTTAAATTAATTTTTATTTTTTATACATATCTCCCCATTGCCCCCCCTCCCTCCCAGGCGTACCCCGACCCCCCAGTGTCTGTGATCATTGGTTATGTTTATAAGCATGCATACAAGTCCTTTGATTGATCACTTATTTACCTCACCTAACTTTAATCTTTCTGCTATAATTTCACAGTCTGTTTGATGCTTTATGATTTTTGTCCTCCTGAGAATTATCAGTCTACTCCCTTTCTGTGCTCCTGATTCTATTATATTCACCAGTTTATTCTGTTGATCAGATTTTTAATTCACTTAATTTTTAGATTCACTTGTTGATAGATGTGTATTTGTTGTTCATAATTTTTTGTCTTTTACCTTTTTCTTCTTCCTCTTCTAAAAGAGTACCTTTCAGCATTTCATATAATACTGGTTTGGAGTTGATGAACTCCTTTAGCTTTTTCTTCTCTGTGAAGGTCTTTATCTGCCCTTCAATTCTGAATGATAGCTTTGCTGGATAGATTATTCTTGGTTGTAGGTTCTTGTTGTTCATCACGTTGAATATTTCTTGCCACTCCCGTCTGGCCTGCAACGTTTCTGTTGAGAAATCAGCTGACAGTCGTATGGGTGCTCCCTTGTAGGTAATAAACTGTTTTTCTCTTGCTGCTTTTAATATTCTCTCTTTCTCTTTTGCTCTTGGCATTTTAATTATGATGTGTCTTGGTGTAGTCCTCTTTGGATTCCTTTTCTTTGGGGTTCTGTGTGCTTCCTAGACTTGTAAGTCTATTTCTTTTACCAGATGTGGGAAGTTTTCAGTCATTATTTCTTTAAACAGGTTTTCAGTATCTTGCTCTCTCTCTTCTTCTGGCATCCCCACAATTCTGATGTTGGTACGCTTGAAGCTGTCCCAGAGGCTCCTTACATTATCTTCACATTTTTGGATTCTTTTCTCTTCTTGCCTTTCCAGTTGAATGTTTTCTGCTTCTTTATATTTCAAATTTTTGACTTGATCCTTGCCTTTCTCTAGTCTGCTGTTAGTACTCTGTATAATAGTTTTTATTTCAGTCAGTGTATTTATCATCTCCTCTTGGGTCTCACTAAATTTATCCATCTTTTCTAGCATATTCTTGAAAAACCTTCTAAGCGTGGTTTTGAACTCTATATCCAGTCATTTTTTTTTCCTCCATTTCTTTTGCTTGTAATCCCTTCCCTTGTCTCGGCATTTTCACTGTGCCGGGGAAACTTCTGTGCTGGATTCGGCCGCAGAAGCCTCTGTTGAGCTTGGGAGGGTGGAGTCTCAGGGCTTAAGGGACCGCCTTGCCTTCCAGTCGGCCCCGCCCTCCACGGCCCCTGAGTCTCACGTGACTGGGTAATGGCTGGAGCGGTCCTTGTGCGCACGCGCACCCGCAGCGCCTCCAACCGCTGCCTTTCTAGCTCCCCTGTGAACCAGGACCACAGGAGTCTAGGTCTCCAGGGTTTCGCCCAAAACTGGGGTTTAGTGGAGTCAGAAGTGGCACAGTTGGGAGGGTCTGTCTCCCGCCCTCTCGCGAAAGCCAGCGGCACAATCAGCAATCTGTCCTCTGCGTGGTGCCGTGCGTGACCAGACCTCCGATCCTTTGCAACTCCCCTAAATTTCCGTGCACTTCTCCCTTTTCACAGTCCAAATTCCCCCCGTATGAGTTTCAGCTGGATCTGGGGTTTAGTGTCGCAGGACAAGGGGTTCAATGCCTTTGAGAGTCTCCGTCTCCCTACCGCCAGAGAAAACCAGCCAGGCACTCCGGCACCCGCTCTCTCCTCGCGCGCGCGTCTCCGTACCTCAGCTTTTTGCAGCTCCTCTGGGTCTCTGTGAGCCCCTCTCTTTCTCTCTAGTTGTAGAACTTCCACTCAGCCAGCTTTCCTGTGGTTCTGGATGATGTCCGTTCTGTCTTTTAGTTGTTTTGAAATTGTTGTGCGAGGCAGCAGTATAGGTGTTTACCTATGCCACCATCTTGGATTTCTCTAGATTTTTTTTTTTAAATATATTTTATGGAGTTTTTACAGAGAGGAAGGGAGAGGGATAGAAAGCCAGAAACATCAAAGAGAGAGAGAGACATCGATCAGCCGCCTCCTGCACGCCCACTACTGGGGATATGCCCGCAACCAAGATACATGCCCTTGACCAGAATCAAATCTGGGACCTTTCAGTCCACAGGCCGACGTTCTATCTACTGAGCCAAACGGGTCTTGGCTGTCTTAGATTTTTTTAAACAGCTTTATTGAGATATATAATTCTAATATTATAAATTTCACCAATTTAAATGTGCAATTCAAAGAATTTTGGTGTATTCAGACTTATGCAACCATCACTACAATGTAATTTTAGAATATTTCCATCACCTTGAAAAGAAACCTCATACCCATTACCAGTCATGCCCCATTTCTTCTTCCCCACCTCTAGGCAACTAGTAATCTACTTTCTATGTCTTTATATGCCTATTCTGTACATTTAATATGAATGGAATCATATAATACATTGTCTTTTATGTCTATCTTATGTTATTGAACATAGGATTCATGCATGCTATAGTAGGTATCAGCACTTCATTCTTTTGTGGTCAAATAATTTTCTACTGTACAGATAATACCTAATTTAATTTATCCATTCATCAGCTGATGAGTATTTGGATTGTTTTTACTTTTTGGCAATGGTGAATAATGCTATCAATATTCATGTGTAAGTTTTTATGTGGATATGTTTGTATTTCTTTTGGACATATACCTAGGAGTGGAATTGCTGGGTCATATTTTCTTTTTTAGGGTGTGTGTGTGTGTGTGTGTGTGTTAATCCTCACCTGAGGATATTTTTCCCATTGATTTTTAGAGATAGTGGCTGCCTCCTACAGACGCCCTAACCCAGGGCTGGGAATTGAACCTGCAACCCAGATATGTGCCTTTGACTGGGAATCATACCTGTGATCCTTCATTTGGCAGTCTGATGATCTAAACACTGAGATTAATCAGCCAGAGCTGTATTCCATTTTTTTGGATGTACCACAATTTGTTTACCCATTCACCTATTAAGATTCATCTTTGTTGCTTCTAGGTTTGGGAAGTTAAAAATAAAGCTTGCCTGGCTTGTGTGGCTCAGTGGTTGAGCATTGACCTAAGAACTGAGAGGTCATGATTTAATTCCTGGTCAGGGGCACATGCCCGGGTTGCAGGCTTGATCACTAGTGGATGGCATGCCGGAGTCAGCCGACAATGATTCTCTCTCAACATTGATGTTTCTGTCTCTCTCCTTCTTCTTTCCTCTCTGAAATCAATAAAAGACATATAAAAATAAAGTGACTACAATAGTTAAGATCTGGAAACAGCCCAAGTGCCTCATCAGTAGATGAGTGGATTAAAAAAACCTTTGGTGCATTTACACAGTGGAATACCACTCGTCTGCAAAAAAAAAAGAGGATCTCTTACCCTTTGTGACAGGATGGCTGGACCTGGAGATTATTATGCTAAGCAAAATAAGCCAGTTAGAGAAAGATAAGTATCATATGATCTCAGTTATATGTGGGATCTAATAAACAAAAATAGGTCCAGAGGCATGACTGCATGGCTCAGAGGGGAGTGGGGTGCAAGGGATGGGAAGAAATTAACTCTTTCACTTGTTTTTTAATGTACTCTATTCTCATTATTTCTGAGGATACTTATTGGAAATTTATTCTGTTGCTTGTATTTATATTTCTTCCAGGATTATTTTTCCTTTTAACTTATGTCTGTGGTGTGGCAGGCCTTCCCCAATTTTTATTTAGTTGTCCATGATAGTTAAGAATGTGGCATTCAGAGCAAGGTTGGGAGACTATATGTGGGCAGGGCTGACGGACAGACTGGAGGGTTTCCCTCGAGGGGCAGGGAAGCCTTTCTGCTCTGAGCCGATCATTTTCCTGAGCAGAAGTTTTTGGTGTGTTTGTTTTGATCAGCTGGTTTTATTGGTGTGGTTGGGGGATGGGGAGTGGACAGTATATCCCTGGTTCTGGTCTTGTGCTCTAGTGTGGAGGGGAGCTTAACTGGTCTGAATAGAAACTTGAACTTGGATGCCCTCTTCCATTCCTGTTTTCTTCTATAGAAGAACAGATTGGCTCTTGGTGTTTCATGTGCCAAGGATTGTTAAGTGGGGTCCTTGGATCTCTTAAAGGCTTATTGCATCCTCAGAATTAAAAATTGTATATGTACAGTATGAAAAAAGAAAAGTCCATAGCTTTCAGGAGGCTCTCAAGGTGGTTGATGTTCTGAAAGATTAAGAATTGCCAGTGTGGTTCAGTTGGTTGGAGCATCGTCCCATACACAGAAAAGTTGTGGGTTCCATTCCTGGTCAGGGCACATTCCTGGGTTGCAGATTTGATCCCTGATTGGGGCATTTCTCTCTCGTATCAATGTTCCCTATGTGTGTGTGTCCCTTCCTGTCTCTCTAAAATCAATCAACATATCCTCGGATAAGGATTAAACAAATAAAAAAGTGTGTTAAGAATTATTGGGGTTTTGCTTTCCATTGCACATAGTAAATTATTAAAATTCTGCTCTTACATTCAACAAAGTACAAGGCATATTGACATTTTAGATGATGATAATAGCTTCTCTCCTTACAGAACAAGAACACGTACAGAAATGAACATTGGAGAGAAGTACTTTAGGAAAGGCAATGCTATTAAAGTTTAAAGAAAGATATTACTTCCTACATCTTAGAGGGAATTTAGATTTTTCTTTTTGTTACTTTGGTTTGGTTTGAACAGCATCTGCAGTGTTGAAATGATGTACTGTGAGGATAAGCTAGACCATTTGTTTATATTGAGCTCTCTGCAACTCTTGAAATAACTAAATATAAAAAAATTTCCCTGGAAAATCATAGTTATGTAAATATTTTTACCAGCATGGCCACAAGCAGCACAGTCATTCCTGCCACTCCCTCCAGTTGCTACAAATAAGGGTAGTCCCTACATAAATATTTATTTTTTTGCTTCTGACAGGAAAGAAATCTAACTTTAAACTTCAAGAAAGTAAAATTGTCATCATGGTGTATTTCCTTGATGATATAATGAGTGGTTTTTGCTTTCCTATTTCGGGGGTTGGGGGGATGGTAATAAAGGATTTTTCTTTTAACAAGATCTTTCTAGTTTTTTCTTCTGATGTGGGAAAAGAATATGAAATTTGGATTAATATTATGCTTTTACCTCAGAAATCTCAAGACCCATTTTGTAGTAAGAACTAAAAACAAAACAAACAAACAAAAAAACCCTAATTGACTTGTGAGTACTTTTGGCAAATACTTATGTTCATATTTAGGGTGATGTAAACATTATATTTAATGAAAATATTCAAACTTAGGTTCAGAGATCGTTGATGCATTATTTTAGCTCTTTACTGGTTATCTGAGTGTTTACTTAACACTTTTATGTACCAAATCAGCAGTCTGCTTTTTTATTCTAAAAACTTATTTAACTATTAAATAAATAATAGATTTATTTAAATAAATTGAGATATCAAAATAGTTTATTAATAATTATGATTTTTAAATGTATTTTTGTCTTAGGTTAAAAATATAATTAGTTCAGCTAACTTAAGGACTTAATCACAGTAAACTAAAAAAAATTAACTTTCTTTTCCTTTTTCCTTAATCAGTGCTAATTAAATCCTACATTAGTTTCTTGATACAGTTATCTTGGTTTGCCACAACTACTAGTAATATTTTGGTTTATAATATACAGTGTTTCCTCTTTTCCCTTAAAAACATTACCTTTTTTCTTATAGTGTTTTTTTCCTCTTCATTTTACTTCCCTGTTCATAAAAGTGTGGCTCTAACTCATTTTTGTCTTCTTGTGCTTCAGTTAACACCTCATGAAAATCTTTGAAATTAATGTCCAAAAGGAGTGAGTTAGGCCTAATGTAATTTAAGAGAAAAATAAGTCATTGTTTCCCTTCAAATGTTTAATGTAGTTAGAATAGCTGCTAAAATTTGTAAGTGGAGACAAATTTATTTTCACTGGTTGTTTCACTTGTTAAATTATTATATTAAAACAAAAATTAGGATTTCATTGGAAGACATGGACATTTTCAAATATAAAACGGAGAAATTTTCAAGTATAAAATAGAAAAAAATAGTCAAATAACCCCCCATTAACCTATCACTCAGCTTCAACAGTGTTTCACAAATAGCCAGTCCAGTCTCATCTATACCTACCTCCACCTTACCCCAATGGGATTATTCTAAAGAAATTTGTTGGAGAACTTATACAGTAAATTTAAAATTTTATTACTAGGTTTATGTAAGAAATGGGCGCCATTCGACATATTTTAGAAGTTTGTGTATATACATGAATTTGTATGCTGATTTTATTTAGCTGACAGAACACTGCTGTTCTCAGTAGTGTTTTACTTACATTTATATTATTTTCAGAACAAAAATTTACCAACCAGTTGGAATTTATAAAGAACAATATGATAATAAGATTCAGATGAGATATTTTTGTTCAGTTTGAAAGTTTGATGATCTCCTTAAAGAATTTTAATATGTCAAAATAGATTTGTTGTAACCTAGCATAATATCATTATGTTTATTCTTTTGAATAAGGACTAACTGTTTGAAGATGTTTTGTTTTATATATTTGTTTTTAAATACCCACTTGATCTAAGAAAATGTATAAATAATATCAGCATAGGTATAGCATATGTACAACCTAATGCTTCCTTGCTTACTGATGCTTATGTAATATGCATTTACTGATTAGTTTTGTTCTTAAATTCCCAGGGCCTTTTTTTTTCCTAGTCAAAGATAATAAAAATAATAAGTGTTTGCTTAATTTAGTATTTAAGAACCTCAGTTTGTGGTTTTAGTATATGTTTTCATAATTGTATAGACATTAATTTGGCTCTTAAGTTATACTACCCAAATAAATTAAATGTTTATTTACCATTATAAAAATTTTTCATATTTAAAAAAATTTATAGAAGGCATAGAAATAGAAAAAAAAGTAAATCATTCATAGTTCTATTTTAAAAACACAGATTACTCTTAATATTTCAATATAGTACTTACCAGGTTTTAATTCTATGTTAAGATGGTTTTAACAACTATATTATTTATACTAGAGGCCCATGCTTGAAATTCGTGCATGGGGGCCGGGGAGTGTCCCTCAGCCCAGCCTACACCCTCTCCAATCTGGAGCCCCTTGAGGGATGTCTAACTGCCTGTTTAAGCCTGATCTCACTGCAATTGGGCCTAAATGGGCAGTTGGACATCCCTCTCACATCTAGAACTGCTGGCTCCCAACCACTTGCCTGCCTCTGCCTGATTACCCCTAACCATTTCTACCTGCCAGCCTGATCACCCCCTAACCACTCCCTTGCCAGCCTGATCTACACCTAACTGCTCCCCAGCCGGCCTGATTGCCCCTAACTGCCCTCCCCTGCAGGCCTGGTCACCCCAAACTGCCCTCTCTGCTGGTCTGGTCACCCCCAACTTACCTCCCCTGCAGGCCTGGTTCTCCCCCAACTGTCCTCCACTGCAGGCCTGCCCCCCCTCCAACTGCTGTCCCCTGCAGGCCTGTCCCCTCCAACTGCCTTCCCCTGCAGTCCTGGTCCCCCACCAACAACAACTGCTCTCCCTTGCTGGCTTTGTCACCCCTAACTGCCCACAACTAGCCCTCTCCTACAGGCCATCTTGTGGTGGCCATCTTGTGTCCACATGGGGGCAGCCATCTTTGACCACATAGGGGCGGCCATCTTATGTCTTGGAGTGACCGTCAATTGGCATATTACTCTTCTATTAGATAGGATAACTTTTGTGTCCTGCATTTTTTATTAGCATTATTTTATGTTTCTTTGTAAAAAATAAAGTATAGTATTTATATTAGTTAAGAGAAATATAGTTTTAGCTTAAAAATAAAATAGCCCTAACTGGTTTGATTCAGTGGATAGAGTATTGGCCGTGGACTGAAGGATCCTGGGGTTGATTATAGTCAAGGGCATTAACCTTGGTTGTGGGCAGATCCCCAGTGGGGGCATGCAAGAGGCAGATCAATGTTTCTCTCTCATTGATGTTTCTAACTAACCATCTCCCTTCCTCTCTGTAAAATCTTTAAAAAAATTTTTTAAATAAATAAAGCAGAGGAATATGTTTTCAGAGTTAGAATTATCTGTAGTATTGCTTTCTTTAATATCAGCTTACATTTAAATAGCGCTTTATATTTTGTTTAATTTTGGTTTATTAAAATAATAAATTTATGTACCATATTGTACCATTCTGGTTTTTCAAAGGTGAAATAAGGTGTTCCCAATGCATGTTGGGAGATCAGATTTATTGATATATAATTACATACAATTCTCTTTTTTGGTACAGAGTTCTGTGATTTTTGACTAACATATACAGTGGTATCTCGAGATACGAGTTTAATTCGTTCCGTAACTTTGAGGCGTGGGAAACTATGAGACGCTCGAGTCAAGGTAAACTGGTGGGTCATGTGCAGCCAGCCAATCTGTGCGATTACTCGTATCTCAACTGTTGCTCGTATTTCAAAGCAAAAATCGCTCACTCAGTGGCTCGTATCTCAAAAATCTCGTATGTTAGGGCACTCGTATCTCGAGGTACCACTGTATTTTATACAATCAAGAGAAGGAATAGTTTCATCACTTTTAAAAGTTCCCTCATGCCGAGACCGGTTTGGCTCAGTGGATAGAGCGTCGGCCTGTGGACTGAGGGATCCCAGGTTCGATTCCAGTTGGGGGCATGTACCTTGGTTGCAGGCACATCTCCAGTGGAGGGCGTGCAGGAGGCAGCTGATCGATGTCTCGTTTCTGGCTCTCTATCCCTCTCCCTTCCTCTCTGTAAAAACTCAATAAAATATATTTAAAAAAAAAAAAAAAGAAGTTCCCTTGTGCTCCACTGTAGTCAAAACTTGCCCCTCCAAAGCCTCAGTTCCTGACTATGATTTGATTTTTCTCTATATAGTTTCACTTTTTCCAGAATGTCATAAACAGAATCGTACAGTATATAGCCTTTTGTTCTTCTCTGATTTCTTTCATCTAGTATAATGCTTTTTTTAGGTTTATTCACATTATTGTGTGTTTCAGGTATTTCTTTGTATTGCTGAGTTGTAGTCTGTTGTATGGTGGTACCTTAATTTGTTTATTCATTTACTGGTTGATGGACATTGGGCTGTTTCCAGTTTTTGGTGATTATGAATAAAGTTGATATATACTTTTACATATGGGTCTTTGTTTGAACATATTCTCTTGAGTAAATATTTACAAGAGGGATTGCTAAGTCACAAAAGCATTTTGATAACCATTATCTCACTTGGATACCAAAGTTTATAAGGGTAAACCCAACAATAGCACTTTGTTTTATGACTGACAATATGAGACTCAGTGTTATATGCTGCAAATCAGATTCTTCCTCATGTGTTAGTTTCCATCTCTAGCCTAGAAATTTGGAAGTTCATAAGATAAAGTTTTACTCTTACAGTCTAGTCTTAGTCTTAGGTGAATGTTAGTCCCCCTCCCCCATTTATTTTGCATAGAGGATTAAGATCTCCCCAGAACCTTGAATAAGATTTTCTGTTAAAGTTGATAAAATAATTATGTTAAACCTTAGCCAGTTTTGCTCTGTCATTAGAGTGTTAGCCAGAAGATTGAAAGGTCCCAGGTTTGATTCGGTACCTTGGTTGCAGGCCTGATCCCCGACCCTGGTTTGGGCAGGCGAGGGAAACAACCAATCAGTGTGTCTCTCTCACATCAGTGTTTCTTTCTTTGTCTTTCACCCTCTCTTCCAGGAAAAAAAAAAAAATCCTTGGGTGAGAATTAACTAAATAAGTAAAATCTCTGTCCTTTGGCATTCAAAAATTTGAAATTCTATGCCATATTGGAGGTTTTCCCTAATAAAAATGTAGTAAAATACATTTTAAAGATTAGGCTCTGTCTCAAAACTTTACATCCTGCCAGATTTTCATTTCATATAGTCTTTTTAAGGCTTGCCGAATTTTCTGGATACCCATGCTGGTAATATGAGATTGCACAAATATATAAAATTTTGTTTTCCATTTAGTATAAAATTTTTGTTTTTTTTCATTATAAAATTATTGAACAATGTGATTACCCAGCTTTAAGGAACATCTAATATAGTCCTTCACACAGAGAACAGATGTCTTATTTCATTATTACACTGGCTCTCATATAAGAGCAGTGATAGTAAGAACAACCTTGAGTCAGAAGACCTGATGCCAGAGCCCCACTTGTGTGAACTCAAATCAGTAACCCCTTCCTTCTCAGCCTTTTCATCGGTATCGGCACCATGAGCAACGGCTAGCTACACTTTTTCCGAGATTTGCAGAATAGAGAAGCAGGTGATATGATCATTAACTAACTAAAGCAACAGAAGAAGTAACCATTAAATTCCAACTCACTGGTTTTGCAGCTCTTGACCAATGGTACTTACTTTACCTTTATAAACAATGATTAAACTTGGGCAATAGCAGTTCTAATTGTATTCAGGTACTGAGAATGAATTGTATAGCATTAATTAAACAACCTAAAGGATTATCTAAATTTAATTATGGGCTCATTCTCTCTAAGAAAGTAATAACAATAATTATTGAAATGCTAAATTAATAAGAAATAAGTTTCATATATCACATTCTAAAAATAGGCATATCCAATCAAAACTTGGGTCAAACCTTAGCCACTTAATAATTGAAGGGTGTACAAATTTTATAACCTTACTTGAAAAATCAAATAATAACTATTTGTTTAGGACTCTTTGAGATTCAGGATACTGCATAGCACATCGCCTGTTAATGATAAAATAAAACCCTTCTTAGGAACTTGGGGGATAGTGCAGTAAATAAATGGAAGCATTGAGTCAGGGTTTTTTTTTTTTTTTTTTTTTGGACTACGGTGAACTTTGTGATCACATGTTCCATTCAACTGAGCAGTACTCGTTTATAGTGAGGTTAGTAAAATATATAGTCAAATTTTCCAAATAGAAACTTCAACATCTCAACACAACCTTTTTTTTAAATTTAGTAAATGGAGGGCTTTGAAATAATAGTAAAATGGAAGATAATAAAGTCTGTGAAGGTCGTAATAAAGGGTAAGAACATGGGCAAGGTGTGGAAAAGTCAGGAACTTAGGTTCTGTTATGTAGCCGTTAAATTATGTTGACATTTTTATAATAGGAAATTGCTTACTTTTTTTTTTTTTTAAAGCAGGACAGTATATGCTCTTTATTTTCTTAGAAACGCATAGGAATTTACCAAAGTGGGAGGAATTTGGGTGTTTCTTCCTTGTATTCTAGTAAATATTTTAAATCAAATATCTAAAAAATGTTAAGGCATTACCTTTATCTTGACTTTAGCCTCATTCTGGTTATGGAAGATTCATTTATATCCTCACAGCTGAAACAACTAGTGGAAAAGATTTCTTTTTAAGTGTCTGAAAAAAAAGATTCTGTTGAACATTTTAAATGGAGTAATTTTTTCTGTGGTCCTGGATTCATCACAGAGAATTACATTTTGAGTTGTTATGTTTTCTTTTGTATTTCCAGCACTTAAGTTCAAAGCACTTTAGAAATGTGTTTTATATTTTGAAACATTCATCCTAACCACAGTTTGCTTGCTGTCAAAAAATTAAAGTACACTTTTCCAAATATGTTTATGACCAAGTATTATTCAATAGTTGATTTTAAAAGACATGTAAATTGAATAGGAAAAATGAATTACTTGGTGAACTACATGTGACTTGTAATTATTTACACATGGAAATGAATTGTTTCCATTTTTTCTTGACTAATCATAAAGCAAATGATTACCATATATTTTTTGCTCTATTGATTTAAAATTATGTTTTTGAGATCCTAAATGTCATACGTTAAATATGCCTGGAATTTTCTCCTGAAAAGTGAGAAGTTAAATGTATTTTCGAAACTGAAAAGCTACAAATGCTGACTAAAAGGGTGGTGTAAGGATCTCGTTTTCCTTCTTTCCCAATCTCCTGAAGAGGATACTGCATTCGTTATGAAGAATAGAGATTTTTAAAATATGCTCTGAGGCTTATTTATTTGTAAAATTTCTTAGTTTATGTGATTAAATTTGTTTTCTTAAAACAAATATTTTTCGGTCTTTTCTGTAGTAAGATGGAAAGACAGAAAAATATTAGCTAACATGTTGTTACTTGGCATTCAACTAGTTTTAACAGTCATTTTAATAGCATGGTAATAAAGTTTATATTTAAGTCATTTTCCCCATATCTCAGCTTTCTATAGCCTCTCACTTTGTATTCTATCAGTTAATTATAATCATTAAATATTTCACTACTATACATTATTCTATCACACTGAGATGTAAAAGTACAGGCATCTATTAAGAGGGTGTGAAATAGATTTGAATCTTGAGGACTGGGTAATTCAGGCAAGTTCAAATATCTTTAATTTATTTTTATTTCTTAATTGATTTTTAGAGAGAGAGAGGAAGAGAGAGAAACATCCAGTGATAGTAAAACATCAGTCGGCTGCCTCCTGCATGCCCCCTACCTGAAATGGAACCCATAACACAGGCATGTACCCTGACCAGAAATCAAGCCAGCAACCTTTCAGTGCATGGGACGACGCCTGACCAACTGAGCCACACCATCCAGGGCTCAAGCAACTTTTAGTCATAGTTTTAACCTTCCAGTAGTTAGCTGTAATCTTAGGATATCAGTCACCCTTTCATTCCAATTTAAAACACCTCACAAATACCTGACAATAAAAGGCATAATGAATACTTTACAAACTCAGTTTTTCTAATGGAAGCTATTGACATTTATTTAAAAATTATTTAACATAACATACATGAATTCATTTAACAGGCTACCATTTGGAAATTGATAGATAGGAAAAAGGAGAAACATATTCTTTGAGTAAGTTTGTTACTTTTCTAAATAATTTCTCCCGAGCTAAATAGATAATGTAAATATAAGCAACTAAAATAATAAAGGGATATTTTCTATGTAAAATGTAAATTTAAAATTTAAAAGAACCTTTATTTCTTGTGGCTAGGTGGCAGCCTTTATAATACTAAAAACCAAAAGTATCAACATCCTTAACTCTGATGGTGTTTTAAAAAAAAAAAAATGTGTACTCCAAAGACAGAATAGACAGGCAATTATGGAGAAACAAGTCACAAAGATCACTTTTGGTGACTGTGTTTTTCTAGATTTCCAAGTAAGTTTGAGCTTCTCTGAACCAGTTTTGTGATGAGGCAGCTGAAATTCTCACAAAATCTCTGCCCATTAGTCCTCTCTTTCTCACAGGCCTAGCAAAGATATCTATAGTATTTGAAAAATAGCCCAACCCTTCAGAATTCCACAGTATTAAAATACTATAATTTGTACTTATTGTGTCTCAGATATGCATTGACATCAAACTAATTAAATACAATAGTACAAGTGTTGATTCTTGAAAGTGCTGTGTAATAGCTAGGGGACTTTTGGAGAAGAAAAATTAGGAATTACATGTCAGTGTTTATTATCAGTGTGATTAAGTATCAGTGACAAAAACATATAATTTTAGAATGATGAAGTGACTCCAGTAGTATATAAATGTAATAAGATGAATTTAATAGGGATAAAAATTATGTGCTGTGTTTAAGTTCTCATGACAGGGAAAGCCAAGTAGGCAATGGTGGCTACAGAATTTCCCTTTAAGTTGGGTTTGTTTAGGAGTGTCTGTCTGATGTTAAGAGCAAAAGGAAGTACCTTGAATCTTCAGTTATGAAGCAAGCTGTATTAATTAGTTTGCATGGAGTAACCACCTCAGAGTTTAGTGGTTTAAAACAATAATCATTTCTGGGGTCTCTGTTTTATTCCATTGACCTATATGCTGGTACCAGGGTATTTTGATGCAATAGATTTGTAATATAATTGATATTGGGTATTGTGATTCCTCCAATTTTGTCATTCTTAAGACTGCTGTGGCTATTTTAGGATGTCTTTTGATTCTATATAAATTTTTGGTATATTTGTTCTAGATCTGTGAAATATGTTTATGGTAATTTAAAAGGGATATGTTGTAATCTATAGATTGCTGTGGGTAATATGGACATTTTAATGATGTTAATTTTTCCAACCCATGAACATAGTGTATACTTTGAACTGTTTTCTTTCTCAGTGTCCTGTAGTTTTCTGAGTACAGGTCTTTTACCTCATTGGTTAGGTTTATTCCTAGGTATCTTATTTTTTTGTTGTTGCAATGGTAAATGGAGAGTGTTGGATTTTCTTAGTTTCTCTGAGAGTTCATTATTGGTATACTAGAGACCCAGTACATGAAATTCATGCATTCGGTGGGGGGAGGGCCCCTCAGCCCAGTCTGTACTCCCTTGCAGTCCAAAAGCCCTCAGAGGATGCCCAGAGTGTGCCTAAGCCAGAAGTTGACATCCCACCACCACTATGCTCTTCAGCCATAAGCCCAGCTCAGAGCTTCTGGCTGAACGGTGCTCCCCATGTGGGAGCACATTGATCATCAAGGGGCATCTGCCCCTGGTGGTCAGTGAGTGTCATAGCGACCAGTTGTTCTACAGTTTGGTCAATTTGCATATTAGCCTTTTATTACATAGGATTAAAATGCCATTGATTTCAGGATGTTAATTTTGTCTCCTGCTACTTTGCTAAATTATTAAATCTAATAGGTGTTTGATGGAGTCTTCAGGGTTTTCTATATACAATATCATGTCATTTGTGAATAATAACAGTTTTACTTCCTGCTTTCCTATTTGAATGCCTTTTATTTTTTATTTTTTCTGCTTTCTGTGGCTAGAACTTCCAGCATTATGTGGAATAAGTGGTGAAAATAGGCATCTTTGTCTTGTAAGTGTTCTTAAGAGAAATGCTCTTAGTTTTTACCCATTGAGTATGATGTTGGCTCTAGGTTTTTCATATATGACCTTTTAATATGTTGAGGTATATTCTCTCTTCCCACTTTGCTGAGAGTTTTTATCAAAAATGGGTGCTGGCCAAAACCGGTTTGGCTCAGTGGATAGAGCATCAGCCTGGGGACTGAAAGGTCCCAGGTTCAATTCCGGTCAAGGGCATGTACATTGGTTGCAGGCACATCCCCAGTAGGGGGCGTGCAGGAGGCGGCTGATCAATGTCTTTCTCTCATCTATGTTTCTGGCTTTCTATTCCTCTCTGTAAAAAAATCAATAAAATATATATTTTTTTTAAATTAAAAAATGGTTATTGGATTTTGTCGGGTGGAGAACTGAAGATTTGTTTGAAAACAGAAACATTTTTTTCCATGAACTGAGGTTTGACTGTACAATGAGGTATCAGAATGGCTACCATCAATAAATCAACAAATGACAAGTGCTGGCAAGGATGTGGAAATTAGAGAGCCCTAGTACACTGCTGGTGGGAATACATACTGATGTAGCCATTGTGCCTCACTGACCAGGCATTATGATGATTCTCTCTCATCATTGATGTTTCTACCTCTCTCTCCCTCTTTCTTCTTCTTCTTTCTTTTTAATGTATTTTTAAAAAATTATATAAAGAGTAAGTTACTATAAATGCAAATATTGTATGTTTTTTTACTGCAAATAATCAACAATTTTAAATATAGTTATTTGGAATTTTAAGTTTGAACATCTATTTCTAGGAGCTCTGCCAGTGCCGACCTGGAGAAGGAAATTGTTCCTGCTGCAAGGAATGTATGCTGTGTCTTGGGACCCTCTGGGATGAGTGCTGTGATTGTGTTGGTAAGTTGACATGAAGTAAAGTTTCTTAATATTTTTTATCTGAGAGTCCTGACTGCAAGCGATTTTAAAGAATATAAACGTATAGACGAGGATGTGAATAAGACATAATAGGTAGCCCTAGCTGGTGTGGTTCAGTTGGTTGAGCATCATCCCATGCACCAAAAGGTCAGAGCACATGCCCAGGTTGCGGGCTCGATTCCTAGTGAGAGGCTTGCAGGAGGCAGCCAACCCATGTTTCTCTCTACCTCTCTCTTCCTCTCTCTCTCAAATCAATAAAAACATTTAAAAAAACATAAGTATATAGAACATTATTTTATATTATATTTGCTTTATTAGGTGGTGTTTACATATAGGGTGGGGCAAAAGTAGGTTTACAGTTGTGAGTATATAAGAGTTTATTCTTGTATTATTTTTTATTTACCATATGAACAACTGTAAACCTACTTTTGCCCTACCCTGTTTATCTGTATTTTTATAGAAAATGATCTTAGAAAAAATTAAAAGTGCTTATTCTCAGGAAGTAGGAGTAGAGGAAAATAGGATTTTTTTTTACTTTTTAATTTTTTTACACTGTTGAATTTTTTATAAGAGGCATGTCTTAAGTTGTAAATAAAAAATAAGTACTTAGCATTTTAAAAATATATAGATTATCTTCCTTTTTATAAGACTAGAGGCCTAGTGCATGAACGAAATTCATGCATGGAAGTGGGTTCCTCAGCCCAACCTGCACGCTCTCCAATCTGGGAGCCCTCAGGGGAGCCCTCTCCACTCCAGGAGCCCTTATGGCATAGGCCCATTCCCCGTGGTTCCTGCTCTCTGCGGGGCCTGGCCGCTCTGCGCTCGCTCCCCAGAGGTTCTACGCGGCCCCTAGGCTCTCCGTGGCTGGGGTAGGACACTTGCCTCATCATTGCGGCAATGATGCAGGAATCCTGCCCTGGCCACTGTGCGTGCATGCATGCCCAGAGGTCCTCCGTGACCATGCCCAGAGGCCCTCTGCGCTGGGGCAGAACGCTTGTCCCGTTGCTGCAGCGACAAAGCAAGCATTCCACCAGCCTGCTCACACTGCCTGCTCTCAGTTGTTGCCCCCTCAGGACTGGTGGACTCCGGCGGGGCTGCACGGACTGGGCGCTGCCATCTTTGTGAGGGAGTGGTGGTTAATTTGCATATTATCTTTTTATTAAATAGGATTTCACTAACAAATCCTTCAGAAACTAAAATCTGTTTTTAACGTTTTCTGAGGAACAGTCTACGTAGTGTATTAAATTAAAAAATAGCAAGTTGCAAAAGTGTGTTTATGAAATGCTATAGTCTGTAGGTTTGTTTGTTTGTTTGTTTGTTTGTTTGTTTTAGAAAAAGAGGAACAGATAGAGAGATAGAAACATCAGCTGCCTCCTGTATGCCCCTACTAGGGATCGAGCTCACAACCCCGGGCATGTGCCCTGACAGGAATCAAACCAGGGATCTCTTGTTCATAGATCAATGCTCAATCACTGAACCACACTGGCCAGGCACCATTTGTGTTTTAGAAAGAAAATTTAATATAGGCTGTTGCTAGAGAAATACTCATCAGCCTCTCTCTGGTCAGTTAATTCTTTTCTAGCCTTAAAATTGAATTCAGGTATCTCCTTGACTCAGAAACCTTCCTCATTTGACAGAATTAGATCCTCTATTCTCTTCAGATTGCTCCTGTTACATGATATTGTACGTGCTTATTGTGATTGTTATTTTGCATGTCCTTCCTAATAGAGTATAAACTTTTTAAGAACAGGGATGGTATCATATTGACACCTAATTAATCTTGTAAAATTAATCTCTATTTTTATGAAAATGGGATATATGTACATATTTTAGATACATGCATACAATGCCAAAGTAACCCTGTGTCATGCTTGTTTTCTAATCCTTTGATCCTGTGCCAGAGACAACCACTTTCATCTTTTCAGTATTGTATTAGTTCTCCAATTCTAAATAATATCCTTATGTTATTTTCCTGATTTTTGATGTTAGAAACTATTGACTTCTTATTATGATAGATGATGACTTCACTTTCTTTATCTCTTATCTTTCCAATATAGTTTTATTACTACTTCTAGTTAAATCAGTAACTTAACAATCAATTGAGTAAAATAGTATTATACATTAGTTTGATACAAAATGGTATAAACATTGATTTATTCAATGAATAATCCTAGTATTTGTCTTTTTGTATTGGAGTATACGAACTGAGAGATTTCCTTATCTTTCAGGCTTTGTATTAATGTTTAAAATTTTGGTTTTTATTTTTAATTTCCAAGAGCCCTTCTGTGAATGTCCCTTTTGGGCAACATACTGTTCTTGTGTTATATATTTTTTTTTTCTTACCTTTCTGGGACTAATAATTACAGAGTGGTTGTTGTTGAAGTTTTTCCTTCTACTCTTTGCCCTATTTTCATTTCCTCAAATGTCTGGTGATCCTGGGCCATCCGTTTAGATGTAAAACTTAGTCCATTTTTTTTTTTTATTTGCTTCCTGAGTTTGGGTGACCTCCTTGCACAGGGACCATGCTAATCTTCTCTAATATTCCAATTTTAGTGTATGTGCTGCCAAAGTGAGCACAGGCTTAGTCACTTAGGACGTGGACTCGAGTTTGCCTCATTCTCAGGTGAGTGGAGGATGAGCTGGCTTGTTCATGGAGGAGCCCTCTCTACCTCACTGTCTATAGATCTTTCCCTTCAGGATTGTGCAGCTTTTTCAGAGAAGGATCGATGAATTTCTTGCCTGGGGTGGAACTGGAGTGATTTGGCCGGCTGCAAATGTTCTGGGATTCTCAGGGGCCACGTCAGCATACTGTCATTTACTCTTCTATTTCTTTTCATCCTTATCTCTACTCTCTAGTTCAGGGCTTCTTTGGTTTAATTTTGTAAAGAACAACCCTTTCATCTCCTGTAGTTGTGGAGAAGGCAGAAAGGGCCTAGAAGCATAACTGTACTCACATAAGCTTGCCTCTGCAATAATGCCTGGTGTCTCCAACTCCTGGGTCTTCCCAGAAGTCCGTGGCTACATTTGCCTGGGAAGGAGACTACTGAGTCCCTTACGTTTTGCTCTTATGTTCCTCCATGGAATTGGTGTTTCAGTTTGTTTTTCCTCACTGTTTCATAGAGAATTCTGAGAGAACCAGAACAGAAGTATCTTTTCCTCTGTGGTCTTAGACTGTGGCCAGTATAGTGTCTAGCACATAAAAGGTATCCAGCACATAGAAGTATTTTATGACTGTTAAATAAATGAATTCTTAATGTATTATTTTCTCAAGATAAACAGTTTATTCTGTGCATTTGATGGCTATAATTATTTTTATTATGTCAGGTCAACTAAAAGAAGCTTTAAATCATTTTATATCAATAATTGTAAGTTAATTTAATATGTACAATGAAAGCAAAGTAAGTTTATTAACCCCTAATGTGTATATATAAGCATTTAATTTAAACATGGATGCACTTACAAGTGCATTGCACTTATAGCATTGCCTAAAATAACATATGTCTGTGAGTGTGTTGTGTGTGTGTGTATGTGTGTGTGTGTGTGTGTGTGTGTGTGTGTGTGTGTGTTTTAACCATCGCACAGTGGTAACAGTACCATTCAACTTCTAGGAAAGGAGGTCTATAATTCTTCTGAGTAAGAATAATTATACATGCTCATATCTCTACAATTTTAGAAGCAACTTGTGTTTTCTGGGCTTGTTACCATTAAAAAAATTATTGCCCTTTAAGGATTGAATACCAGGTTTAAATTGTGAGTGAGTTTATAATGTAACTTAACCTTTCATCTTAAATTCAGTTAATCTTCCTATTTTCTAGGATGAAATGTAGATATTTCAGTTTCTTTTGTACAGCAATACTCTTTTTCTTGTAGGCACTTCTCTTCCAATTTAGGCTTTTTTGATGTTCTTTGCAAACCTGTGGCCACTCCTCCCTTCTAAGTTGAAACACTCCCCATACTTTTCATGGGTGGTGCACAGAACTCTGAAAGGACCAAATTAGAGGACAGCCTTCCCTTCCTGTTTAACTCTGGACTTTAGCTCATATGTTGTCTACCAAGCTTTGTCCTCCATCTGCCTTGTACAAGAAAATTAGTTTCTCTTTTCTGACTTTCTCTTATAGCTCGTTTTCATCCCTGCCATCCAATTTATTCCTCAGATCCCATGGATTTTGGAACCTAGATCTTTACCACAGTTTTTATTGTTGTTGTTTCGGTTCTGTTCATTTTGTTTTGGTGGAAAATGGGGACATCTGTAATAATGTAAATGATAAAAATAAAGTTAAAAGAGAGAGAAAAATAGTATCAGAATTCTGGGTACTGAAAGAGTTTGAAATGATTGCCTTGTCAACTGTTGCCATCTGTTTCCTGATTTTTTGGCCTCCCTGACTGGCATATGCAGAGCTACTTTCTTTAAATTTTTAGTATAATTTTTAGTATTTAAATTTTTGTTGTTGTTGTGAGAAAATGCCACAAAGTAACAAACTGTCTCAAGAAAATGATCATGAAAAGAAAGGAGAGTTCCAAAAATAAACCTAGTCAACTAAAGAAAAGCTCTGTAATAGTGATAAACTTCAGGATAATGGTGAGATGCTTCCCAGAAAGGTTTTATTAACTGATTTAAACTATGGGTGGTTAGTAACTCTCCACAGAAATTGACCCATTGTATGTAACGAATATGGGCAACTAAAGAATTTACAGAAATTTTAAAAGGTGACACCTCCCTCCAGTAGGATAGCCCTCAGGAAAAAATACAGAACTTGAAGAGTGCTTCAGGCAGGAAATGGAGGGTGAAACAGAAAACTTCTACCTGGCAAGCATTTACTTCATGTTGTTGTTTTTATATATATTTTATTGATTTTTTACAGAGAGGAAGGAAGAGGGATAGAGAGTTAGAAACATCAATCAGCTGCCTCCTTGCACACCTCCTATTGGGGATGTGCCTGCAACCAAGGTACATGCTCTCGACTGGAACCAAACCTGGGACCCTTCAATCTGCAGGCCAATGCCCTATCTACTGAGCCAAACCGGTTAGGGCCATGCTTATAGGTTTTAATGCAGTGTATTGAGAGTTAAATTAGAATTGTTTTTTGGGGAAGAACTAAGATGGCGGCATAGGTGAACACCTAAACTGCGGCCTTGCACAACAATTTCAAAACTACAGCTAAAAGACAGAAAGGATATCACCCAGAACCACAGGAAAACTGGCTGAGAAGAAATTCTACAACTAGAAGGAAAGAGAGGAGCACATGGAGACTCAAAGGAGCTGCAAAAAGCTGAGGTACAGAGACACTAAAAATTAAACATACACTGACTGAAATAAAAAATAGTATACAAAGACCTAACAGCAAACTAGAGGAGCACAAGAATCAAGTCAAAGATTTGAAATACAAAGAAGCAAAAATCACTCAACTGGAAAAGCAAAAAGAAAAAAGAATCCAAAAATGTGAAGATACTTTAAGGAGCCTCTGGGACAGCTTCAAGCGTACCAACATCAGAATTGTGGGGGTGCCAGAAGAAGAGAGAGAGCAAGATACTGAAAACCTATTTGAAGAAATAATGACTGAAAACTTCCCCCATCTGGTGAAAAATAGACTTACAAGTCCAGGAAGTTCACAGAATCTAAACAAAAGGAATCCAAAGAGGACCACGCCAAGACACATCATAATTAAAATGCCAAGAGTAAAAGACAAAGAGAGAATATTAAAAGCAACAAGAAAAAAACAGTTAAGGACCTACTATTGTTAGCCGATTTCTCAACAGAAACTATGCAGGCCAGACGGGAATGGGAAGAAATATTCAAAGTGATGAATAGCAAGAACCTACAACCAAGGTTACTCTATCCAGCAAAGCTATCATTCAGAATTGAAGGTCAGATAAAGAGCTTCATGGATAAGGAGCAAAAGGAGTTCATCACCACCAAACCAGTATTATATAAAATGCTGAAAAGTATTCTTTAAGAAGAGGAAGAAAAAGGTAAAAGATAAAAATTAGGAACAACAAATACATATCAACAAGTGAATCTAAAAATCAAGTGAATTAAAAATCTAATGAACAGAATAAACTGGTGAATATAATAGAATCAGGGTCATAGAAAGGGAGTGGACTGACAATTCTCAGGGGGGAAAGAAGTGTGGAGGGTGTGAGAAGAGACTGGACAAAAATTATATACCTATGGATGAGGACAGTGGGGGAAGGTAAGGGCAGAGGGTGAGGTGGGAACCAGGTAGAGGGGAGTTATAGGGGGGAAAAGAGGAACAATTGTAATAATCTGAATAGTAAAGATTTATTAAATTAAAAAAATTAGAATTGTTTTTTACCTAAGTTTATTAAATGCACAAAACTCAGTTGTTGTTTTTTTAATGCAATGAAATCTGTAATGACCACTGGAGTTTCTTTAAAGTTCAGTAGCCCTAGCTGGTTTGGCTCAGTGGATAGAGTGTCAGCCTGCGAACTAAAGAGTCCCAGGTTCGATTCTGTTGTGGGCTTGATCCCCTTTGGGGCATGTGCAGGAGGCAGCCAATCAATGATTCTCTCTCATCACTGATGTTTCTATCTCTCTTTCCCCCTTCCTTCCTCTCTGAAATAAATAAAAATATATTAAAAAATAATAAAACAAAGTCTCAGTAGATGTCGAGTTTAATTTTTCTGTTGAACTATGTTGTTTGCCTTTTTATCACTGATTACTGATTTTCATTAATTATGGAATCTGAAAGAAGAATATGCCATGTACATTTATATAAACAAATATTCTAAGTATTATTTAAATTATTATCAGAGAAGTGAACACAAAATCAGGCTGCATCATAATCTTGGCTCTAGTCCTAGATTATATAACATTAGACAAATCATTTAATTTAACTGGGCATATTTCCTCCTTTATGAACAAAAGAGTCATATTTGATTATTTAATCCATGACTCTGTCACACAACCTAAATCATAAAAGTTTAGGCATATTGAAAGATTTTACAAAGAGCATGCACACAACCTTATTATCTCAGTTCCGGCATGTTCCTTAAACTAAAAAATGTGGAAAACACAAAATGGTTTTTCCTTCTACGTTTATAAAATATAGGAATTTATAAATTTCATCTAACTTTTCAAACTTAATCTGGGAAAAAAGAAAAACTCCATTTTTGACCTAATTGATGCTAAGCAAGAATGAAATATCATTTAGTCTTTAAAAGTATAATATTGCCTGGACTAGGTGTGTTGGTTGGGCATTGGTTCCCAGTACGATTCCTGGTCAGGGTTCATGCCATTTGTTGCAGGCTTGATCAGTAGTGGGGAGCTGCAGGAGGCAGCCAATAGATGTTTTGTACTCAATCCGATCTTTATCTCTCCCCCTCCCTTCCTCTCTCTCTAAAAGTCAATTTAAAAATCTTTTTAAAACAATATAATCAAGACTGGTTTGGCTCAGTAGATAGAGCGTCGGCTTACGGACTGAAAGGTCCCAGGTTCCATTCTGGTTGGGGGCATGTACCTTGCTTGCGGGCACAACTCCAGTAGGGGGCGTGCAGGAGGCGGCTGATCGATGTGTCTTTCATTGATGTTTCTGACTTTCTATCCCTCTCCCTTCTTCTCTGTAAAAAATCAGTAAAAATATATATTTAAAAAAAACAAAACAATATAATATTCACAAAAGAAAGTCCAAAGAACTCTGTTCAGTGTTATTGCTACTATACACAACCTGCCCCAAAACATAGGGGTAATAATAATAGCTTAATTAGCTCCCAAACCTGCATTTTGGGCATGGTTCTTTAGGTAGCTCTTTTCTGTTCCACATAGTGTCAGCTGGGACTGCTGGAAAGCCGGGTTTGGTTAAACAGCTTTCTCTTCTGTAACAAAATTCCTCTAAAAAGTTTCTATGGTCACCATTTCTTATTCTTTTCTGCCATTTTCTCTTTTTAAAAATACTTTTTAAAAGCAATCATTTTGAAATCATTTCAAATGTAGAGAAAATTTGCCAGAAGGGTAAAAAAGACTCACCCCTTCACTCTGATTCCCCAGTTATTAACATTAATGAATTTGCTCCATTACTTAGTAGCCCTTTCTCTGCGCGTGGGTACACACACACACACACACACACACACACACACACACACATTTATGGGCACACACCCTCATGATCATTCATCTCTTTTGAATATTTGGAAAGCAGGCTTGATAGATGATGTCCCATCATTACTAAATACTACAGTCTGTATTTTCCAACAGTAAGGATATTTCTCCTATATAACTAGCATATAACCCTCACAATCACAAACCCCATTTATATTTTGCCAACCGTTTCAACAGAATCTCTTGTTCCTTTCTGGTCCAGTATTTTATTTATTTAGTTGTCCTATCTCCAAACTCATTCAACTGAAACATTCTCTTAGTCTTTCCCGTGGTGGTTTAAAGACTACAGACTGTATGTTACGTAGGATGATCCTCAGTTTTGATCTACCTAATGTTGACTGATGATCATACTTAAGTCACACGTTCTTGGCAACAGTATCACTTGAAATGAAGCTATGCAGAACATTAAGGGACACACAACATCAAACTGTCCCATAACTGACGATGCTAACCTTCATCTACTGGTTACACTAGTGTCTGCCAGATTTTTCCACATTAATTAACCCCTTTGTGATGGATTAGTATTGTGTAGAGAGTTTTCCAAGAGTACATCAATATGTTCCTCATCAAACCTCCACCCACTAGTTTTTACCATCCATTGACAACTTCCATCTGAACATACACTTCTATGATTGTTGCCAGGATTTTCTATTGCCTTCATTCCTTCTACATTTATCAGTTGGCACTCAAATAAAAGGAAGAGCTTTCCATTCTCCTCCATGTCTTCATTCACTTATTTATAATATAAGGACTCATCAATTTCTGTTTTATTCACAAAGTGGTAATCCATTTCTGTCATTTCTTATTTTAGTGGTAAATTATCATTTTGGCCAGTGGGGTAGCCCATTTTAGTTGCCTCCTGTGTTTTTCAACATGTCCCACCCTTCTTTACTTTCTGGCATGCAAAGGGTCATTTTATACTTTCCAGGATCCATCCCTAGAATCATTCTTTTCTCCAAGGACTTCTGGTTCCTCTTAGTGGAGGATGGGTACTTAGAAAACAAGTATGGGAACTCCATGTGCTTGATGCTCCTGGTGTGTCATCTCTTCAAGTCCCTCTCAACAGCAACAAAAGCTAGAAAAATAAGTATAATGCTAGACATCACATAATTTTAATATGTTGGAGCTTTGATTGCAGGACAATAACTAATAAGAGTTCACGACATTACAATTAGTGAAAAGAGTAAACTTACTCTCTTTGCCCTCACACCCCCAGGTATGTGTAATCCTCGAAATTATAGCGACACGCCTCCCACTTCAAAGAGCACAGTGGAGGAGCTTCATGAGCCAATCCCTTCTCTCTTCCGGGCACTCACCGAAGGAGACACTCAGTTGAACTGGAACATCGTTTCCTTCCCTGTTGCTGAAGAACTGTCACATCATGAGAATCTGGTTTCATTTTTAGAGACTGTAAACCAGCCACACCACCAAAATGTGTCTGTTCCCAGCAATAATGTTCACGCACCTTATTCCAGTGACAAAGGTAATTATGGCCAACAGTTAACTTTTTCTATCCTGCCCCCTCACTTTCTGTGTGGTCTATGAAGCCTATATTAAGGTTATTTTTTTAAAGTAGTTTTTTGGTTTTGAGTTTGTATACTCTTAAGTAAACTCTGGATTTTAACAACCCCAAATCCCTGAGTAGATAAGAAGGCATGTCAAGCATATTGTCATAAGTCCTTCATACTCATAGTGATAGAGTCTATAATAGGAGATAGATACATGGTCCTAATTTTGATATATGTGTTAGATTTTAATTGTTCTTTTCATAAGAGAGTAAAAGAGCTGTTTACTTACTACAGTATTGCTCACCATTAGGTAACATTCAAATTGTCCTTAGAAATCAGATTTTCATGATAGCCTTGGTACCACAAATGATGCCAGGTAATCAGCTAAATGTCCTTATAAGCAAGATGTTATTACAGACATCTAATTGCCAGGTATAAATTAACCACATCAATTCTCCGTGAATAATATTGGTCAGAAGGGAAACTAAAGGAAAGAATGACATATACAACTTTGAGAAACATATTAAAAAACATTGGTTAGGATAGATCATACTTTTATTTTGGAATGAAAAAGGCATGTAACTTTTAAAGTCTGTGATATTTTCAGGTAAAAAGTTTTACAATTTTATTGTGGAAGAATAAGGCAGTTGTAAGAATTGCAGTCATTTATCAAACTATGAGGTAAATTATGTATAAACAGTATAATTTATGCTTTTTTTTTGTGCCTTCCATTTCAATCCTACATGTCTAAAATAGTATGAACTTTGGCCATTGATAGTAAAGGCAAAACAACTGTTGTTAATCATACACAAAGTAAGAATTCTTATTTCTGTTCAAGTTGAAGTACTCCATAAGACAAATTCTTATGGAAGATGTCATAAATGAATGGAATGTGTCTTGCTACCATTTTCCCCATGACTATAATGTAAATAATCAACATAATAGATACTAAAAATTCATAAAATTTTCTCAAAGATTATTTAAATTCATGAAATAATAATCAGGAAGGTTATCACCCTTCAAGACAGAGCTAAAGTTTCTCCTCTGTGACACCTTCCCTAGATGCCCGTCCCCCCAGATAGAGTTAGCCACTTCCTACTCCTCCCACATTTACAGTTTGATTTGTTGTCTGTTAACTTATAGGTCTAACAATTTCTACTTAGTTTCTTGAATTCTCTGATTACTCTTTGATTCCCTCATAGCTATTCCCTAGAAGAAAGTCAATAAATAATAATATAATAAGTAATGAAGTGAGTTTGGTAAGTACCAATAACTTGGAGATTTAAATGTTCCCCACCCCACTGGCTCACTGGTGACCTCTGTAGTTTGCCTGGCATAGTGCTCTGCCAGTCTCAGTTCCCCTCTTTTACCAGATCCCATCTTCTAGAGCCAGTGGTGGTTCTTCTATCTTCTGATGCCAACTGTCCACTGTAGTTGGACTTGCCTCCACTCCATCCCTGTGCATACTACACTCATTTCCTTGTGACTTTCCTTATTTTGTTACGTGGTAGTTTTGCTTTTAATTCTAATATATGCCCAGTTTTTTGCCATTAAGCCTTCCCTTATTATTCAGACCCCTGGTGATTTATCAGTTCTATAAATGGCTCTGTGAAATAACTTAGCCTTTAGTCATATACTCTCTATTAATGGTTTGTATTGTCCTTTATTTATTTATTTCAGATAAATAAATCCTTTGAGCTAGGTAGTCATATGGGGTTAACCACCAGGAGAACTTAAATTGAAACAATCAAAAGTGGTTGCTTGGAAAGCAGGAATAGAAATTGTTAATAGAAAGAAAAGTATTTTCTCTTTTTATTTTTACTGCAGTTCAACTTTTTATTTTAATAGAATCAGAATATGCACAACACATATAGTGCTAGCATCTAAAATAATACAATAAGCAATTACTAAAACTGCAGGGACTTGAGGTTCAATCCTTACATTCAGCAAGTTTAAATCCATTTTTACATTTTTGAAACCTTATAACTGAAAATATTGCTTACTAATAGAACTTGCTCAAATGCTATTGCTGATCATACAAGTCACTAATTATGCCAATACAACAAAGATAACTACATTTTTGAGGATTGCAATATGCCAGACATTTAGTGGGGGTATGGGGGAAATACACACAACTAAACAAAACTCGCACAATAAACATCTGAAAATCTGGACACTACATGTCAGTGTTTTGAAGTATTTCACTAATATCTTAAGACAAGTGTATCAAAACCTTGGCATGATTTAATTTCAAGTCAGTTTCGTTTTTACTAATGTCAGAAAGTTATGATTACGCTGCCAATGCCCAGTCTGCTTAATTTAACTTAAGAGTTTAATAGCTAATGCTGAATTGCTAGTCATTCATCATCATTTGAATTACTTAAGTTTGTTTTATTTTATTATAAATTCTCAGTATAAATTCAGAACAGCATTTTTCTTTTAGTTGGAAAATTCTCTCATAGGAAATCTTATTAGAAATGTCCAGTTTAAAAGGCATATGTTGGTAAGCCCAGTAATCTAACTTTCAGATCAAAGTCTGAAACATAATGAAGTGACTAAGTAAGCCCTTTGCGTTCTTCAGCTGGGGCGGGAGCATGGCTTCCTTCTCCATGTAGTTAACAAATGAGATCTTTTTTCTTGTACTTCACCTGTTGTTCTGTGCAGACTAGCAATAAGAGAACTAAGATAAAATAACTGTTAATAGTATCCAGCTAAGTACTAAAACATTTATTTCTTATTTCTTGCTCTGAAATCTTAATTTTTTATTTTTCAGAACACATGTGTACTGTGGTTTATTTTGATGACTGCATGTCCATACATCAATGTAAAATATCCTGTGAGTCCATGGGGGCATCCAAATATCGCTGGTTCCATAACGCCTGCTGCGAGTGTATTGGTCCAGAATGTATTGACTATGGTAGTAAAACTGTCAAATGTATGAACTGCATGTTTTAAAGAAAGCAAAGAAATGGAAACCAAAGCAATTGCGTTAAAAAAAAAAAGGTACGAAAGCTTTTCACTGATGTCTGCTGGTTGCATCAGAATGCCAGCAGGTTAAGAAGATGTGAAGAATTTGGACTGAGTTGCTTTTAAAGTATGTAAAATTCAGCAATGTTTTAAATTGTGATAACTGCTCATATTGATTTTACTGTCCACTAGCAACAAGCCCCTTCTTCTGTTTGTTTCCCATTAGAGTACTGGGGATTCTAAAGGGAAACAAATGTAAAAATACATGTTCAACTTTGGTCACATGAGAAGCAATTGCATGGAGAATACTTGAAAGAGCTGAGGTTTCTAACAGAAAGCCTTTTCTAACATGCCAAAAACCTTTTGTGTGGGAAGTGTTAGAGCATGTGAACATAAGTTATGATTTCTTCATGTACTACTAGGACACTGAGTTTTTATAGTTGTATGCCATTCTTTACTGTGCCTTGTTTATCTGTTCTATAAATAGTGTAGCTATCCCAATGCATTACCCTGAGAATTCATTAAAATCATCATAAAAAGCTTAATTTTAAACCTTTTTAATGTTGATTTTAGAAAGGAAATGCTTATTTTGTTTTACAATTTAAAATTCTTACTAATAGAATCCATCCTATAATATACATAATTTGGGGAAAGGGTTAGGAAAGGTTTCTCCTTCTCTTCCATCCCCCTGCCCAAAGTGCTGATATAGGTAGTAACGAAGAATATTTACCAAGAATTTCAGGGCACACCTAGGAAACCGCAGTAAATATGCTGCTAAAATAAATTGTTAGAAAGTTTAAGCATTTCTCTGACTTAAGGTACCAGCGTAAAGAGCACTAGGAATGGGAAGTGACTGCCAGATCAGACTCCGCATAGAGCAGCAAAGAAACAATTTGTCCCTTGTACAGAAATGGCAAAGGTGAAACTGTGCTCAGGCAAAGCCTGAGCCCACTCGGCCTCAGCACACACAGCCACGTTCTGCTATGGATGAGTGATAAGAGGCGCTAGAGAAGAAAACTCACGGGTATGAACTGGAAGGTCGAAAATACTGGGGATTCTAATGGGAAACAAACGTAAAACTATTTACATTAATTATTTTGTTATCTTGTAATCTTTTTTTAGGTTTATATCTAGATCAGATGTTCTTATTAAATATCCAGTAGGAGGTTAAGATTATGAAACCAAAAAAATCTTTGTTCAAGATAACATTAACTTCAAATACACTACAGAACATTTTGTCAGCTTTTTATATAATGCTTCAATAAGGATAGGCTTAACTACTGTGTGCCCTTCAAGCATCTAAAACATATTTATATTACAGAGACTCTTAACTTTACAAAATTATTCGTTTTGCAAATAGGACACATTTGAATTACACCTAACTTTTTAGGAATATCTTTGTATGTCTAAATATTTACTACATAAAAATAGATGATGCTATTAGACACTTTGTATTTGTATTCATTATCTGACCGTAGTGAGTTACAAGATCATATGTACTACTTTGATGAGCTATTCTCATAAAGTTAGAAGCCTTAATATCTTTTCTGCTCTGTCAGGTAACTCTAATGAATACTCAAGGTACTTTAGCTTTTTATAAAGTTGAAATTTAGATAATGTTTTTTAATAGGAAGACATTGGGATATCCTTTTCTTACTTTTACCTAGAATGCCTCTCTTTAAAGTGCCTTAAAACATTTTAGCTCCCTTTTTTCATTTTTACCAATAAAGGTGAAAATTTTTTGAACTTAAAAAAGTTTTAAAGGAGTCTGTAGCCTGTTGGTTCATTCAACTTTGCAGTTTTTCAAAGTAATTTTATGTTTATGAATAGAGGATTGCTTTATTAACAACATGCTTAATGTTTTCTTAAATACAGTAACAAACTTTTTGAAACTGCATTTATCATCTTTTTTAGGTCTTCATCATTAAATTTTTAAATGTACTTTATCTTTTTCCCCTTACATTGGGAAGATAATTTCTTGACCCATATTATGTTTTAATTGATTTTTTCATATTCTCTTTCTCCCAATAGAAATTATCCCTAAATCTAATGCTTAATTTTTCTAGTTTATGAAGGTGTTGAAACACAGAGTTCATCTGAAACATTCCTTTTCAGATTTTGAATAACAATATTTTTTTCAAATTAAAAGTATAACATTTGGGAAGCAAGTAGCACCACTAAAATATAGACCTATTACCCTTCTAAGCACAACTCACTACCATATAGAAGCCCTAGTTAAAAAAAAAAAATTATTTTTCTTTTAAATAAAAAATTAGGTTCTTACTTTTTTATGACCAAATTAAAAACTCTAAACTTTAAATCAGTAGGCATTATAAAAGCCATATATAAAAGATTCTTTCCTATAGTAAAACCTGTCCTTGCTAGCAGGTTTTTCTGCCCCATCTTCTATTAACATCTAATTATACTGAAACTATAGGAGCACCAAATCAAATGGTAATTCAAATAAATTAAGTCTTTGTTTACATAAAATGCTTTAAAGGAGAGGCCTTCATTTAGAAATATGATTTCCAAGGTTTCAGAAAACAAAATTGATGAGATGTTAGACTATTTGAATAATTATTTATAAATCACAGTAGCATTAAAATGGAGAAAAGAAATGAAACTTCTGAAAAATGAGATAAACATATAAACAAGTCATATTTAAAAGTTGTTTTTTATTAAAACTTCTTTGAATATTTTAAAATCTATTCTGAATTCCCATGAGTCTATGTTTGTTGTATTTTACATGATCTACAACATGTAAATTATGTACTTTTTTCTTTTGTTGTCCCTATGAACAAAAAAGTATTTTAATAAAAAATTGAAATGAGTGTGTATATTTTGTAAACTTCAGCATAGAACATCAAAATAAGTTTGAGGTTTCTGTCTAGTGAAGTTATTGTTTAAGGTATCAGCTGAAGCATGTCCCTTCTCTGGATGTTCCTACAGACTCTGTTGGAACAAAAATTTGTAGCAGTTTGTGCTCTGCTTTTCCAAAATATGCTTTATTCCAACACAGTGTAATCTTTGAAATGAAATGATTAGCTGTGCTCCTTGCTCCGAAGGCCGTGTAATGATAACTAGCCTCACAACTGTCTGATGGTTGGAAGTAGTTACAGAAAGGTCACAGTAGGAAAATAGCTCCCAGCTTGCCCATAGTAGTCCTCCTCTCAGGGTGATATTAGAATTACCATTTCACAGAATCCACATTTTGACAGCCTAATGAATGGGGGATCCAGAGACCAGAAAATTCAAGAGGACAAGGTTACCAGCCTGAGTGACTTAAAGGTATGACACAGATCTGGCGAACCTTGGGGGTGTAGAATTATCTCAAGAAAGGTAGTACATTTGGTCAGGAAAGCTGCTTTATCATTGAAGGTGTCCCATGGCAGTTTGTCTGTGGAGCCGAACGGCAGAGGGTCAACCTGGAGATGCAAAGTAGAGAGGGAATATCTCTAAGCTTGAAAAGTCAGCAGTACCCGACAAGGCCAGACAGGTGCACTGGCCAAGGCCACACCTGGCATGTTTTGAGTTTCTAAGCTGCCAGACACACCCTTAGCTGTGGGTGTTAGGCGTGATGACTCAGACGTTTAGATTTTTCCTAACCAATAAAAAAATAAATTCATCTCACATTATTTTACTTTGAACTCTGTACTGGAAGGATGGAGTCAGCAATAATTCTAAGGTCTTTTAAGATGAGAATTCTCAGTGCAGAAGCAAAGAGAAAAAAGATTTCTGCCCTCCCACACTGGCACTGTAACTCAGAGTGCAACCTGGGAAAATGCAGAGCCCCCGCCGGTCAACAGGGACAGAAATCTCCTCACTTGACTGAAGGTAGCCACCGAAGTTAGACACAGACACCACTGAAATACCTTTAGGGCAGAAATTGTGTTTCCGACCCTCCTCACCTCTGTACTCCACGCTGCAGCAGAGTGAAGGGTCTAAAATATGGGAGCAGGCAGTTATGCCCCAACCCAGTTTCATTTTGAGCAAATAGCAAGGCCTTTTTGCTCCTACCCAGTAGGAAGTAGGAGCAGCACAGACAACCTGCCTTTTGGTGTATTTTTAAATATATATATTTTTTAATTTCAGAGGGGTGGGGAGAGGAACATCAATGATAAAAGAGAATCAATTAGCTACCTCCTATATGCCCCCCATTGGAGATCAAGCCAGCAACCCAGGCATGTACTGTGATCTGGTTCGTTGGTGGACACTCAACCAATGAGCCACGCCTTTTGTTTTCCAGAAGACTTGCCTGCTCTAAGGGATTTGGCTGGAGCAGGGAGAATGCAAGTGATTTGGGGGCCCTGAGAGAGAAAACTGGAAGTAGCACGGGTCTCCCAAACTCTGCAGCCTGCCTCAGGCTCAACATGTCCTAGAAGAAGCTAAAGTTCTAAGACTTGCCCAGCAGCTCACGAGGACGCCTGTCCTGTGCCTACAGTTGCTTTTTTCTAGAGGTTTCAACCAGTGAATATTAGCAGCTCAGCTCAGCCCTCATTGTCCAGGGCTCCCCAAACTAGGATTATGTGAGACCCCAGCGAGATATGTGACAGATCCTCTCTCATGACAGACGTTGGATGAGATGGTGCTCAGGGTCAGTTTTTAAGTTAAAGAAAATGAAGAGGTGTGAAGTGTTGCACTCTTGGGTTCGCAGAATGGCAGCTCTGTTCCCAGCCACATCATCTCACACCACCCTTTCTCCTTCTCCCTGTCCCCTTGCGTCTCTCTGTGCCCTTCTGCAGCACACCGAGTTCATTCCACCCTTGGGTTTTGCATGAGTTGTTACCTCTGCTCTGTCTGCTTTTTATGCAGATTTTGGTTTCTTGTTCTTATTCAGGTCTCAGCTCCAATATTTCCACCACCATTTCTAAAGTAGCTGCCCCCCGCCAAAAAATAATAATAAAGTAGCAGCCTCTTCCTTCATCAATCCTTTTACCCTGTTTCATTTTTTTTAACAGCAAGTAACTCTCCAAAAGTATGCCTCAGCTCGGTTGGCGTGGGTGAGTGGTTAAGCATCGACCTTTACAGCAGGAAGGGGGTCATGGTTCAATTTTCAGTCAGGGCACATGCCCATATTACAGGCTCAGTCCCCGGTGAGGGTCATGCAGGAGACAGCTGATTAATGAATCTGTAATGACTCTCATCATTGATGTTTCTGTCTCTCCCTATCTCTTCCTTTCTGAAATCTTAGACACAGTTCCCCAGCACCCTAAGACGGCAGGCACAAACTGTTTTATGGATGAATGAGGGATAGCACATCCTAGCACACTTCTGCAACTCCTCAGCGGGCCTCTTTGGGCCCACCATCTGGTCCTGCTGACCCGCCAGGCCTGCCTGAGACCTCCTCCTTTCACAGTCCAATTGCAGTCCCACTGAGCCACATCAGTCCTCCTGTCAGCGCTGTTTCACCAGCCTGGGGCACTTCCCTCTGCGCCCTCCCCTTACACTTTCACTGACTTACTCATACAGGTCTCAGGTCATTATTCTAGATTCTCTAAATCATCCCTAGGTTGAAAAACAGGTTCCTGTTGAGCAAGACAGTTAACTCATTTCTGATGACCAACTGAAAATGGATTGAGGCCAGATTAGTGGACAGGACTTGAGCCAAGATTTGGCCAGACATGCCCAAAAAACATGGCCTGAAGGGAGGGCCTGCCCCTGGAGGAGTAGGACAAAATATATATTCTTTATGGACAACTAACTAACGAAGAGCATGCCCATTATTCTTCCCAAATGTGTCAATCAAGTTATTGTCTGCCCCCCGGGGCTGTGGCAATAAATACAAAGGGTGAGGGCAGAGAAAAGCCCTGTGGGACATCACATTACTTCCTACCTGGGAAGGAAACATCAGGGTTGGGGGGGGGGCGGATATTCTCAAAGAAGTAGCCCGATAACCCAGGTCTTTTAGGTCCAAATTATACACATTACCTCCTTTTTCCCACCTTCTCAGAGACGTCTGCACATCCCACGGAGGTTAATAACAAAATTGGGCTTTGCATATCTTTATTAAGATATGTTTTTGTCTTTTCCTCTCAGTACCCTTTGATGAAATCCTCAGGTATGGAAATGTCTTTAGGAAAACAAGAGCTCGGAACCTGATGAAATCCTATATCTATTCCTGTTCCAACGATCATACAACTGCTTTTAAATTAATATCCTACTGGATTTGGGTTATTTCAAGATGCTTTTGACTAACTCGTGGCACAACTTTGAGGTTTTTCTATAGCTACAGATTTTTGCCAGAGTATCATTCTGATGTGTTTCATTTCAGTGATTAAACCTTTACGTCTGTGGCCTCTTTTGTATACGTTTTATACTTCTGGAGTGTAAGCTTGTGTCCATCAAGACTCCTTGCCAGCCCAAGGTAGCCTGGATTGTGGATATATACTTTGTGGGAAGAGTTTTGTATCTGAAACTCCCCCATGGGTTACCAACCTAGAAAACCTGAATTTCTTGGTTTACAGGACTTACGTATACATGGGTAGTAGACATCTGAAATCCAGAGCAGCACGCAGGTGCATGATCATAAATTCTCAGGGAGACAGTTCCTCATCCTTTGTTCTCCCATTGCCAGAGAGAATTGTTTCCAGTTCATATTTTGGGGGACTCTTGAAAGGGTTCCAGCTTCCTGGGCAAGGTGGGGGTATAAGAGAAGGGAAAGCAGAGAATCCAAGATGGCGGCATAGGTAAACACCTACACTGCTGCCTCGCACAACAATTTCAAAACTACAACTAAAAGACATCATCCAGAACCACAGGAAAGCTGGCCGAGTGGAAATTCTACAACTAGAAGGAAAGAGAGTGGCTCACAGAGACCCAGAGGAGCTGCAAAAAGCTGAGGTACGGAGACGAGCATGGAGAGAGCGGGTGCCGGAGAACCTGGCTGGCTTTCTCTGGCAGGAGACTCCCAACAGCATTGAACCCCTTATCCTACGACACTAAACCCCAGATCCAGCCGAAACTCATACGGGGGGGAGTTTGGACTCTGAAAAGGGAGAGGTGCACGGAAATTTAGGGGAGTCACAAAAAATCAGAGATCTGGTGGCGTGCACAGCACTGCCGCAGAGGACCAACTGCTGATTGTGCCGCTGGCTTTTACGAGTGGGCGGGAGACAGAGCCTCCCAACTGCGTCACTTCTGACTCCACTAAACCCCAGTTTCGGGCAAAACCCTGGGGACACAGACTCATATGGTCCCAGAGCGGAGGGGCAGCAGTCTAGAGGCACTGCGAGAGAAAGCGTGTGCACAAGGACTGCTCCGGCGATTACCCAGTCACGTGAGACTCAAGGGCTGTGGAGGGCGGGGCCCACTGGAAGGCAAGGCGGTCCCTTAAGCCCTGAGACTCCACCCATCCTAGGCTCAACAGAGAGACTTTTGCAGTTTTGCAAGTCTGGTATCATAAGGCTGAATCCAACACAGAAGTTCTCCCAGCATAGTGAAAATGCCGAGACAAGGGGAAGGATCACAAACAAAAGAAATGGAGGGAAACAAACGTCTGGATATAGAGTTCAAATCACGGTTATAAGGTTTTTCAAGAATATCCTAGAAAAGTTTGATAAAGTTAGCGAGACCCAAGAGGAGATGAAAAAGAACCTACTAGAAATGGAAAAGGATCAACTAGAAATTAAACATACGCTGACTAAAATAAATATTATACAGAGACCTAACAGCAGACTAGAGGAAGGCAAGAATCAAGTCAAAAATTTAAAATATAAAGAATCAGAAAACACTCAACTGGAAGAGCAAGAAGAAAAAGAATCCAAAAATGTGAAGATAATGTAAGGAGCCTCTGGGACAGCTTCAAGCGTACCAACATCAGAATTGTGGAGGTGCCAGAAGAAGAGAGAGAGCAAGATACTGAAAACCTATTTAAAGAAATGACTGAAAACTTCCCACATCTGGTAAAAGAAATAGACTTTCAAGTCCAGGAAGCATACAGAACCCCATATAAAAGGAATCCAAAGAGGACTACACCAAGACACATCATAATTAAAATACCAAGAGCAAAAGACAAAGAATATTAAAAGCAGCAAGAGAAAAACAGTTCATTACCTACAAGGGAGCACCCATACGATTGTTAGCCCATTTCTCAACAGAAACGATGCAGGCCAGACGGGAGTGGCAAGAAATATTCAACATGATGAATAGTAAGAACCTACAACCAAGAATATGCTATCCAGCAAAGCTATCATTCAGAATTGAAGGGCAGATAAAGAGCTTCACAGATAAGAAAAAGCTAAAGTTCATCACCATCAAACCAGTATTATATGAAATGCTGAAAGGTACTCTTTTAGAAGAGCAAAAAGAAAAAGGTAAAAGATAAAAAATTATGAACAAATACATATCAACAAGTGAACCTAAAAATCAAGGGAATTAAAATTTTGATCAACAGAATAAACTGGTGAATATAATAGAATCAGGAGCACAGAAAGGGAGTGGATTGATCATTCTCAGGGGGAATGGGGTGAGGGGTGTACAGGGAGAGACTGGACAAAAATCATACACCTATGGATGAGATCAATGGGAGGGAGATAAAGGTAGAGGGAGGGGTGGGAGCGGGGTGGAGGGGAGCTATGGAGGGGAAAAAAGAGAAACAAATGTAATAATCTGAATAATAAAGATTCAATTTAAAAAAAAAGAGAGGGGAGAGGCCTTCTAAGCTATACTCCCTATATTGTATGGACCTGTTCTTCATCATCTGTCTTTTTTCTTGCCAAATTAAGATTCGAGTCTCTTGGTTACTGAGATCAGCTAACACCCCCAGGGCAGGAGTAATCACTGTACCAGTCTGGCATTTAGCTTCAGAGTCAGATTTTTTTGGTTCTGATCTAAAGAGCTGCCTTAAAGAAAGGTCTGAACACGTACTTTCCAATATAAGAATGTACGTATTAGCAAAGTTGAGTTTTCAGAGAAGGATAGTGTCAAGATTTCAAATTTGTAGTAGACATTAACTAGAGTAACTTCCTTCTCCCTATGACCTCGAGGTGGCTTCTTCTGTGTTGTAATTACCCAGCATTCCAGTCACAGCTGATTGACCCTGTGGTCAAGACACCTGACCTAAGTGAGGAAAGCCTACCTCTAGCTCCAGAACTTGAAAGTTGAAGACAATAACCCAGAAACCCAGTCACATTTATGACACCCTCCGGAGAGAAGTTCTACCAGTGGAATTCTCTGGAGTTGACATGCTGCCCTTCCCAATTTAACACCTTTGATTCCGAGAGCTACTCCAACAGCCTTCTAGTTAAGTGCTTTATCTTGCTTAAGAGCTTAAGAATCTATTTCTGTTGCTTGCCACAATATTATTTTTTTTCCTGCAAAAAGCTTTATTGTTTCATTTGGTCCAATGCATGGGAGAGGGCCTCAGGTGGTTAAAAGAATGGCTAGTAGTTTCGGGAAGAGGCTCAGGCAAAAGCCAGACACCAGGGGATGCAGAGGAACCTCTCAAGGCCTCTGGGCTCCAAAGGCTCCTAGTCGTGCTGGAGGATGGGTCTTGCGATATGTGGCCACCCCAGCCTGGGGCCGGCAGCCTGCGAAGGTGAGTCAGGTGTCACCCATCTTCTTGAAGAGTTTCACCTCCTCACCCCAGAAGTGGTTCTGCAGGAAGTCACAGGATGAGGGGCTGCGCGGGGAGAACGCACCGCCTGCAGCTCCCAAAGGGCCTGATTCAGGTGCCTCTCCATGGCCAGGAGGCTGCCGTGGCGACCTGAGTTTGCCCACTCATTTGAGAAGCCTTCAGTGTGTCCTGCAAGAGAATGCAGCCGCTGCGCTGGTTTTGCAGCTTTAAGAGATGCTCAACACCCCCGCGCTTCTCCACCAACTCGCAGAAGTGGCCCAGGCCCTGGAGACCCACATCCTCGCAGTCAAAACAGAAGCCCAGGGAGAGGTAGGTGCAGGCGGCTGCAGAGGCAGGCTGGCCGGCCATTGGCTGCAGCCTTCACCTCGGTGGAATAATTCTGACAAATGTGGGAGCTCGGGGCTGTTCGGCAATATGGAGGTAAGATAGAAAAAACAAAAAACAGCAACGGTGTGTGGGCTGGTCTCCGAGGTGGTTCTGAAGGTGGTGACTGGATAAGACGCTGGAGAGTGGTTGGAGGCGGGAAGAAGGGGTGTCCCTAGGTCTGTTCCGTCCAAACACTATTAAAGCAAGATACAGATCCAGGACCCCAAGAACACTACAACAATACTATGGTTTTTTTTACCGCGTATATTTAAAATCAGGGTAGGGACATCCAACATGTTATAAGTGTTAATTAAAACAGAGTAGTAGTGGCATAATAACAGAGATAGCTATGGTACAAAGAAGTTCAAAGAAGTCCCAAATGCATAAAATGTGAAGCAGAAGATAAAGGTGGTGGGAACAGCTGTCCAGTCAGTGTGGACTGCAGTAACAAATGCCATAGACTGGATGGCAGAAACAGCAGGCCTGGAGGCTGGGAAGTCTGAGATCAGCATGCCAGTTTGGCCAGGTCCTTGCCCAGGGTCCGTTTCCTGATTATGTGCTCACAGGGTCTTTCCTTAGTGTGTGCATACAGAGGAAGAGATTTTCTTTTTTCTTTCTTGATTGTGGTATTACATATGTCTCCTTTTTCCCCCTTACCCCCCTGTTGTCTGTGTCCATTGAAAAGTCTTATATGCATGCATATAAGTCCTTTGGATGATTTCTCCCCCTTACTCCCACCTTCCTCTACCTTCCCTGAGGTTTGAGGTTCTGATCGGTGAAGGAAGAGATTTTCTGTCTCTTTCTTTAATAAGGGCATCTAGCTCATTCTGAGAGCTCTAATCTCATCATATAAACCTACTTACCTCCCAATGGCCCCATCTCCAAATACCATCACTTTGAAGATTAGGGCTTCAACATATGAACTTTGGGGAGAACACATTCAATCCACAGGGTTAACCATCCAGAAGAGAATAAAACTGGAATAATACCTCACATCTTATTCCAAAAGAAATTCCATATCAATAAAAAAACTTAAACTACAAGATTTCCCCCAGAAAAGAGAACTAATGTTTAATCTTAGTGTAGGGCAGGCCTTTCTAATCATAATTAAAAATTTAAAAGCCAGTAAAGATTGATACATTTACTACAAACCCAATATTTGAATTTGGGAATTTTTAAAAGACATCATAAGCAATGATAAGATACGATAAAATTGGAAAATTTTTATGTTGTCAGTAAGAAAAAAGAATAAGAACCTGATATAAAAATAGTTGAAAGTATATAAATGGACCGTGCAAAAACAGGAAATAACAATTACTATTAAATGTTTTCAATATCACAAAATTTAAGAAATGCAAATTAGAATATGAACACAAAATAAAAGCATGGAAATAGTATTTTCATCTTCGAAATTGACAGTGGTCAACATTTTTCACGACAGTGTTAACCTAAAAAGAAGTGAGAGGCAACAAGAATGTATTGGAGACCCAGGAATAGCTCTTCAGGAAGCACTGATTCAGCAGAAACCCAAATAGTGTTCCAATTAGGAGGCGAAGGCAAGGGGTATTTATGAAAAAGGGAAGAGGAATAATTAAATTGACAAAAGGGGAATTTAAATAGAAGGAAGACATTTCCGTAGATGCAGTAAGCTAGCAATAATGTTAATCTAAAGAAAGTTTCTAATTTTCAGTCATATTTGCTTTCTCATTATCTTTTCAAACAGTTGCTTGAAAAACAACATTACTTTAGGCCCAGTCCAAGGTTATTTTGCCCAGTGTTTTTGTTGTTGTTCTTGTTAATCCTCACCTAAGGATATTTTTTCCATGGAGCTCTCAGAGACAGTGGAAGGGAAGGGGAAAGGTAGGGGGTGGGGAGGAAAAGAAGGGAGAGAGAGAGAGAGAGAGAGAGAGAGAGAGAGAGAGAGAGAGAAACATCATGTAAGGGAGCTACATCTCTTGATTGCCTTCCACATGCACCCTAACCAGGGCCAGAGGTTGAACCTGCGAACGAAGTGGGTGCCTTTGGCTGAAATAGAACTTGCGACCCTTCAGTACACAGGCTGATATTCCAACCAGTTTTGCCCAGTTTTAACATTCAAATCCAAAGATATGCAAGGTAATTCTTCTGGATAGCAGCTCCAACTCCATTTTAAAATGGCTCTGTTGACATTGTTATTTTTATACAACAGTGTTTAAAAAGCCATATAACATTTAATGTTGAGGAGGTTGTGGGAAAATCAGTCATACATTATTTATGGGAATGCAATTTTCTATAACCTCTTTGGAAGAGAGAGGTCCATTTGACACTAGCTCAACTATTTCATGTCTGGGAGTTAATCCTACAGATATCACTCAGGTGTGGTACAGGGCATCCACTCAGCATTAGTTGTAATGTAACACATTGGACCTAAGTGTCCAACAGTAGCTGATGAACCATGGTACATTCTTATAATAGGATGCTGTGAAGAATAATGGATATCCAAAATGCATTATTAACAAAAAAAAAACAAGGTATAAAACTATAATATTCTATAATTTGTTTAACACGGAGAAAAATTTATGTACATATTTGCTTGTGTACAAATAAAATATCAGGAAAGATTCACAAGAAAGTGAAAACATTTGCTGCCTCCAGGGAGGGGCATCCAGAGGCTGAGGGAGAAGGTAGGAAGGAGATGCCATGAGAGAATGTATTACTTTTCAAAAAATAATAACTGAAATTTAAATTTAAAAAAGACATGAACAGAAATATATGTTTTAAAAATATGTATTTTGGCCCTAGCTGGTTTGGCTCAGTAGATAGAGTGTTGGCCTGCAAATTGAAGGGTCCCAGGTTCAGTTTCAGCCAAGAGCACATGCCTGGGGGTTATGTAGGAGGCATTCAATCAATGATTCTCATCATTGATGTTTCTATCCCTTTCTCCTTCTCCCTTCCTCTCTGAAATCAATAAAAATATAACAAAAGAAATATGTGTCTATCATAAAAAATAAGTATTTTGTAGCACCCCCCTAAAAATTTTTTTTTTATTAGCGACCTACAGATGGGTACAACATGCTCACTGGGAGTTTGATTTTAACTGATCCTATACTGGGGGGTCTGGTCATGTCTTTGATGGACAATGACATATAGTCATTTATTAAATTCTGATGAATAGTTTCTCAATAGGACCTAAGATTGGAGCGATATGACTTTAGGACAGGTAGTCCTGTGGTTTGCACCTTGTATTACCATGGGATTTACATCTTTGTCATTATATAGAAGTTCAAGAGAATAAATTCTCCCCATAGCATTCACTGAAACAGCTGCATTCCACTTTCTTAAGCTAATCAGAACCAATAAACACACTAGCAAGAAACTCCAAACATTGATTTTAAAATTCCACCGGATGACCTTTAAGAAGAATATATTTGTACCCGGCTGGCGTGGCTCAGTGGTCAGGACACCTGCTGGGGTGGCGGGGCATGCAAGAGACGGTCGATCAATGATCCACTCTCATCATTGATGTTTCTATCTCTCGCTCTCTAGCCCTTCCTCTCTGAAATCAATTTTTTTAAAATAGTTTTTTAAAGAGAATAATGAATTTGTGACCACATAACACGCACTAACCAACCACTTCATCTGTTGCTGCATTTGTCATCTTTAAAACAACTGCCTTCCTCCCCGCTTCCCCTGCCCCACAAACGCGGCCTCCGGTACATCCTGGACGACGGGGACCGTCCTCGCCAGCTGGTTAGGGAGAGCGCCGTCCACCCGGGCAGGACCCAGCCTGCGAGGGTGCGGGGAGGAACACGTACGCACTTCACGGTTATTGTCCGTTTGTTAGAGCGAACCTTGTCTATCCGAGTGTTCACAGCTCTCGCCTTTTGTGGGTTGCTCTGAATAGACATTCCGGTTTTCCTCGGAGGGACCTCGCTGCTCCGGGCCAGAGCTCAGAACAAGAGCGCGTTCGGGAGGGCCCGGAGCACCGCCTCCGGGGTGGCTCCCGGCCCGGGGCGGGGTGCTGGCGTGCCCCCGCTCCCGCCACCGCACCGGGCTGCCCTCTTGAAAGAACACCCTCTCCTGTGCATTGGGAGTTCTGAATGACCCTCCGCGGGTGCCGCTGCTCGGCAGTTCTGGGGCGAAATTCCAGCAGCGGGTCCCTTCCCCGGCCGCGCAGAGCGGTGCGCTCCGGGACCCGCGGGCGCCGCTCCGCAGTCTGCGCCCCTCACCGAACACGGTGTCTTTCTGCAAACCCGCGCTCCCTGACCCACTTAGCCAGCGGGAAATGGAGGCGCCCTGGCCCCACTGGCCGCAGGATACAGGCCCCACCTGTCCGCCGGCCGCCCCGGGAATGGGAAAGGCCGTGGTCCACGCCCCAGATGCGCCCGCACCCCGTGGGCGGAGCCCGCCTGGCCCCGCTCCCGCTGCCGCTCTCCGCTCAGGTTTGGGCTGGAAACGCTCCGAGAAGGCCCCCTCTCTCTCTCTGTGGTCGAGGTAAAAAGAAAAATAAGCATTCCCGGGGGAAGGGAGGGGCTATTTTTCATTTAATGCTTGATTTTCCTGATGATAATGGGTTCATAAAACAGGTCGAGCCGAAACCGGTTTGGCTCAGTGGATGGAGCGTCGGCCTGCGGACTGAAGGGTCCCAGGTTCAATTCAGGTCAAGGGCATGTATCTTGGTTGCGGGCACATCCCCGGGGGGGTGGGGTGCAGGAGGCAGCTGATCGATGTCTCTCTCTCATCGATGTTTCTAACTCTCTGTCCCTCTCCCTTCCTCTCTGTAAAAATCAATAAAATATATATATTTTTAAAAAAAGGTCGAAAAAGCACCAGCCCATCATTGGATCATATTCAAGTTCAGATTTCTCTGCTGGGAAACAGGAGCAGGAAGGACCGGCTGGCTGGCAGGTGAGGACGGGGCCTTCTTGGAGCGTTTCCAGCCCAAACCTGAGCGGAGAGCGGCAGCCGGAGAGGGGCCAGGCGGGCTCCGCCCACGGGGTGCGGGCGCATGGGGCGTCTCCCGCTGGAGCCTTTCTCCTTCCCGGGGCGGCCGGCGGACAGGTTGGGCCTGTATCTGTGCGGTGCGTGTTACCTGCGGCCAGGGGGCAGGTCGCCTCCATTTCCCGCTGGCTAAGTGGGTCAGGGAGCGCGGGTTTGCCAAAGCAGCGGTCAGCGCCGGGCGAAGAAGGAGGCCGGCACCAACGAGGCGGCCACGGATCGGCTCCCCTGGCCTTTAGGAGGAGAAGCTGCTGAAAGGACGGAGGTCAGCCGTGGGGACTTAGCGCAAAGAACCACCTTGGGAGGCCCAGCGCAGCCCGGTGGGTCCTGTGCAAGCGAAAGGGGCGAAGGCACAAGAAGTCCAAGGAGCGGCTGTGAGAAAGAAGATGCAGAAGAGGATGTGAGGGAGCCAGTTGGCCCGTGAAAGTGGCAGAGAGAAGCCCCCGTCCTCCCCCAACACACACACACACACACACACACACACACACACACACACACACATCCTTGTGCAGGTGCTTCCTGGCAACGAACCTCTTTTTTCTTGAGAAGTTTCTGTGAGTCTGTTTTTTATAGCCCCAGTTCTCAAGTCATGCAGTGTTCTGCCACTCTTTTCCTCTCTACACAGATCTATGTGCTTTTTCATATGAAACTGGATCATGAAATGCCATATATATATATATATATATATATATATATATATATCTGATTTTTTACAGAGAGGAAGGGAGAGGGATAGAGAGTCAGAAACATCAATGAGAGAGAAACATTGATCAGCTGCCTCCTGCACGTCCCCCACTGGGGATGTGCCCGCAACCAAGGTACATGACCCTGACGGGAAATGAACCTGGAACTTTTCAGTCTGCAGGCTGACGCTCTCTCCACTGAGCCAAACCGGTTTGGGCATGAAATGTTATTTTTTTTAAACCTCACAATGTATTATGAGAATTCTAAATATCACTAACACTTTATAGAATTTCCTTGCAAGTTACCCAGACTTCTGAATAGCTGTCATCACACAGCAAGGTCCATTTGCTGCCGTCCTACTAACAACATACCATCTTGCCCAGAAGCCCCCCACAAAGTTGGGAGATATTCTCTCCAGTCTTGCCTTCTGCAGAGCCCCCAGCTGTGGGTACGTGTTGCCTCCCAGAAGTCCCCAGTGAGCTCTTGCCACAGCTCTCACTTTTGCGGTCCAAAACCAATTTTTAAATAGCAGAAACATATTGGAACTGTCAGAAGAACATAGGATGAACCCCCAAATGTATGAAGCATAACTTACAGGTCTATTTGTTCTGTGACATTTTAAAAATAGCAAATCTGGCCCTAGTCGGTTTGGCTCAGTGGATAAAGTGTCGGCCTGCAAACTAAAGGGTCCCAGGTCCGATTCTGGCCAAGGGCACATGCCCGGGTTGCAGGCTCAATCCCCCCCTCCCCCAGCGGGGGATGTGCAGGAGGCAGCCAATCAATGATTCTCTCTCATCATTGATGTTTCTCTCTTTCTATCTCTCTCCTTTCCTCTCTGAAATCAGTAAAGATATTCAAAATAGCAAATCTGTCATCAAAAGAACCAAAAACTGAAACAGAAAATCTGAGCACTCGGGTATAACTCACGTGCAGATGATCCTGCAATTGAACCATCTCAGAGTGCTGCCAGATAAAATGGGCCTGCCCTCCCCTGTGCGCAGTGTTGAGCATTGGTTTATGAACCAGGAGGTCAAGATTCGATTGCCGGTCAGGGTTACAGGTTCAATCCCCAGTATGGGGCAAGCAGGAGGCAGCTGATTGATGATTCTCTCTCATCATTGATGTTTCTCTCCTTCTCCCTCTTCCTCTCCCTTGCCCTTTCCCTCTCTCTCTGTCTTTCCCTCACTCACCCTTCCTCTCTGAAATCAATAAAAATATATTTTAAAAAAGAAAAATGGGCCTTTCAGACATTTAGTCAACTTCAGCCCATAACTTTCATGCTACTACGGCTTTAAATGTCCGCCCTTGGAGCATTAACAATAGCAGCTGCAGCCAGGAGTGCATTAGTGGCACTGCAGCCTGGACCTAAGGACCCTGATGCGGGGAGCCCCAGGCCCTTTCACTAGTAGGCCTTTCAAGCACCATTTGTCCCTGGGCTCCTCCTCAGCTTGTTCCTTGCACAAGCCGTGCCGTGGCCTCTCCCTCTCGCCCTTGCTGACCCAGCCAAGCTCCATTCTGGTCCCTGTGCTAACGGGTGTGATGAGCTTGCTCTATTGCTGTTCCAGAGGTGCTTCCCAGAGCACTAATGACTGAACTGGGAGTTTCTAAGAAATGTCTATTGTGCTTGACCTTTAGCTGTTCCCTCTTGGTTGCCAGGAGCCTCCTTCATTTGCTTGTTCTAAGAACACTCAGGGCCTCAGAGGACAACTCTGTCCTTCCTGATTCATGGTTTGGTTGTGAGGCTGCGCCATGGGGAGATGTTGGGGCCATGATACGGTCACCACCTGGCATGCAATTTACACTCCCCCCTCATAATTTCTCTAAGGCCATCCAGAAGATGGGAGGAAATTAATAAATCAGAAAGCTATAATGTGGGCATTGTTCCAAGGCAATGTGTGGCAGGGAAAAAATGTTTTAAATGCTGCTCACTCCTCACAGTGGTTGAACCTGGAGTTACCTGTTAATCACCATCCTGGTGGTCACATAGGTTATACAACTGCCAAACCTTATTGGGCTGGCCCTGGCCCAGTGGATCAGTTGGTTGGAGCGTCGTGTGTGTGTGTGTGTGTGTGTGTGTGTGTGTGTGTGTATGTGCCCGCACGCGCGCGCACGCATGTGATTCCATTTTTTTAAAGTATATTTTATTGATTTTTTACAGAGAGGAAGGGAGAGAGATAGAGAGCTAGAAACATCCATCAGCTGCCTCCCGCACACCTCCCACTGGGGATGTGCCCACAACCAAGGTATGTGCCCTTGACTGGAATGGAACCTGCGATCATTCAGTCTGAAGGCTGATGCTCTATCCACTGAACCAAACCAGTTTTGGCCCATTTTTTTAAATCATGCGTAAAGAAATATATATATATATATTTATACATATATATGTATATATATATTTCTTTATTGATTTCAGAGAGGAAGGGAGAGGGAGAGAGAGCAAAACATCAATGATGAGAGAAAATCATTGATTGGCTACCTCCAGCACTTCCCCTACTGGGAATCAAGCCTGAACCCAGGCATGTGCCCTTGGCCGGAATCAAATATGAGACCCTTCAGTCCGTAGGCCAATGCTGTATCCACTGAGCCCAACCAGCTAAGGCTACACATACATCTTTTTTTTTCATTTCAATAAATCTTTATTGTTCAGATTATTACAATTATTCCTCTTCCCCCCCCATAAATCCCCTCCCACCCAGTTCCCATCCCTGCCCTCAATGTCCTCATCCATAGATGTATGATTTTTGTCCAGTCTCTTTCTACGCCCCCCAAACCCCTTTCCCTCTGAGAGTTGTCAGTCCATTCCCTTTCTATACCCCTGATTCTATTATATTCACCAGTTTATTCTGTTCATCAGATTTTTAATTCACTTTTTAGATTCACTTGTTGATAGATATGTATTTGTTGTTCATAATTTTTATCTTTACCCTTTTCTTCTTCTTCCTCTTCTTAAAGAATACTTTTTAGCATTTCATATAATACTAGTTTGATGGTGATGAACTCCTTTAGCTTTTTCTCTTTTTTTAAAATATATTTTATTGATTTTTTACAGAGAGGAAGGGAGAGGGATAGACAGGTAGAAACATTGATGGGAGAGAGACATCGATCAGCCGCCTCCTGCACGCCCCCTACTGGGGATGCGCCCACAACCAAGATATATGCCCTTTACTGGAATAGAACCTGGGACCTTTCAGTCCGCAGGCCAACACTCTATCCACTGAGCCAAACCGGTTTTGACTCCTTTAGCTTTTTCTTATCTGTGAAGCTCTTTATCTGACCTTCAACTCTGAATGATAGCTTTACTGGGTAGAGTAATCTTGGTTGTAGGTTCTTGCTATTCATCACTTTGAATATTTCTTGCCATTCTCATCTGGCCTGCATAGTTTCTGTTGAGAAATCAGCTGACAATCATATGGATGCTCCCTTGTAGGTAACTTACTACTTTTCTCTTGCTGCTTTAAATATTTTCTTTGTCTTTTGCCCTTGGCATTTTAATTATCTTGTGTCTTGGTGTGGTCCTCTTTGGATTCCTTTTGTTTGGGGTTCTGTGCACTTCCTGGACTTGTAAGTATATTTCTTTCACCAGGTGGGAGAAGTTTTCAGTCAATATTTCTTCAAACAGGTTTTCAGTATCTTGCGCTTTTTCTTCTTCTGGCACCCTCATAACTCAGATGTTGGTATGCTTGAAGTTGTCCCAGAAGCTCCTTACACTACCTTCATATTTTTGGATTATTTTTTCTTTTTGCTTTTCCAGTTGAGTGTTATTTTTGCTTCTTTGTATTTCAAATCTGTGACTTGATTCTTGGGATCCTCTAGTCTATTGTTGGATCTCTATATATTATTCTTTTTTTAAAATATTTTTTATTGATTTTTTTTACAGAGAGGAAGGGAGAGGGATAGAGTGTTAAAAACATCAATGAGAGAGAAACATCAATCAGCTGCCTCCTGCACACCTCCCACTGGGGATGTGCCTGCAACCAAGGTACGTGCCCTTGACTGGAATCAAACCTGGGACCTTTCAGTCCACAGGTTGATGCTCTATCCACTGAGCCAAACTGGTTTTGGCTGTATATTATTCTTTATTTCAGTCAGTGTATGCTTAATTTCTAATTGGTCCTTTTTCATATCCTCGATGGGCTCACTAAATTTATTGGCCTTGTCTAGAAAATTCTTGAAAAACCTTATAACCGTGGTTTTGAACTCTATATCCAGTCATTTGCTTTCCTCCATTTCTGTCATTTGTAACCTGTTTCTTTGTTTCCACATTTTGGCTGCTTCCCTGAGTTGATAAAGTTGCTTTGTGTGCTATGTGTCCTATAGGGCCCAGTGGCTCAGCCTCCCCAATTACCTGAGGTGGACATGCTTGGTGCACCCCTTTGTGGGCTGTGTGCACAGTCTTGTTGTAGTGAAGCCTTGATTGTTATTGGTATCACTGGGGGGAATTGACTGCTAGGACAATTGGCTGTGAGGATCAGCTATGTTTATGATTGGAGAATTTCTGAGCTGGAAACATCCTTATAAGACAAGACTTGCTTCAGTGGAGCTTTGGTGCTCACTGAGTCTGCTTTCTGAGTCTATCCCTTCTGGATCTGAGAAGTTGTAATCTGGTTGGTCCTACTCTGACCCATGGGTACACTGGCTCTTGGATCTCCAAGGAGGTGCTAATTTAGCCTCTGCCTGAGGCCACCCAGCAGGAGCTACAGAGAGATCCTCTTCTTTGTTTGGGTTTTGGAGGTACCCAGATGAGGCCGAGCTGTGAAGCAATGTAAGCTGCTGTGGGGCCTTGGGCTTTCTTTAGGATGTTCTGGGCTCACTGACTCACTTGCAGTTTGTTTGGTAAGTTTAGTTTTCAGAGGACCAGGCCATTCATATGCAAAAGCCTCTGTGCACAGCTTGGATGGGGCGGAGTCTCAGGGCAGAGCAAATCGAAGTGGCTTCCTGTCAGCCCGGCCCTAAGAAACCCCTGGGTCTCAGTGTCCCTCAGTAATCGCTACAAGTACCTCTGAGAGAGAGCCATCCTTGAGTTCCGCCCGCAGCCAGATAGTCCAGTTTCTCCCCGTATGAGTCTGGGTTCCCAGAGTCTTGCCCGGAACTGGAGTTCAGAGCAGTCAGGAGCTTGTGTCTCCCTGCGAATTGAGAAAGCCAGCCACGTACTCAGTTGCCAGCCTTCTCTGCTCGTGCGTCTCCCTCCGGTACCTCTGCCTTCTGACCTCCTTTGAGTCTCATTGTGCTTTTCTCTTTCCTTCTAGTTGTAGAATTTCTACTCAGCCTTCCTGTGGTTCTGGATGATGTGCGTTTGTCTTTTAGTTGTGGTTTTGAAGTTGTTGTGCGAGGCAGCAGTTCAGGTGTTTATCTAGGCTGCCATCTTGGTTTCTCTCCATACATCTTTTTTTTTTTTTTAATGTGAATAGAATCATATTGAATGGATTTTCCTGTCACTTGGTCTTTTCAGTTATGCTACAGTGTTTCAAGTCAGTATATGTAGAGCTGTCTCATCCTTTTTAACGCATACTGCCTCTCTTTAAAATTTAGAAGGTGGGCCAAAACCGGTTTGGGTCAGTGGATAGAGCGTGGGCCTGCGGACTGAAGGGTCCCAGGTTCGATTCTGGTCGGGGGCATGTACCTTGCTTGTGGGCATGTCCCCAGTGTGGGGCATGCAGGAGGTGGCTGATCGATGTCTCTCTCTCATCAATATCTCTAACTCTCTATTCCTTTCCCTTCCTCTCTGTAAAAAATCAATCAAATATATTTAAAAAATATATAAAGGTGGTTGTGCTCCGTTTGTTTTGTTGTGGTTGATAAGAAGCTGGCAATGAATGACCTGGAGAGGGCTGGAGAGAGACAGGTAAGGCCACCTAACTGGACCTGAAGAAGCCTTGCTATTAACTGGGAGATGTCCTAAGGGGGTGCGGCGGCACCCAATATTACTTGGCCTCAGCCTCTACATCTCTGCAAAGGAGGGGTGGGAAAAGTTGGGGGAAATCCCCCATTTGGACCTTTTGAAAGTATTTCTATTTCATCGAAAGTTTCCACAATACAAGCCTATCATGCATTCAAAGACACTTTAATGACATTCAATGGTTTTTCCTTCTTTTTGTTTCTTTTCCTCCTTTTTGAAAGAATCAAAGACAAACTTCAAATTTTTGGAATGTCAAAGTCATCCAGTTTTAAGCTTTTATATGTGTTGCCAAGGAAGAAATTCCCCGAGGCAAACGTCAAAATGATACTTATGAAAGGGAAAATAATTAAAAATCTTATTTCAAATGTCAGTGGTCAGCAATATTCTTGAAATATGATCAGAGTCTTTGAAATTCATCTTTCTTAACATGAATTGTCTCAAAATCACAATTGGGCTTTTGTTTCACAGAATGTTCAAATAACCTGACATTTAATATCAGCTGGCAATTTATTTTCCATAAGAATGGCACTGAATCTTCTTAGTAGTTAGCTTGCATAAGTTAATGAACTGGGTCAACACCCTGACCCTGGGGGCAGGACTCAGGGCTGGGCGCCAAGCAGATGTTCCTCTCTTTGGGCCTGCCTCCCTGCCTGGAGCTTCTCGGGGCAGCTTTGTTTTCCTCGCCCAAGAATTTACTTGTTTCAACAACTGCCCAGGCAGCAGAGGAGATTGATGAGCCTTAGACTGAGAGCTGAGATTTGACTCTTTCTTGTTAGTGCACAGGGGATTTCTCTTGGCAAAAGTGCAGATTTTAAATTGTAAAACTGTATTTCCAAATTCTCCTCACCAATGTGGGTGTACAAGAGGAGCTGTGTCAATGACACATCCATCCCAGAGTCTGAGGGAGGGAGTAAGAGGTCTGAAAATTCTAGAGGGGAGCCCCCTGAGTAGATTTCAAAGCAGAGACTTCATAAATCAGAGGGGTAAAGGGCTTTATTAGAAGATCGTATTTAAAAAGATAATACAGTAATTACTTTTTTAAATTTCAGCCTTAAAACAGAAAGTTTGAGACACATAAAATGCCTATCCAATGAGCAGATCAGATGAACCAGCACACATTTTGTTACTTGGGGAAGTCATTACTCAGACACAGCTAGCTCACTGGATGGGATGGACCAGTATATAGTTTTCATTCTCTGACCCTTAATTCTGTATCATTTAATTTAGTCTACATAAAGTGTGGAAGCAGAGTAAAAAGGAAGCTCATTGAATGGGAGAAAGTATTTGTAAATCATCTACACTAATTAAAGAGTAAGATGCAAACTGACCATATCTTTGTGATGCCCACCAGGAGTATGCAAATTAACCCAACAAAGATGGTGGATTAATTTGCATATGCAGGCACCAAAGTGGCTGAAGGCAGGGCAGGATGCAGGCATTCTGCACTGCCCCAGCTGCTCAGGGCCTTTGGGCAGTGTGGGAATGCAGAAAAGCTACTCTGGCTGGAGTGAGTGCTGGCAGCCGGGAGAAGGAAGGCCCATTCTTGTACGAATTTCTGTGCATTGGGCCTCTAGTGTATCTGATAATGGATTGAGATCCAGAACATATAAAGAACTCCTAAAACTCAGTAACAAAACAATCAGATTAAAGTAGGTCAAGGTCGAATAGACATTTCTCCAAAGAAGTATTCAAATTTTTCCACTAGCTCTGTAACATGTACTTATCTGAGCACAATACTTGCAGAGCATATCAAACTATTTCTGCTTCGTCAAGAATCAATGTAGAAAGAGCCCTGGTTTGGCTCAGTGGATAGAACATTGGCCTGTGGGCTGAAAGGTCCCAGGTTCAATTCCAGTCAAGGGGATGTACCTTGGTTGCGGGCACATCATCCCCAGTAGGAGGTGTGCAGGAGGCAGCTGATCAATTTTCCTCTCTCATCAATGTTTCTAACTCTCTATCCCTCTCCCTTCTCTGTAAAAAAAAAAAAAAATCAATATACAAAGAGAAAATGTAGTAAAAATAATCCAACTTGACTTTTCACTTATGGAGAAAAAAAAAAGTCATCTATTCACAATGTATGATTTCTGTACAAATAATATCAAATAGCAGATTAAAATCTTTTCTATCTCCTCTTTTAGAAACTCAACAGAAAAATTATAAAAATAAACCAATTGGTGTTTTCTAACCAAAAGCTACTTGCATTTAAGACAGCTGCTTTGATCTATTTTTGATGTCAGAATACAGTGCAGAAAATTTTAATCTAAATTTTTTCCTCATTTAAAATTTTTTCCACATAATAGATGTAAATTACTTTAAAAAAAATCATGGACTACAGCAGGATTTGTGGAGAAAATCATCACATCTCTTACAACGCAGGCCTGCATTTTTCTATCTTTTGTTTCTCTGGTAGTTACCTTCATAATCCTATCTAATAAAAGAGTAATATGCAAATTAACCATCACTCCACTACACCCACAAGCCACATCCACCAGCCAATCAGTAGAGAGTATGCAAATTAACCCAACCTCGGAGAGATCAGGAGGCTTGGGTTTCCCAGGCAATGGAGGTTCCCAGGATCTCTCCTGAAACTGGGGTTCAGTGCAGTTGGAACTAGATTTCAGCCCAGTTGGGAGGTTCTGTCTTCTCCTGCTAGAGAAAGCCACAATCAACAGTCAGCACTCTCTGCATGCACTTGTGTGCATGCCTTCAGACCACTGCCCTTCTTGGCTCCCGAATTTCCGTGCACTCCTCCCTTTTCACGACAGTCCAGACTCCCCCCTCTGTATGAGTCTCTCCTAGAACTGGGGTTCAGTGCAGTCGGGAGTTTCTGTCTCCTTCCCGCTAGAGGAAGACAGACAGGCACTCCGCCACCCGTCCTCTCCACGCATGTGTCTCCATGCCTCAGCTTTTTGCAGCTCCTCTGAGTCTCCATGAGCCCTCTCTTTCCTTCTAGTTGTAGAATTTCTACTCAGCCAGCTTTCCTGTGGTTCTGGATGATTCCATTCTTTCTTTTAGCTATAGTTTTAAAATTGTTGTGTGATGCAGCAGTTTAGGTATTTACCTATACCGCCAATTTGGTTTCTCTCCTATCCAAAGTAATTTTGAAAAAGTGGAACAAAATTTAAGAATTTACATTGTCTGACTTTAAGAATATTATTAAGCTATAGTAATCAGTGTGGTACAGGTGCAATGACAGACAAGTCAATGGGTCTGACTAGACACATACGTATTTACACAGTTATTTAATTTTTGACCAAAGCAGTTCAATGAAGAAAGAAAAGGTTTTTCAATAAATCGCTTTGGATCAAATGGATATTCATATGGAAAACAAAACAAAACCTTTCATATCTACCTCATCCTTACCCAATAAATAATTCAAAATGTATCACAGACCTAGACTTAAGAGCTTAAATATAAAGCTTCCAAAAGAAAACATTTAAAAAAAAATTATGACTATGAAGTAGGCAAAGATTTCTTAGACAGGACTCTGAAAGTAGTAATCATAAAATAGTAAGTTGATAAATTAGACTTCAGCAAAATTGAAAAATGCTTACTCGCTGATAGGCACACTTAAGCAAAGGAGAAGAAAACATTTGCAAAATATATATTTAATAAAGGATGTGGATCCAGAATATAGAGAACTCTTACAACTCAATAATAAAAATGACCCCCCAGCCGAAACCGGTTTGGCTCAGTGGATAGAGCATCGGCCTGAGGACTGAAAGGTCCCAGGTTCGATTCCGGTCGAGGGCACATATTTTGGTTGAGGGCACATCCCCAGTAGAAGGTGTGCAAGAGGCAGCTAATTGATGTTTCTCTCTCAATGATGTTTCTAGCTCTCTATCTCTCTCCCTTCCTCTCTGTAAAAAATCAATAAAATATAATAAAATAAAATAAAATAAAAATGACCCCCCAAAAAGCTATTAGAGAAACATATATCTTGTAACCAGTGATTCTACTCTTAGTATTTTACCTGGGAGAAATTAAAAACATATTCACAGCCCTAGTTGGTTTGCTCAATGGATGAAGCTTCGGCCTGTGAGCTGAAAGGTCCCAGGTTCGATTTCGGTCAAGGGCACATGTCTGGGGTACGGGCTTGATCTCCAATAGGGAGCATGCAGGAGGCAGCTGATCAGTAATTCTCTCTCATCACTGATGTTTCTAAATCTTTCTCCCTTCCTGTTTGTCTCTGAAATCAATTAAAATGTATTTTAAAAAACCATGTTCACAAAAAGGCATGTACCAGAATGTTTTGTTTGGAGACAGTTCTGCATGGCCCTCTGTTTTTTTGCATGTCTTGTGAGCAAAAGCACTTGGCTACCTTTGTTTTGAGCTGTTTGTATAAAGAACAACCTTAGAAGATCAGGATAATATCTTTCTCCAGAGCAGTAATAAATGATTCAGGTTCCCTAAGATCAGGGTTTGTCTCCTGTGACATAACTGGGTGTAGCAGGTGTCACTTGGCTTGTTTCATCACCCTGTGGAAATGGGGCGCAGGGAACTGGAGCAAATACTGAAACTCTGGCTTACCACTGTTCCCTTCATGTCTGACTCAGGAGTCTTTGTGTTTTCTGCCAGCATCCATGAAACTGGCAGGTTACTTTGTTATCATGCATGGGGCATGAAACCTCAGACCCTGCCTAGTTCTTGACCTGTTTATAGCAGCTTCCCCCCACCATCCCCAATTGTCCCAAAGTGGAAACAACCTAAATATTCATCAATGGGATGAGATGAAATGTGATATAGTACTTAATGATGGCATGCCACTCAGTAATAAAAAGCAATGAACTACTGAAACCCACAAGAATGACTCTCTAAAATGGGCAGAAAGAAACCTTACACAAAATAGTATTAACTGGATGATTGCACTTATATGAAGTTCTAGAATAGGCACAACGAATCTGTTGTGTAACAAATGAGGCAGCAGTTATTTCTTAACTGAGGGTAAAGCTGGGGACTGACTAGGATGGGGCTTGAAGAAACTTTCTTGAGTGACAAAAATTTATCTAAGAGAACAGATTGTCAGCTGTCACAGGGGAGGGGGATTGTGGGGCCAGGTGAAGAGGTGAAGGAATTAAGCAAAAACAACAAACAAACTCATAAACACAGACAACAGCATGGTGATTACCAAAGAGAAAGGGGACACATGGAGGTAGAACAGGGTAGAGAGGGTTAAATAGTGATGGAAGGAGACTTGACTTGGGGTGGTAAACACACAGTACAAGATACAAATGATGTATCACAGAATCATACACCTGAAACCTATACAATTTCATTAACCAGTGTCACCCCAATAAATTCAGTAACAAAAATTTTGGGATATGAAAAAACTGGAAAATTTATCTATCTAGATAGGGGTTTGGTTGAGTGTTGCATATTTCTGAACTCAGAATGGTTCACTTAATATTTGTCTATTTCAGTGTATTTAAATTTTACTTTAAACTATAAAAGAAATATAGAACAAATATTGCAAGCTGACATGTTTAGGGATAAAGTATACTCATGTCTACAATTTACTTTGAAATGCATACAAAAATAAGATGAATTGATGTATGTCTTTTTGAGTTTATGACACAATTTTGATCAGATCTATAATGCTTTAAAATTATATTTTGGGAAAAAATATAATTTACTCTGTATCATAGTTCTCAGCAACACTTGTAAAAAAGAGGTACTATTGATATAGAAACCAAGATGGCAGCATAGGTAAACACCTGAACTTGCTGCCTCGCAAAACCACTTCATAACTACAACTAAAAGATAAAACGGATATCATCCAGAACCACAGGAAGGCTAGCTGAGTGAAAATTATACAACCAGAAGAAAAGAGAAAAACACACTGAGACTCAGAGGAAGTGCAAAGGTGCTGAAGTAAAGTGCAGAGGTACAGAGGTGAGCACTGAAAGGGGCTGTCAACTGAGTACGCTGTTGTCTTTTTCAATACGGAGGGAGATACAAGCTCCAGACTGCTCTGAACTGCAGTTCTGGGAAAGACTCTGGGGACCCAAACTCTTACGGGGAGAAACTGGACTGACTGTCTGGCATAGGACAGGAACACGAGGGCAGCTTTCTCTCAGAGGTGCTTACAGTAATCATTGTTCCTGCACAGTGCTGTAGGACACAGAGAACCAGGAAACTCTGGGACAGGGCTGACGGGCAGCCATTGCTGTTTGCTCCACCCTAGTGATTCCCTGAGACTCTGCCCCACCCAATTTACAACTTCACCCAAGCTATGCACAGAGGCTTTCGCATATGAATGGCCTGGCCCTTTCCAATCTGAAAACTAACAAACTGCAGCTGGGTCAGAGAGCCCCAGACCCTCCAAAAGAAGGCCCAAAGTTCCACAGCAACTTGTATTGCTTCATAGCTGGGCCTCATCTGGGCATCTCCAAACCCCAAACAAAGAAAAGAAATCTGCAGATCTCTCTGTAGCTCCTGCTCAGTAGGCTCAAAGAGTGGATGACTTTGCAAGTCCTTGGAGATCCAAGAGTCAGTGTACCCAGTGGTCAGAGTGAGACCATCCAGATTACAACTCTTCAGATCCATAAGACACACACTCAGGGTGAAGACCTCAGTGAGCATGAAGCCCCACTGAAGCAAGTCTTACCCCATAAGGGTATCTCCAGCACAGAAGTTCTCTCAGTGTAGACACAGCTGATCCTCACAGCCAATTGGTCTAGCGGTCAATTTCTCCCAGTGATACCAACAACAATCAAGGCTTAACTACAACAAGACGGTGCACACAGCCACAAAGGGGTGCACCAAGAGTGCCCACTTCAGGTAATTGGGGAGGCTGAATGATTGGACCTTATATGACACATACCACACAAAGCCAGTCTATCAACTCATGGAAGCAACCAAAATGTGGAGACAAAGAAACAGGTCACAAATGACAGAAATGGAGGAAAGCAAACTACTGGATATAGAGTTCAAAACCAAGGTTATAAGGTTATTCAAGAATCTTCTAGAAACTTCTGAGAAATTTAGTGAGACCCTCAAGGATATGAAAAAGCACCAACTAGAAATTAAGCATAAAATGACTGAAATAAAGAATAATATACAGCCATAACCGATTTGGCTCAGTGGATAGAGCGTTGGCCTGCAGACTCAAGGGTCCCGGGTTCGATTCTGGTCAAGGGCATGTACCTTGGTTGCAGGCACATCCCCAGTAGGGGGTGTGCAGGAGGAAGCTGATCAATGTTTCTCTCTCATCAATGTTTCTAACTTTCTATCCCTCCTCCTTCCTCTCTGTAAAATATCAATAAAATATATATATTTTTAAAAAAGAATAATATACAAAGATCCAAGAGCAGATTAGAGAATCCCAAGAATCAAGTCAAAGATTTGAAACACAAAGAAGCAGAAAACACCCAACCTAAAAAGAAAAAAGAAAAAGAATCCAAAAATATGAAGATAGTATAAGGAGCCTCTGGGACAACTTCAAGCATATGAACGTCAAAATTATGGGAGTGACAGAAGAAGAGAGCAAGATACTGAAAACCTATTTGAAGAAATGATGACTGAAAACTTCCCCCACCTAATCAAGGAAATAGACTTCCAAGTCCAAGAAGCTCACAGAACCCCAAACAAAAGGAATCCAAAGAGGATCACACCAAGACACATCATAATTAAAACGCCAAGGGCAAAAGACAAAGAGAGAATATTAAAAGCAGCAAGAGAAAAATAGTTGGTTACCTACAAGGGACTACCCATACAATTGTCAGCTGATTTTTCAACAGAAACTATGCAGGCCAGAAGGGAGTGGCCATATTCCAAGTGATGAACAGCAAGAACCTACAACCAAGATTACTCTACCCAGCAAAGCTATCATTTAGAATTGAAGGTGTGATAAAGAGCTTCACAGATAAGAAAAAGCTAAAGGAGTTCATCACCATCAAACCAGTTTAAATTTTTTAAGAAGAGGAAGAAGAAGAAAAAGGTAAAGATAAAAATTATGAACAACAAAGTGACAACAAATACATATCAACAAGTAAATCTAAAAATCAAGTGAATAAAAAGTCTGATGAACAGAATAAACTGGTGAATATAATAGAATCAGAGGCATAGAAAGGAAGTGGACTGACAATTCTTGGGAAAAGGGGGTGGGGTTCAGGAAGAGACTGGAAAAAAATGGTACACCTATGGATGAGGACAGTGGGGGTGGTGGGGGAAGGGGAGAGAGTGGTGTGGGAACCGGGTGAAGGGGAGCTATGGGGGGAAAAAAGAGGAACAACTGTAATAATCTGAACAAGATTTTAGAAAAAGTGGTACTATTTGTATTTGCAAGTTAAATATTATATGAGGTTTTTTTTTAGTTGTTTTACTATCTATATCCCATGTGAGGAAATTGAATTGGGTGACCATAGATGTCTTCAGTCCAATATTATGCTTTTCGCCCTATTTCCTGAGCAATGAAAATATAAATTATAGCAGTTTTTCCAAACAGAAAACATCATTATTTTTCTCCTTCATAATGCATCATTTTCATAAATAGTTCAAATAATACAGAGACAGTGAACACATTCTCATACATATTCTGTCCAGATAACTAAGTTTGCTGTTTGCTGTCTATCAGGGACATCTTTCATGCCTAAACATACAGATACACAGTACTTTTTAAAAATATATTTTTATTGATTTCAGAGAGGAACAAAGAGAAAAAGAGAGAAACATCAATGATGACAGAGAATCATTGATTGGCTGCCTCTTGCACGCCACCACTTGGGATGGAGCCTACAACCCAGGTATTTGCCCTTGACCAAAACTGAACCTGGGACCCTTCAGTCCATAGGCCTATGCCCTATCTACCGAGCCAAACTGGCTAGGGCTACACAGTACTTTTTTTTTTTCAATAGTAAATATAGTTTCTACTGCAGTGGATATGTCATAATTGATATAATCAATCTCTTGTTGCTGGACCCCAATGTATTCATTAAAAATAACAATATTATAAATAGCCTTGTGTATATCTTAGCCTAGGATAGCCTTGGAATAAGTTTTTGGATCACAGTTTATGCATACTTTAAATTTTGTTAGAAATCCTACATTTCTCTCCTATAAGGCCGTAGCAATTTATAGTTCCACCAAGGGCAGCTTCTAGAAACCCGCAGCCTCTATCTTACAAAGTAAAATATTTAACAAAGGTACTCTTAAATATTTACTAGGAGAACACTTCTCATCCCTTACTTACCAAAGACTCCTATTTCAATCAAAGACTCTCTAAAGATTATTTCAATTGATACTCTGTGGTAATTAGACCCACACATAAACTTCCCAGAGAGATGGCAACCCACCATATTTTTAAAAGCCTATGTAGTTTTAAAAGCTTTCAACAGCCACGACAAGGAAATCCTTTTGATGGCGAACTTCAAAGCCTTGTTTTGGTTAAGGCTCTTTTTTGTTTCCGCTTCAGTAAAAAGATGAAATACCTGATTCCTTTTCTTGAGAAGTAGATCTTTAGTCGTTCAAGGCATGTTTGCACAAGTAGAGCTGCACCAGAGCCAGACCACAGGTAGGTCAGTGAACCAGAAATTCTACTGCTCCATTAACAACCCTGCAAAATTAAAGTATGTCAGCTGTTGTCCGATCTAGCCAGGCAAGAGCTGAGAGAGATTAAGAAACTTGCCCAAGGTCACCTGTAGTAAGTGACAAATCCCAGGCTCAGCCCAAAATCTGACTTTGGGACTCATTTCAATGCCTTGGTTCATATATTCCCCAACTTAAAAAAGAAGTTTTATTTTATTTTTATTGAGGTAGAATTGACATTACATTATCTTAGTTTTGGGTATATAACATGATTCTATATTTGCATATATTGCAAAATGATCACCATAGTAAGTCTAGGTAACATCCATCACCACACATAGTTACAATTTCTTAAAGAACTTTTAAGATTCATCATATTATTTCCTAGTTAGCATTAGGACCATAAGAACCTTACAAAGTAGTTAGCATTAGGACCATTTTTGCAGATGAGGTAAGAACATATGTTCACAGAGCAGAAGTTAGCCAAGTACCTCTACTTGTTTTTCCAAATAAAGAATTTTTAGAACACAGCCACACTCATTTGTTTATATGTTGTCTTTGGCTACTTTTGCATTACAACAGCAGAGTTAAGTAGTTCTAACAGAGACCATATGGACCCCCCAAAATCTAACAACTTACTTTCTGGCCCTATAATAAAAAGTCTGTTGCCTGGCCTATGTGATTCAGTGGTTGAATTTTGACCTATGAACCAGGAGGTCACGGTTTGATTCTGGGTCAGGGCACCATGTCCAGTTGTGGGCTCAATCCCAGTGTGCATGCAGCAGGCAGCCAATCAGTAGTTCTCTTTCATCATTAATTTTTCCTCTCTAAAGTCAATACAAATATATCTTTAAAAAAAGTTTGTTGACCCTGGCATATAGTAGAAATTAGAGCCAATAATCAAATTCCAAATAATTTGTGCCCCATTACTTAGTCTAATTATGCCTGCTCATTGTGTATACAGATTTTCACAAAGTTTTTGACAGTATTCCTCTTGTCCCTGTGGACACATTAGAGTACTGTGGCCTGGATGACAGTATAATTACATGTTAATTCTGTGTCTATAGGTGAAGGTCATCTCACATCATCCCAACTGGACTTGCCCAGTCACATATATGTTTTATATATACACCAGTCCTCTCTCATTAATGAGGGATACATTTCAAGACCCCCACTGAATGCCTGAAACTGGTACAGATAGTACCAAAGAACCCTATACACATTGTGCTTTTTCCTATGCATACATACCTATGATAAAGTTTAATTTATAAGTTGGACACACTAAGGGATTAAAAATAAATAATAATAAAATAGAGCAAGTATAGCAATATGCTGTAGTAAAAGTTATATGAATGGCTTTTGGTGTAGAGCTAAGTAAAATTGAACACAAGCACTGAGCTGCCAAAATGGTCAATCTGTTAACCAAGATGGCGACTGAGTGACTAAAGGGCAGGGAGTGTATAGAGCAGCGGTTCTCAACCTGTGGGTGGCGACCCCTTTGGGGGTCGAACGACCCTTTCACAGGGGTCGCCTAAGACCATCGGAAAATGCAGATATTTACATCACGATGCATTAACAGTAGCAAAATTTCATGGTTGGGGGTTACCACCACATGAACTGTATGCAAGGGTTGCGGCCTTAGGAAGGTTGAGAACCACTGGTATAGAGTGTGGATACACTGTACAAAGGGATGAGTTAAGTACTGAGTCATGTCCTGGCAGGATGGAGCAGGATTTCATCATGTTACTCAGAGCAGCATGCAATTTCAAACTTATAAATTGTTTACTTCTGGAGCTTTTCATTTAATATATTCAGATCACTGTTGACTAGGTAACTAAAACCACAGAAAATAAAATCATGGATAAAGGAGGATGACTGCACGTTAATTTGGTGGTTTCTTGGAGGTGAAGAAAGCTTTTCTATGCTTTCTTTTAAGGAGGGGTTTGACAAGCTATTTCAAAAACTCAGAAGGAAAGGGAAAGTTTTAGAGATAATGCTATTTCAACCTCAGTGAGAAAGAGAAAGAAGAATTTGGCAGAAGTATAAACAAAAAATAACCATTTTCCATCACCCCCTCACCCCACCAAACTTTTGAGTCGCCATCATTTAGAATAGCTTCATCGTTTTAAGTGATTGCAAAGAATATCCAAACACAATAATTGAACTGCATTCTAGTATTAACTATAAATTATTTGGCATAATCTGGGATTTGTGTAAATATAGGGTTAATCCAGGCAGACTGGCTCTAGAATCCATGATCTTAATCACTATGTGATATATTTATTTCACTGAAAGTAAACATACATTTAACTTAAATGTACAGTGCTTGGCACAGAATAGTCAAGTCTATGAGTAGCAGATGTTATTATTTCAAGCAGAGGAAGAAGACATACACAATTGTAGGGTACACTGTCCAAGACTATAAACTTGGTGTGTTTGTTACTACATGGAGCAAGTCTACCAGAAAATAAACCCAACACAAAGAAAGAAGAACCAAAATATGGTAAGGAAGAATCACGATGATGCATTTGAGGCCCAACAACTAGTTGTGCCTGGAGTCAGTATTTTGGACTTGGTTAAGTGTGCCAATAAATTCTCCTTTAATTTTTTAATCCTCACCCAAGGACATTCTTAGAAGGGAGAGAAGGAAGGAGGGATGTGATAGAAATTGAGGGAGAATCAAAGAGGGAAACATCAATATTCGAGAGAAACATTGATGTAAGAGAGAAACATTGCTAGGCTGCCTTCTGTTTGCGGTCCACTAGGGATCAAACTTACAACCCAGATTTGTGCCTTGACTGGAATTGAACTGGCAACCTTCTGGAGCACGAGATGATGTTGTTCAACCAACTGTGCCACTCCAGCTGGGCAAATTCTTTTTTAAAAAATATATTTTATTGATTTTTTACAGGAGGAAGGGAGAGGGATAGACAGTTAGAAACATCGATGAGAGACATCGATCAGCCGCCTCCTGCACGTCCCCTACTGGGGATGTGCCTGCAACCAAGGTACATGCCCTTGGACCGGGGTCGAACCTTTCAGTCCGCAGGCCGATGCTCTATCCACTGAGCCAAACTGGTTTCGGCCAAATTCTCCTTGTGAATTGAATTTCCATCACTTGCTAATGAGAATTTAAGCAGCTTTACTGTACAAAAAAAATTATTAAGCATCTGTTATGTGCCAGGTACTCTATCCATAATCAGAACAGTCAACATACTTATGATTTTTGTTCTTGGATTTACTTTCACAGTGCTAGCCAGCTACCTGAAGCAGCTGGTTCAGAAAAAGGTGTCATTTCATGGTAATTTACAGATCCTTGGAGGGCAAACAATCATATACTCAGAAGTCAAGGGAATTCAAGAGTTCTTGCCATAGATTGCAAATAAGTAACTCCAGATTTTTGTGGAGCCTGTTTCTGGGGGTTTGGCTTGTGACATGCTTTGGCTAATGTGACATTAGTAAATGACATCCAAACATTTGAAATTTTGTGTGTAGAGCAGTGATTTTCAACATTTTTCATCTCATGCACACATACACTGATTACTAAAATTCTGTGGCACACCAAAAAGTATATATATTTTTTGCCAATCTGATTTATTCACACCAAGGCTTATTGTGTTGTTGGCTGTTGTCATTTTTTTTATTTGACAGAAGGAAAAAAAAAACAGGTCTGGCCCTGACTAGTCAGTTATTACCTGCTTTAAAAATTCTTGCAGCACACCAGTTGAAAATTGCTTGTGTAGAGGAATTGTTGGCTATGTTGCATAGCCAGAGTCAAAAGTCACTTCCACAGTTTAAGTATTAATTTGTATTTGTCGGGATCTTTCAATGTCATGTAAAGAAAACCAACGGAATTAGTTAGGATGTTTAGAGTTTTGTTTGTCCCAGAAAACCCGCAATACAAACCTGCCTCAACAACAGGACATTTATGACATCATTCTAAACAGCGTAGACATTAGTCTGTGGGTCAAACAGGCCAGGTCTGATCGTGCAGCTCTAGTGATGCCGCCAGACATAAGGTTCTTCTCCTCTCCAGAGCTCATTTGACGATATTGGCATCATCTCCAGGTGCCTTTCCCTTAAACCCATTTCCTTAAGGCTTGTCTCTTGTCCAAGCCAAATGGTGGCACGTGTTTGGATTTCATATACTTACACCACACCAGAAAAACAACTTCACTACAAATCTCAAGTGAAGTCACTGGTTCTGACTGGGTTCCATGACCATCTCCAAAACGCTCCGCCACTCGAGGGTATGATTATGCTGCATGGCTTCAATGGGAGGAATGAAGAAGACTCAGGAGGCAAAAAGCAAGCATGTTCTATAACCACACCAATTAGTCCTAAATAATACAAAATAAGCAAAACTGTATCAGCTCACCCAGCGAGGCTCACATGCTCAAAGCACTCAAGAAGAGTGATGAAAACGATGGCCTCCGAAAGTCTTCACGCTGCCAGCTCTTGGATTCTCGGCCTTTCCATCCACATCACCTCCTTCTCCCTTCTTCGGCCTCATTCATTCCTACTGTAGACAAGCCTGTTTACGTTATAAAGAACATGGCCAGCAGCTGTGATTGCTAGGCCTACAGGGCAATACAATCCTTCAGGGCCATTAGATAGCTTCCCGGCACAGAACAAAAGACCAGGAAAAACTCGCTAGACACCAGGGGTAAGACCACACAAGGCATGAAAACTGCCTTTAGGCACCTGCTCGCACATTCCAACCCACCAGCTCAGCCCCCAGACCCACTGATGACGTTTTCCACCAGTGACTGCACGTAAGGATGAGACACCAGCTCTTGGGTGCTGCCATCAGGGACCTCGTGTCCCCCTGGCTGGGTGCTGCCCTTCCCTTTGGCTATCCCATCTCCTATGCCCGCCCCTTAAATTCAAACCACCGTCTGAGATGGCTATTTAGCCTCCCCGGGCACACCACCGTGCTAACCACCCACCATGTCCACCTTCCAGTTACTTCAGGAAAAACCCCTCCTCCCTTCCGTGTCTGTGTCCAGATAATAATTTCAAGCAAGGGCTCAAAAATGCCCCGGCTTGAGTCAGTGCCTACCCTTGGCCCAGTTAGTGTTGCCAGAGGCTAAGAGTGGGGGGAGTTGCTCATCTTAGAAACCAGGGGATACTTTTGTTGCCAGAGGGAAAACAAGAAAGCTCCGCAAGCAGCCAGAAGACAGTGTCTTGGTGTCTCAGTGTCTCATTGTGGGAGGCTCTTGCATGTCAGGCGGAGGGGGCTGACCTCGCTGGGTAGAACAATCCAGGGTCCAAGGGAGAGACCGCTGGTCAGAGGTGAGGGACGCTGCTTTGAGAGGTAGGTACAGTGCGAGATGGACTAGAGAGGTCTAGTTAAATATGTCAGGAGGTTCTAAAGGGAGTAGCAACTGCAGGAATGGAAGGCATTGGGAAGGACTATCCCAAATGGTTATTTCCCCTTACTAAGCTGCCAAACTTCATAAAACAAGCACATTTCAAAAGATTTCCCCGATTTCCCGCTCTGCACGAACGGAACATATTCCTGAAGACTCGGTGAAGGACTCCTGGAGGAACTCCTGGTTTCCACTCTTCCTCCGGACTCGGTTCTCTCTGCAGGCTCTGGCTGCGCGGCGCAGTGCTGAGTTCTAAGCTGTTTCTTTGTAAATGGTGGACCAGAGAAGGTGGCGGAGGAGCAAACCCGACTCTTGTCAACACCGATTTTTAAAAGACACACGTATTTTCGGACTTCAGAGAGATAAAGGGAGAGGGAGAGAGAGAGACAGATGCATCCAGGAGGAGAGAGAATAACGGGTCAGCTGCCTCCGGCACGCTCCCTCTTCGGGATCAAGCCCACTGCCCGGGCATGTGCCCTGACCGACCGCGAGTGGAAACGCAGACTCTTCGGTCCACAGGCCCGTGCTCCATCCCGAGTCAAACCCGCCTGGCTTTTTTTTTTTTTTTTTTAGGAATTCTGAGGATGGTCCAGGGCTTCCTGTCTTTCCTCACGGGCCCACGACGCTTTCTTTAACCAACAGCCCTCCGAGAAGGAGTCCTCGCCCCGCAGGCAAAGATGCCGCGCCCAGCCCGCGGCCGGGGAGACGTCCCGCCCCGTGACAGGCGGGGCCGGCCTCCCAGGCTGGTTTGACCGGTTAGGACGACTGGAACCGCTGGCACAAAAGGTCTGGCCTTCGGTAGCTGAGGAACAGACTGGCCACAGCGTGGAGAGGGCAGGTATTTCCTTCCTCAAGGCGCGGCCCCCAAACCGAGACCAGCGGCTGGAGGTGCACGTCCCACCCAGTCCCCCAAGACCTGCAACTGCGCAGGCGCCTCTCGGGCCCCCGCGCGGCGCGTTCTTTGGCGCGCTCCCTCAGCCTCCGCCGCGAGCCTCCGGGCCGCCGGAGGTGCGGTGCTTCCTAGGAGTTGTAGTGCGCTTCCTTAACCAAGGGCCCTCCTGTAGACGGGGCTCCGGGTTTCCGAGAACTACGTCTCCCGAAGCACCCCGCGCGAGGGCACCGGGCGTGTGCCCCGGTCGGCCTGAGCCGTCCCCGCCGAGTGGAGGACCCTGGAAGCCGGCTGCGGCGGGAGGAGGGAATGCGCTTGCGCGCTGGGCCAGCCTGTCCCGTTCGTCCCAATCATTGTAAACAGGCGGAGGCAGGGCGGGGTGAGAATGGGGCGCCCGCGGCCGGCCAGGGGCGCAGCGCAGGAGGAGGCTTCTTCGGTGGCTGCGGCGGCGGCGGCGGCGGCGTGAGCGCGAGGAGGCGGTGGCTGCGGCGCGGGTGGGCGGTCGCGCGGCGGCGGGCACAGGTCAGTGCGGGGCAGCGGGGGCGCACCGGGGTCGCCGTGCGCCGCCCCCGTCGCGTGCCCGGGGAGCCCTCTCCGCACCCGCCTCGGCGGTAGCGTCTGTCAGGCAGCCTGCGGGGCTGGGCTGGAGTTGGGGGTGGGGGGCGTGGCTGCCCCTTGGTGCGGGTTCTTCCCCGGCAGCCTTCTCCTCCGTCCTCGCCCTTTGCTGTGCGTTCCTCCCACTCCCCGGCCGGGCCTCCCTCGTGGCAGCCCGCCGCATTGGTAATTTGGAGCTCGAGCTGGGTCTGCAGGGAGCACCGCCAGGACCTGAGCCCCTCCCCCCTCTCCCCCCCACCCCTTGGGGCTCCAGGCCTCAGGGCAGCAGCTCTTGGGCACCTGGGAACGGCAGAGAGAGGGGGCTCGGTCTTTTATGTGACGGCTCTGTTTCCCCACCGCAGCCGGAATATTGACCGGTCTCCACAGCTCTCCCCGCGGCGGGCCGGGAGCAGGGGCTGTGGTGTTGCCCTCCGCTGGCGTGCAAGGCGGCGGCGGCGGCGGGGCTGCTTTGCAGGCTGCGGTCTGCCGTTCGGGGCTCAGTGGGAGGGAGGGGATGGACGGATCTGGGGCTGAGACGGACTTTCACAGCACATTTCCACCTGTGCTTTCGCCAAAATGCTGTGGTTGAGGTCAGCTGATTGTGTGTGTGTGTGTGTGTGTGTGTGTGTTTAGTCGTGGTAAAACAGGTTTTACAAAAACATTCCACACCCCCAGCCTCACCTGAAGTAATTACGCCGTTTCAAGTTCGGGAATTCATTACTACAGAGCCTCCCTCTTGAGCAAGCATCATCATTCCCCGAGGGGCCTAAGAGGGATTCTTGAAGATAATTAAAATGTTCATTCGAGGCTGCTTGCGTGTGCGTACAAAAGAGAGGACGGGGCCGGTCCTTTGGACGGTGCGTTCACACGCTGCCTGGCCTCCTTAGGAAAGCTCTTCCCCCGGGTCCTTCTTGGTTCGTGGAGTGGGCACGTCCAGACGCTGGGGCCTCTTGAGTAGCATGCCTTCCTGCTTGGCAGTTATCCGCAGAATAGTTACGTGGTGATAAGGAATAGGCCCGCTTTTGGTGTGGTGGCCACGGAGGCAGCGCTTCTAAAAGGGACGGTGAATGAGCAGGGGACCTCACTTTCTGCCTTTTGAGTGGCGTCGGTGATTTTGATCTTTCGGAGTATTTTCCCCAAGGTGAATTAATTGCTGTAAGCTGCATTGGCAGTGGGAGGGAATTAGTGGAGCGGTTCCCAACTTCTCAAAGTGATCCAGGGTTGCAGCGGGGTAGGCAAGTTTAACAGTAACCATTGAGAATTCTTTCAACAAAGTATCTTTAAGCAGCGCACCACAACTTAAAGCGCTTTCTCTTCAAAATGGTATTTCTTACTTTAGACCTTTCAGGGACCATTTATTCCCTAATCTAGAGAAAGAAGCGGTATCAGAAAATGCATATTAACTTAAATTTGTACAGTTGTGTTTGCACAGTTGTTTGCTTGTCCAGAAGAGATTGGGTCCTAGTTGTAACCCAAAAGTAGGTTCTTTTTTTTTTTTTTAAGGTATTTTTATTGGTTTCTGACGGCAGAGGGAAAGATAGAAATATTAATGATGAGAAAGAAGTATTGATCTGTGTCTCCTGCATGCCCCTAACTGGGGATCCAGCCCACAGCCCGGGCAGGTGTCCTTGACTGGAATTGAACCTGGAACCTTTCAGTTCTCAGGCCGATGCTCTATCCACTGAACCAAACCGGTTAGGGCTGTTCTTTTTGAAAGAAAAATCACAATAGTATATGTGGAGAGAATAAGGGAAAATGTGGATCATTTAGTATAGAGGAATTACTGTGTAGCAACTGTACTAGGTGAAGAGGACTTACAGATGGAAAAGGCAGTGCCTCTGCCTTCAGAGTGGTAAGACTATCTCATTTGAATTGTCAACAAGTACAATATGTTTATAAGATTGCTTTAATTGTAGAAAGTATGAGGTACAATGAGTGTAGAAAGTAGAAGGAGGTACTGGTCAGTTTCTTAAGGGAAGAGAGAGCTTGAGGAAGGGGACAGTAGTAAGGAAAAAGTGTATTTAGGAGGGCTGTAAACATTTAAGTATAGGTATGGAAAGTATACAGATAGATGGGTATTTAAGTAGAAGGAACAGTGTGAGCAGAGAAGCACAGGAGTCTGAATTTACATAGTGAATTGGTTCTGCAAGTATAGCTAAAGAGAGTATAGGCTGGTGGCAAAACATGAAATTGGGGAGCTAGGCAGATGCACCTGTTGTGTGTTAAGCATTATATCAGGTTCTTTATACCTTAGCTTCTTAAACTAAGGCGTGACTGAAGGAAGAAAGGAATTTAAGACAGAGGGAAAGCTGGACTTGATGAGAGAGAGCATGGTGCATCTTTATGAATGGAAAGTTGCTCTTTACCGCTATATCATTGGGTTTATTGGGTTTATGGTAAGTAGCAGAAGATGAGGCTGCACAGATAGATCCTAGTATTTGGCATTTTAAGGATTCTAGAAATCTTTTCCTATAGATAGTAATAGAGTTTATAGATTTTTAATCAGGGAAGAGTCACGATAGGGGTTTTATTTAGAAAGATCATTCTTGGTATTGTAGAGTATGAATTTCAGAACGGATAATGGAAAGATAAGGCAGCAGGCAGAAAGGCTGGTTAGAAGTTTTTGTAATAATTGAGATGACAGATAAGGGCCTAAACACTGGAATAGGTTAATACCACAAATATTTAGGAGGTAGAATTCATAGATTTGGGAAATGAGAAGTAATAGGGTAAGATAACTTGGATTTTAATGTGGGTGATTGAATAAACAGTGGTAAAGTATACTGAGACAGAATTCTGGAAGAGGTCCAAGTTTGGGGAGGAACAGTATTTTGCTTTTGAATATACTGAGTGGAAGTTATTTAGAAGCATCCATGTGGAAACCCTACTGCAGAGTTGGATGTGTGGGTTTAGAGTACAAGAGAGGTCTTGATAAGATAATCACCAGGCTATGCATATTGGAAGTGGTAGCTGAAGCCTTTGATGACACTACATAGGAAGAGTTGACTGCTGGAGAATAGTTCTGGAGAAAAAAACACGCAAAGCCAGGTAAGAGAACTGGAAAAGGAATTGCCGAAGTGTTTCTAGTTGTGGAAAAGCCATAAGAAAATGTCGTAGAAACCCAAATGGAAGCTACACTTAAAAAGGAAGCTACACTTAAAAAGGAAGCTATACTTCATCACCAACTCCAGAAAAGATAAAGATTTAAAAAAGGAAGCTGTACTTCAAATGCTGTTACAACTTTAGTTCAAACAAGGATTAAGGTAGAACCTTAATAATGCAATATTCTATTGAATTTGATAATAGTTTTGTAGCCTTCTACTTAATGCAAACAATCGGGAAAGAAGCTAGGTTTCCTTTAATTGGGGGGTCAGAGACTGAGAAAGCAAATGTAGACTACTTCAAGAATAAGCAGATCTTAGCTGTGAGGGGAAGAATAGAAGGAGGTATTAGAAGGGGGTAATAAAAGGCTAAAGGAGGGATTTTTAACATGGCAAAGACTTGAGACTGCTTTTTCTAACAGTTTTGTTGATATATAATTAAGATAACATAAAATTTATCCTCTTAAGTGGACTCATGATTCAATTGCAGGTCAGGACACATGTCCAAGTTTGGGGCTCTGTCCTCTGTAGGAGTCGTCAGGAGGCAGCTAATCAGTGATTCTCTCTGCTGTTTTTCTCGCTTCCTCTCCCTTATCTCTGAAATCAATATAAATATATTTTTTAAAAATAAAGTTTACAATGCAGTGGTTTTTAGTATATTCACTGAGTTGTACAGCTATCTCCACAATAAATTTTAGAACATTTTATTCCGAAAGAAAAACTTTGTACTCATTATCAGTCATTCACCATTCCCCCTCTCCCACCTACTAGCAACTACTAATCGACTTTCTCTCTGGAGTTGCCTACTGGACATTTCACATAAGTGGAATCATATAAGTGATCATTTGTGACTGACTTCCTTTCCTTAGCATAATGTTTCCAAGGTTCTTCCATGTTGTAGCATTTGGCAGGGCTTCATTTCTGGTTTTGTTTTTTAATCCTCACCTGAGATATATTTCCATTGATTTTTAGAGGAAAGGAGAGAGAGATGTGAGAAACATTGAGGGATCAAACCTGCAACCTTTGGGTGTACTGGACGATGCTCCAACCAATGGAGCCACCTGGCCAGGGTTGATTTTCTTACTCTATCTTCAGCTGGTGTCTTGTAACTTTCAATATTTTCTTTTGGGTTTCCTATATAAGGTCATGTCATTTGTGAACAGAGAGATATTTACTTCTTCCTTTCTACTATAAATACCATTTATTTATTTACTTTATTTCTTTTCTTGCCTAAGTGCCCTGACTAGAACTTTCAGTACAACATTGAATGGAAGTGGAAAGAGCAAACCTTGTTTTGTTCCTCATCTAAGGAGGAAAGCTTATAATCTTTTACCATTAAGTCTGATGTTACTATAGATTTTTCATTGATGCCCTTTATTAGTTTGAAGAAGTTCCTTTCTGTTCTAGTTTAGGCAGGACATAGCCAGATGGCATGAGTTTTTATCACACTGCTCAGAACGATGTACAGCTTAAAACTTGTGCATTGTTTCTGGAATTTTCCATTTAGTATTTTCAGACCACAGTTTACCGTGGGTAGCAAACCACAAGGCAAAAACTGTGGATAAGGGGGAGACTGTTGTACTGCTCTGTTTCCCTCAAATTTAAGATAACCCCATGACTCCTCCATAAGTTTGCTGGCTGAGGGGTCCTCTGGGTACCTTAGGGCATTGTTTTGGATCATGGATTGGATACTTTTAGCCAATTTCTATTGTAACTAGTGGTGTGCTTTTAAAAAGGTTATTAAATAAAGTGTTTTGTCCTCCTCCCCCACTCCTTAGTTAAGTTCTAATTTAAGATTTATTTGAGGATAGACCCTGTGATTATGAAATGTGGCAGAAAAGAGGCCTGCCCCCACCAAAGGATATATCATCCCTGTAAAAATGTTCTATTTCACTGGTAGGTACCAAATGGTATTTATTATTTTTTATAAGAAAACTTTTTTTTTGTCCTTTGTATTAGAATGACTGCTAGTGATAACACTTGGGATTTTGTTAAAAGGCAAGAATCCAATGTGGGTTTCCCCCCAAAACTTAATATACAAATATATTATTTTATTTGGGCAGCTGTTTGTAGAACTGAATTTAGTCCTTTCCAGCCTTTCTAACCTTATAGGTTGATGGTTAAATTATTTGTCTGCTAGGTTCAATATGTTTTGGCTGTTTATTTTCTATCACCTAACACACTAATCCTCAAAGAGTTTGAATTTTCATTTTAAATAATAGACATAATCTGTGCTCTTTATATTTTGGTTTCATCTGGAGGTTGATTTTACCTGTTATATTATACCAGTCTCCTAAAATAACTTGTTAAATTATTTTGTTTTCATGTTATCAATCATGTAATACTTATCAGCATTAAAAACTCATTCATATTCATTATGAAGAACTGTAGAATTTCATATTTTTAAAACTGATTTTATAAACATGTCTTAGGCATGTTTAATCAATAACACTGAGAATGTTGGGAAGCTGAGTGAAAAACATTATTCACTGTATCATTCATTGAATTTCTGTGAGTGGCATATGGGATTCTAATTAAAAGTTTGGATAAGCACTTGGGGGTAGGAGAAAACTAAAATAGATGAAATCTGATTCTATATAAGAAGGATACGGAAGGGAAATAACCTAAATTAAGAGTGAAATCTCTATTAAAGTACAGCCTTAAACAAATGTTAGGGGATTTGAAGGCACTGATTACATAACTAAATTGGATGACATTTGGTCTGGTAGGATGTGCATGAAAAATTACTGTCAAGGCTGTAAATGTGAATACTAGCTTGCATTTTTACTGGGTACCAGCCATAAAACCTCAAATATATTATCATGGGAAAGATTTCACTGTTAATGATGTGAAACCCTTCAAACCTAATCTGCTTTGTCTGAAGAATTCTCTCCCATTTCAGTTTGTAAACTTAAAAATTTGAGAGGAAGCTCTTTATTTCTTAGATTTTAAAGACTTTAAAATAAGATTTGTAATGATCTTTTTTTTTTGTGAGAGATGACTACTTTTTGTGTTTTAAATTTTTATCAGAGTAATTCATAAGGATAGTTGAACAAATCAAATAGTACTGGAGCAGAAATACAATAGCAGGCCTGGAAATGCTGTCTTTAGAAAGGCCTGCTTGTAGGGTTGGCCCTTTGGCCCTTGGCTGGCATCTGGGAACTTGACTGCTAAAGTTCATTATATATAAAACCTTTCCTAAATGTCTAAGAGTGGCTCACTGTGCCTAAACCATTTATAAAAACAGTGTGGCATATGCTGAATATTTGCTTTCTTTCTGGGAGTCTGGAATTTTGGTACATGCTAGATGGAGCATGTCTATATGATCAGGCTCCACAAAGGCCTTGGCCTCTGAGCCTAAGGAGCTGCCACTTAACACATGTTGTTACTGTTGCTGAAAGAATTCCTCTTACTCCTTTCTTTTCTTTTGCTGTTTCAGCTTTGTATCCTTTTATTGTAAAAAATCTTAGCGGTGAGTATGAGTATATCCTGAGATATGTGAGTCCTTCTAGCAATCACCTATCCTGGGGGTGGTTTTGAAGAGCCCTCAACATAGAACTAAAAGACTTACAATGGAAATACTATGCCCTGCCTCATTCTTGTATCTCTCTCAGTCTTAGTTTTTTTTCTTTCCTCTATTTCTTTTTTAAAAAAAAATATATTTTATTGATTTTTTACAGAGAGGAAGGGGAGGGATAGAGAGTTAGAAACATTGATGAGAGAGAGATTGATCAGCTGCCTCCTGCACACCAACCAAGGTACATGCCCTTGATCGGAATGGAACCTGGGATCCTTCAGTCCGCAGGCCGACACTCTATCCACTGAGCCAAACTGGTTTCAGCTCTTTCCTCTATTTCTTTTGGTATTTTCTTATTTTTAAATAATAACTTCAACTGCTAATTTTTAAGATATTGTTTTAGACATTGTTTATTAACTAGATATTACAGTAGAAGAGAATTTAGGTCTGGCATACACTTCCCCTAGTTTCTGCCTTAGCCCTCTGATAGAATCATGTGGGGCACGTTGTTTGATTGAATCATTGTTCATTGTTTTCATTCTGATGATTAGAGAAATATTGTCTAATGGTGAGCCAGGCAGTAGATTACAATTTCATTTTCTCATCTACATTTTTATTTTTCTTAGCGTTAATGGTTATTTTTATTTGCTAGTTTAGTCTGTTCTTATGACAAATTTATTCTAAGTGCACCAATGGCTTTTTACCACATCTTACTATTCTTTTCCACATGGTCAGATGTGTCTGTGTTTCCCATTGTCTTCTGGAGCTCTTCTTTCCTCAGTGTCAGTGTGAAATGTGTCACATGTTGGTGACAGGCCTGCTTTTTCTGGGGCTTCCTTTGCTGCTTTCCAGGGTTGCATTTTAGATTCTCAGGATTTTTGAGAAAATGTATGGGAACTCATTCCTTGCCATAGTGTGTGTGGAAATGCCTTTATTTTACCTATATTGCATGGTTATTGGAACTAATTTTCTTTCAAAATTTTGAAGATATTCCTTTATTGTCTTTAAGTTTCCAGTGGTTCTGTTGACAAGTTGGTCTCAATCCTTTGTATGCAAGTTGTTTACCCTGTCCCAAATACAGCAGGAATCTTAGTATCATCTTTCTATCCCCCGTGCTCTGAAAACTCATGATGTGCTTTGTTCTGGGTCTTGTCATTTGCTATGCAGGGTACCTAGTAGTCCCTTATGATCTGGACATTCTTGTCTTTTAATTTTGAGAAAAAAATTTTTCCACACCATTTCAAGAAGAAAAATGTATTATATATACAAATACTGCTTACAGAATTTGGCATTCTCAAATAGTATGTTAATACTGGTTAGTGTTTAGTATGTAATATATTAATGAGCTGTACTTGGATTCCCTGATAGAGTTTTAGATTAGAGATTTTTTAATTTATAAATGCTTTTTAAAAACCATAAAAATGAGGAAAAGCTGTTTCTAGTGAATTTTAGCCTGGTACTTATTAATAAAGAACATTTATAAAATATTTAATTTGCTTAACTTATAAGCCAGTTAAGCTGTTTGTTTTCTGGAATGGGCATACACACACACACACACACACACACACACACACACACAAACACTAGAGGCCTGGTGCATGAAATTTGTGCGTGGGAGTGTGTGTGGGTGTCCCTCAGCACAGCCTGCACCCTCTCCAATCTAGGACCCCTTGAGGGATGTCCAACTGCCATCTTGTGTATTGGAGTGATGGTCAATTTGCATATTACTCTTTTATTAGCTAGGAGGATAGATATATATGTTCCTCAGGCCTCTTTGACTTAACTATTTTTCTTACATTGTCTTTTGATGTACAGAGGTTTTTACTTTTGACACAGTCCAATTTGTCAAGTTTTAGTTTTGTACTTAATGCTTTCTGGTCCTGTCTGGAAAATTCTTATCCCAAGGTCTCAAAAATATGGCTTATTTTAGAAGTCTTATGGTTTTTAGCTTTTAAGTTTTAGGTCTGTGATTTATCATTAATTACATCTTGTGTGTGATCTGGAGGGCCAAGCTTTTTTTTTTCCCCCCCACATGGTTATTCAGCACCAGTTGAAGTCTTTCCTTTCCCACATGAATTCCTTTGGAATCATTGTTGAAAATTAGTTGATGCCCTGGTCAGATAGTTCAGTTGGTTAGAACATTGTCCTAATACGCCAAGGTTTCAGGTTTGATCTTTGGTCTAGGCATGTACAAGAATCAACCAATGAATGTATAAATAAGTGGAACAACAAATCAATGTTTCTCTCTCCCTCTTTCAAATCAATAAATTAAAAATATTGAAAAAATCAATTGACTGTATACAGGTGGGCCTCTTTCTGAATTTTGTTCTATTAATATCATTACTTTGGCTTTAATAACTTTGCTCCTTTTCAAGATGGTTGTGGTTCTAAGTTCTTTCCATTTCTAAAATATTTAGTATCAGCTTGACAGTTTCTTTCAAAAAAAATTTTTTAAAAACATATGTATATATGCCAAGCAACTGGAACACCGGAACAATCAGCCAACTGGCCTGATGGGGATGGCTGTGGCTGGCCAACCTCCTGCAGCCCCTTCCCTCCTGCTGGCCCAGCCCTATCAGCCCCCATTGGAATGGGCCAGCTGTACCCCACCTGTGCATCGGGCACTTAGTTGATGTATATATACTGCAAAATGCAACCAGTGGAAAGTGTGGTTCTTTGTGTTTTGACAGTTGTGTATACCTATGAAACCACTACCACAATCATGATATAAAACATTTTATCATGCTAAAAACTTTGTCATGTTCCTTTTGCTTTCATTTTCCTAGCTGGTCACATGGAGCCCAACAGTACCACTGATTGGCTGTCTCCAGATTAGTTTTGCTTGTTCTGGAATTCCATATACATGGACTCATACAGTGTAAATTCTTTTTTGTCTGGAGTCTTTCCTCATTATTGTTTTTGAGACTCATCTGTGTTGTGTCTAATAGTAATTTGTCCCACTTTATTGCTGAGTAATAGTCCATTTAAAGGATATATCATAATTTATGTTAACTATTTGTTGACATATATTTGGACTATTTTAAGTTTTTGTCTATTGTGAATAAAGGTACTGTGAATTTTGACTGAAAAGTCATTTGGTTGTCTTAGATTTTCTAGGACCCCTCGAGGGTTGTCCTAACCACTTCTGCCTGCCAGCATGATCAACCATTTGATTTTCTTTCAAAGTGTGGAGGTTTTCAATTGTCATGAAAACCAATTTATCAATTTGTTCTTATATGGTTTGTGCTTTTAGTATCCTAGCTGATGTACTCTTGCCTGTATTTGTCTGCTTGTTCTATTGTTTACTGAGAGAGGAGTTCTGTAATAGTGATAATTGGGGATTTGTCTTCCTTTATTTCCATTACATAGTTGAATCTGTTATTAGGTGTGTACTAGTATATGTATAGAATTATATCTGTTATGGTTTTGGGAATATCCTTTTTTACTTCAGACAATACTTCCTGTCTTGAAGTCTATTTTGTTTGAAAGTATAGTACCTTTTTATGATATGTGTTTGCTGGTATATTTTTCCCCTTCATTTGCCTTATTAAAAAATATATTTTTATTGATTTCAGAGAGGAAGGGAGATAGAAACATCAATGATGAGAGAGAATCCCGATCGGCTTCCTCCTGCACAGTCCTAGATTTGGGATCAAGCCCACAACCCTGGGACATGTGCCAGTGCTCTCTCCACTCAGCCAAACTGGGGCTCCTTTCATTTGCTTTAAATGTTCTGTGTAGTATTACTTTTAAAGCACATCTCTTGTAAACAACATATAGTTGAATCTTGTTTATTTCATTCAGTATGATTATCTCTGACTCTTAATTAAAATGCTTAGTCCATTGCATTTAATGTAATTATTGTCTCCTTTTTTCCAAAATTTTTTATTGCTTTCAGAGAGGAAGGGGGAGGGAGAAAGAGAAACATCAGTGATGAGATAGAATCATGTATCGGCTGCCTCCTGCATGCCTCTCTAATGGGGATCAAGCCCAAAACCCGGGCATATGCCCTGACTGGGAATTAAACCCTGACCTCCTGGTTCATAAGTTGAAGCTCAACCCTGAGCCATGCTGGTTGGGCTTAATTTGTTTTAAGAATTATAATTGTAGCTAACCATTGTTTTTGTATAGTATTAGTCATTCTTCTATGAGCTGCTTGTTCATATTCTTTGTTTATATTTTAATTGATTTGCAATTTTTTTCTATATTTGCTTGCTTTTTGACTTTATGATCAGATTTATCAGTCTTATTATTTATGGCTTATGGATTTTTTTTAATGTATTTTATTGATTTTTTACAGAGAGGAAGGGAGAGGGATACAAAGTCAGAAACATCGATGAGAGAGAGATATCGATCAGCTGCCTCCTGCACGCCCCCTACTGGAGTTGTGCCCGCAAGCAAGGCACATGCCCCCGACCGGAATCGAACCTGGGACCTTTCAGTCCGCAGGCCGACGCTCTATCCACTGAGCCAAACCAGTCTCGGCTGGCTTATAGATTTTTAAAATTGCAAATTAACCTTAAAAGTGAATGCAAAGAAAAACAAGTGATTCCAATTGTATTTCAGTTATCTACTCCAGTCATATCATGTACCCTCTGTCTAAAGAAGAAACAATGCAGACAAACCTTGATTTCTTACTAATGTTTATCCTTTGTAATGTCCATTGTAGTGAAACTATTCGTGTGTATTTTACGATGGAGCAAATGAGATAATTGCCGTGCATAATAAAGTTATTATCAACACATGGACTGTTTGCAACATAGAATTACAGTTACTGATCTATAATTGTGTCAATCACCTATCTAATAATAGGGTAATATGTAAATTGGTTGGGATGCTGTCACAGATTCCCCCCACATCCTCTCTCCCCCCTCCTGTGCAGCCTGATTAGCAGGCTGCCTGTGCAGCAGGTGCGCGGGGACTTGCAGTGTTGGGGACACGATGGCAGCTGCCACTTGCCCAGGCCCGGGCGAGGCTCAGGCAAGCCACAGTGGCTGTGATGGCTGTGACTCAGGCAGCCTCACAGCCAGAATTGGCAGCAGCAGAGGTATGATGGGGGTGTCGCCTTACCCTGATTGGCCAGTCACCTCCTGCAGAGGCCTGTGGGGAGTGGGCCTAAACCATCAGTAGGACATCCCCTGAGGGCTCCTAGACTGTGAGCAGGGGCAGGCTGAACTAAGGGACCCCTACCTAGTGCATGAATTTCATGCACTGAGCCTCTAGTCTTACTAATAAAAACCTAGGTGGTCCTCATGATGTGATGCCGTGATGCCCTCACTCTGTCACAAGATGGCTGCACGCACAGTGGAGGCAGGGTTTCCATGGCCCCGTGTGCACGCATTGCAGGGGCAAGTCTATCGAGGAGCCCCAGATGGCTGGGCAGGGCCTACCTCTTTGGGGTCATCGGTCGCAGGGCTTCCACACTGTGAGAGGGCACAGACTCCCCCCACCTCCTCTCTCCCCCCTCTTGTGCACAAATTTTGTGCACCAGGCCTCTAGTTAAATATAATTTTGATACTGAACTATTCATGTGTAGATATATAGTCTTTTTATTATTTATAGTTGTTTGGTCATAGCTTAAAGGAAAACAGTAATATTTTAAGATGGATAGCAATTGAAATGAAGCCCTTTATAATAGTGAGTTCTTTTTAAAAGGAACTCTGTATTCTATTTTGAGTACTCTAACTCTGATTTTTTCCTTTGGTTTATTTTTCTAATGCTTGAAGATCCCAGGCCTTCTAATTCTAGAACTAAAATGTATGATGCATGGAATGTAACTTGAGATGATAAAATGAAAGCATCTTTTTAAAGGAGGGTAATGGAAAAAATACTTTCGATTTATAAAAGCAAGATTAATTGCTGTGTGGTGTGTGTGTAGTGCTTTATGTTTTTGATTGTCATTTGATAACTGATGATCTTTTTTTCTTCTGTGCAGGTGTAATGGATAGGTAACAGAGAAGCCTTTTGCACTGTATCAGGGAGGCAGAATGACTGAGTGCTTCCTGCCCCCCACCAGCAGCCCCAGTGAACATCGCAGGGTGGAGCATGGCAGTGGTCTTACTAGAACCCCCAGCTCTGAGGAAATCAGCCCTACTAAATTTCCTGGATTGTACCGTACTGGTGAGCCCTCGCCTCCCCATGACAGCCTCCATGAGCCTCCTGATATTGTGTCTGATGATGAAAAAGACTATGGGAAGAAAAAAGGAAAATTTAAGAAAAAGGAAAAAAGAAGTAAGTGCCATTTTTCTCTATGTTTTTGATATATTTTAGATAAATGTCTACTCCAGTCATATATACCTGGTGTCTTCTGGAAATATATCCAAAAACTTCCATTTGACATTTAGTGTTCTTTATTTTTCAAGGTCCCAATTTTTGTATACTAGAGTTATATTTTAGAGTCTTTCACACACATGAAAGAATGCTGAATTTCCAGGAATGGTAGTTTTCTTGTGGAAGTATCTTAAAGTAGTCATTTTAATCTTATCTGATAAAGAAGGAATATGCTAATTGTTGCCCCACCCTCAAAGATGGTGGTGCCCACAGCCAGTAAGGAGGGAATATGCAGTACCCCACCCACAAGATGGTGGCACCCAGATCCCTCAGCCCCACCTGGCTTTGCCAGGCCTGCCCCGTGCGCCTGCCTCCAGAGTTCCCCAGTCCCTTCAGGTCCCCAGGCAGCCGAGGGCTGGCCTGAGGTGCAGGCAAACCTCGGATGGTGGCTGCCCAGCTGCCCAGGGCCGGCCCAAGGCACATGCAAGCCTCGATGGCAGCTGCCCAGCCACTCAGGGCTGCCTGAGACTCAGGTAAACCTCAGGCTAGCCGAGGTTTGCACTGCCAGCAGTGGCAGCAGCAGAGGTATGATGGGGCGTAGCCTTCCCTGATTGCTGGGTCGCCTCCCACCCCTGAGGGCTCCCGGACTGTGAGAGGGGGCAGGCTGGGCTGAGGAACCTTCCCCCCCTCCAGTGCATGAGTTTTCATGCACTGGGGCCTCTAGTTAATATATAGAAAGTAGATACTGGAATTTTCCCCTTACAGAATTTTTCTTTTTGGCTAAGTTGTGTAGGTAATGGGGATACACATTATTGGAACTATGACAAAGTTATTAATTTGTTTTAAGCAAATGTTATGATGCATTTGTTTATAGTCACTATTTGGTAGGAAGGATGAATTGTGTAAGCATATATCTTTAGTACATTAAAAACAAGTCAGGTGAGTTTTTTAAGTACTGCTTTGAGTTTCACAGTATATTTCAGTTAATTTGTTTTTGAGGCATAACATTCAGATAGAATGCATCGATTGTGTACAACTTGATGATACACAGAATGGATATTCCTGTGTAACTACCATAAGGATCTGAAATGGAACATTATGAGCACTCTAGAAATTCCCTTCATTGCCCTTGCACAGGGGCTCTCGACCCTCCCGAAGGTGCACTTTTTTCAGCATAACTTAGACCTGCCTGTTTTTTTACTTAGGTAAATGGAAGCAGATTTCCTTTGTGTCTAGTTGCTGTTGCCCAATGTTATATCTGTTAGATTCATCTGTGTTATTTAATGTGGCAGTAATTTGTTCATTTTTATTTTTTGTTGTGTACATGCCTGGGAATGGAATTGCTCACTCACAGACGTGCTTATTACAGGTTGATCCTGTAAAACAGTTTTCCACAGTGGTGTATCAGTTTACATTCCCACCAGCAGTGTCTGAGAACTCAAGTTGCTATGCATCATAGTATGACCTTAAGATTTATGTCATTCTGGTTGGTGTGGGGTTTGTGATATTTTAATTAGAAGGGTATTTATGAAAAACTTGAATCTTTTAAATAAAATAGCTAGTAAAGTAGCTAGCTTAAAAAAAAAAGAGTAGGAGAGTTATAGGTATGAAAAAACAAAACCAAACTAGGATAACTGATATGACATAAAGCAATAGTCAGTGTGTGTAAACTAGGGCTTCTGATGCAGGGAAATGGGCTGATGGATTCAGCCACCATCTGGAGATAAGGGAGTTTCCTGATCTTGTCCTCTACCCAAATGAGACTTCAGTCTCTGATGCAGCCTTCAGAAGGAACTAAACAGTGACAGGAGAGCGAAGTGTGATAGAGGACTGACTGGAGCATCTAAACAGCAGTACAGTTCCTGTCATAGTTTGAAATGTACTCTAAATTCAGAGACCAAATATGAGAAAAATCTAAGCTAAATAAAGTAAATTCAGATGACAAAAGAATGCTCTATTTTATAGGATTCTTTTCTTTAGCCATCCGTGTGTACATGTAATACTAAAATTCCACTTAAACACATAGAGTAAATCTACTTTTCACCATTTACTATTGCAAGAATAACTAGCTCTCTCCAGTTGTCCTCTTGTGGTCAGGAGATGTCATTGCAACATCTCATTTTAGCTGAGAGGAAACCCAGTTTTTGCTAAGAGGGAGTACCCAGGAGGGATTGGCCATGATGTGAAAAGGTAGGTAGCTAATGCCAGGTGGAATTTTTTTTATCCTGTATTTAAAAAGCACATGAACAGTTTGACATTAAACAAACATATAAGTTATACTCCCTGCATTTCTTTGGCAGCTGAAGGCTATGCTGCCTTTCAGGAGGATAGCTCTGGAGATGAAGCTGAAAGTCCTTCTAAAATGAAGAGATCCAAGGGAATCCATGTTTTCAAGAAGCCCAGCTTTTCTAAAAAGAAAGAGAAGGATTTTAAAATAAAAGAGAAACCCAAAGAGGAAAAGCATAAAGAAGAAAAGCACAAAGAAGAAAAACATAAGGAGAAGAAGTCAAAAGACTTGACAGCAGCTGATGTTGTTAAACAGTGGAAGGAAAAGAAAAAAAAGAAGAAGCCAATTCAGGAGCCAGAGGTGCCTCAGATGGATGTTCTAAATCTTAAACCCATTTTTGGAATTCCTTTGGCTGATGCAGCAGAGAGGACCATGATGTATGATGGCATTCGACTGCCGGCAGTTTTCCGTGAATGTGTAGATTATGTAGAGAAGTATGGCATGAAGTGTGAAGGCATCTACAGAGTTTCAGGTATTGGGAACACATTGGTGGTTTTTAAAAATTAGCTTCATTTTTTTTTTTTTGGTATCTTTTTTTTTTTAAATTAAATTTGTTGGGGTGACATTGGTTAATAAAAGCATATAGGTTTCAAGTGTACGATTCTATGGTATGTCACCTGTGTACTGCATCCATTTTTCAAAGGAAGGACAGATATTAACTTTTGAGGAAAATTGTGACATGAGTCCTAAGACATTCATTTCCTTGATTCTTCTATTTGAAAAAAAATCCCTCACTGTGTGTGTGTGTGTGTGTTATATTTTGGCAGTTTGATTTTTTTTATGATACTCCTTTTCATTAGGAGGATTTACATACATGAGTTGATAATAGCTTGCAGCAGCCTAGAATGAGTTAGTAATACTCAGAATATATAAAGAAATTAGACAGTTTTCCCATTTAATTGGTTTATGCACATTTCTAGAAGATAGATTTGATATTTAAGTTTTGTTGAAAAGGGGCAGGCATTTTTTTAAATTGGGGAAACCCTTTACACAATCTCATAGGTAACATACCATATAAGAGCATTAATTTATAGAAAAAAAATTAAAAATTGAATACAACTTATTTATAACTCCTTAGCAACATAAAAAGTATTTAAATAAATTTAAAATTGTGACTTTTAAGAATAATTTATAATGAATTGATTTTTAAAGAATTAAACAGTATTAAAATAAACTGCTTCTCTTACATGGTTTTTGGTAGCCATGAAAAAATTTGGTTTTGGTGAAAGTTTCTCTGAAGAGTTTCTAACTTTGTTCAAAAAACTATTTTGTCTTTTGTCTTTGACCCATTTTTGATGTTTGTGTCCTTTCGGAGAGACAGAGTTTCAGAACCCTTCATTTGTATATCAAAGCATTCAAATTGATCCATCCCCATGGACTGCTAGAGGTTGAGCTCTTGCTCTGATCAATTTGTTACTTACCTTTTTAAGCTCTTGTAGTATGCTGTACTGTACTACAGTTTAAGGCTGTGACTTCTTTTTGTTTTTTGTTTTAATGCTAATAAGAATATTGTTTTCTGCTGGAGATTTTTGATTCTCACTTATTCATATATAAGTTCCAGTTTTAAAATTTAAAATACATTAATATCATTTTGTATGTGCTCTTTCTCTACCTGGAATACTTTATTTGAAGTGTCCAGTTTTTAAAAGGAAAACATTTAAGAAAATAGGGATTATTTTCTGCCTCAAAATAAAGATTATACAAAAATGAGATTCATAATACTTTCATCTTTGGAGTTACTGATTTTATTTTGTCAGTGCTAGCTAAGGTACACATTTATTGTAATGCCATTAAAAGGGTTTCACATAAAATAAGGAATGCCCAAGCCCGGATGTCAGTGCTATAAGTTAAAATGCTGATTAGATAATATTTTAGTATTCGAATTTGCCATTACAGTTGTTTAGCCTTAAGTTGTTCTTGTTTCTAATAATTAGCCTAAAGTTTTAAGTATTAAAAAAACAACAGAAAGCTACTTTGTACTCTTAGAGTAGTCATTTTTACATGTTACTTAAATACAGGTTGGATTTAAGACTTAAAAAACTTATGTAATGTTTGAAAACATACGTTTTGTGTGTCAGTTTCTTTTAGTCTAGTAAGAAAATCAAAACCCAAATTTTAGAAACCCAAATTTTACCTTTTTGTTCCAGCTCTGTGCCAGATTAAGAAAATATGTAAAGAATTAAAACTTAAAAATAAAAATTAAGTGGGGATTATTTAATGGAGAAGAATTTTCAAAGAGTTTGTTTTGATAGTGAACTCACTGTTTACATTTTATACAAAATGGGACATGCTTATATATACTGAGTTGTCATTTTATGTTGTCAGTCTTGTGACTAGTTAGAAAATCCAATTGGCTGCCCAGGTAGAACGAGAATTCATGCTTAGATTGTAGTTTAGGTTTTGCCTGAATTTTTACCTATCTTTAACTTTCAAAATAATATTTTCCTTAGTTGCTTGGCATATTTGTTTAAAATGTTCCTGATTGTTATGACTCTGTTTCTGAATATTGAGTTTCTATTATCATTTAACTTTTGGTAAAATTCACCCTCTAATTATAGTTTTTCCCATTATCTTGTTTACAGAGGAATTGTGTGAACCTTGTACAGATAAATACTTCATAAACAGAGATTTGTCATTGTCAGATTGGCTTTTTTCATATGTCCCCCCAAGGGGTGGGCACAAGAGTAAATAAAGCTATTTGATTTTTCTTCTCGATATTCTCTTTTTCTCTGAATTTGAATGTCTTAAGGAATTAAATCAAAGGTGGATGAGCTGAAAGCAGCCTATGACAGAGAGGAGTCTCCAAATCTGGAAGAATATGAGCCTAACACTGTAGCCAGTTTGCTGAAGCAGTATTTGCGAGACCTTCCGGAAAACCTGCTTACCAAAGAGCTTATGCCTCGCTTTGAAGAGGCTTGTGGGAGGAGTACAGAGAGTGAGAAAGTGCAGGAATTCCAACGCTTACTGAAAGAACTGCCAGAATGTAACTTTCTTCTGATTTCCTGGCTGATCGTGCACATGGACCATGTTATCGCGAAAGAACTGGAAACAAAAATGAATATACAGAACATTTCTATAGTGCTCAGCCCAACTGTTCAGGTACATGTGCTATGGGGAGTGGTGGGGACATTTTCACTATTGAGTTGCATACAAGCAGTTAACCAGCAAAAGTAGATAATGGTTTTAGCCTGAATATTATTATTTTTTCTTTTCACAATATGGACAATGTCAACACAGAGGATGATGAATGTATTTTCCCATTCGCTTGTAGCTATATAATATGAATATTGTAGTCTTTGGTCTGGATTTATAAATCAGTTCTAATGATAATGGTCTGTCATTAGAAGAAGAAGAACCCATGGTACCTGCAATTACAGAATTCATCCATAGAATTTCAGCTATTTTGCAAATAGCATTATTGCTTCAATATATCACACACACATATCAGACTCATGCACAAAGGGACCTAGCATTTGCTTGGTTAGGGATTTAAGCTGAGGGTTCCATTCATAAAGATAGGTCCTAGAGAAGCATTTTATAGAACCTTAATCTGAGAAGATTTCAGGGAATTAGGTAGTGTGTTAATTGGTATTGCTTTATAACAAAAATACTTAGCCTTCATTTATTGCTGCTCACTTAGTGCTGGCATAGAGGATGTTTTCTCCTTTCATTAGAGTTATTGATATTTTACTCAGATCAAATACAAGTGACAAAAATAAGATGATGTTTATACTTTTTATTTTAAGCCTTTGGGTCAATATACTGTATTATTATTAGTCATTGTCTAAGTACACTGTGTAAGTGTATTTTCTTTTACTACAGATTCTTTTATTTATTATACTTTGGAAGCAAAATGTTTCTCAAATTTCAGTGTTATTAGGATTTCAGAATTTGGTAAATAATTACATTGTTATTTAGTATTACTATAATAAGGATGATAGTATCATAGAAGATTCAGGTGTGCTGTAGGTAGAAGGTAATTCTTACTAGCTTTTCAGCCAGCCTCATGCCTGATCTAGCATAAGAAACATCATATTTAATCACTGGTATGCAAATGTGCCCAGATGACATTGTTTCTGGAGGTCTCAAACTCTCAGTCCAGCTTTACAACTGCAAGTGCTCTTACTTTCCTCAATAGATCCAGATGTGTGTGTTAAAAGGTCTCAAAATAACTTATAAGAAGGTAAGATTTTTAAAAAATCAATATTATAGTGCTAAGAAGAAATTGGTTAACAGCTTCTGTATCCTCTTCAGCTCCTTATGGTGCTTAAGTTATATTTTTTCTATTCTCTTCTTTAAATTGTTCGCTAATTAGCAAAGCATATCTAAGTCACTATCAAGGAGAATTTTCATTCTCCTGTCCAAGATTAAAGGATGCACATGCCATGGGTACAAATTAAAAGAAACGAAACAATGTTAATAGTTTTCTTGCAAATCCTTTTCTTTACTTCTTTCCCTTAGATTAGCAATCGTGTCCTGTATGTGTTTTTCACACATGTGCAAGAGCTCTTTGGAAATGTGATACTAAAGCAAGTGACAAAACCTCTTCGCTGGTCTAACATGGCCACTATGCCCACACTGCCAGAGACCCAGGAGAGCATCAAGGAGGAGATCAGAAGACAGGTGTGTGAGCTCAGCCTGTGCTTTGGCCCTGAAAGAGCCTACCTTTGCTCTGACCCTTTTGGAGACATGATGATGATGATGATGATGATGAAGATAAACTGTTGTTCATAGGTACTTTTTAAAGTATGCCTGGAGCTATGTTAGGCACATGTTATGGAGATAAGTCAATATCATCGAGGGAATACAGGTTTTGAAATGAAAAACCTGGTTTTAAATTCTTGCTCTGCTTCTAATTAACGGATTTTAGGCAAATCATTTAACCTCTAAGTTTCAGTTATCTCATTTTAAAATGGGGCCTCTCATAATTTGATGGGAAGGTTACAATAAATGAAATAATGCATGAAAGATACTCAGCATGGTTCTGGGAATGTTTTAAACAGTCTAAAAAGGTTAGCTTATCTAGACAAGATTGCTATTATTGACCATATACTATATATAAGAATACTGACATTATACATAACTTACTCTGTGTCACATGGTTACTAAGCTAAAGAACCAGAACTTGACCTCATATCATGTTTTTCCACTTGCTACTTTGATAGAACAGTGCCATTTGGTTATGTGTGTGTGTTTGTCAAGCTAAGTAAGAAACTAGGGACTAAATAAGAAACTTACATTTTATTATTATTACATCTTTTATTTGCATATACATTACCAAATCCCTGCTTTTTCCATTCCATTGGCTCTGAGCTTCCTCATTTTTTAGTAGTTGATGATGTGTTGGGGAAAGAGATCTAAATGAACTTTTTTTAAAAAAATATATTTTATTGATTTTTCCACAGAGAGGAAGGGAGAGGGATAGAGAGCTAGAAATATCGATGAGAGAGAAACATCAGTCAGCTGCCTCCTGCACGCCCCCTACTGGGGATGTGCCTGCAACCAAGGTAAAAGCCCTTGACTGGAATCAAACCTGAGACCTTTGACTCGCAGGACGATGCTCTATCCACTGAGCCAAACCTGTTTCAGCAAATTGTTGAGCTAATGTAAATCATGAGAACCCAATGCCTAGGCAAAACAAATAAGCATGATTTTTTAAAATCTTTATTGTTTATATTATTACAATTGTTCCTTTTTCCCCCTCATAGCTCCCCTCCACTCGGTTCCCACCCCCATTCCCTTATCCCACTCCACCCCCGACCCTGTCCTCATCCATAGGTGTATGATTTTTGTCCAGTCTTTCCCACACCCCCAAACTCTTTTCCCCCGAGAATTGTCAGTCCACTCCCTTTCTATGCCCCTGATTCTATTATATTCACCACTTAATTCTGTTCATCAGATTTTTAATTCCCTTGATTTTTAGATTCACTTGTTGATAGATACGTATTTGTTGTTCATAATTTTTATCTTCACCTTTTTCTTCTTCCTCTTCTTAAAGAGTACCTTTTAGCATTTCATATAATACTGGTTTGGGGGTGATGAATTCCTTTAGCATTTCTTATCTGTAAAACTCTTTATCTGACCTTCAATTCTGAATGGTAGCTTTGCTGGGTAAAGTAATTTTGGTTGTAGGTTCTTACTATTCATCACTTTGAAGATTTCTTGCCACTCCTTTCTGGCCTGCATAGTTTCTGTTGAGAAATCAGCTGACAATCGTATTGGTGCTCCCTTGTAGGTAACTAACTGTTTTTATCTTGTTGCTTTTAATATTCTCTGTCTTTTACTCTTGGCATTTTAATTATGATGTGTCTTGGTGTGGTCCTCTTTGGATTCCTTTTGTTTGGGGTTTTCTGCACTTCCTGGACTTGTAAGTCTATTTCTTTCACCAGGTGGGGGAAGTTTTCTGTCACTATTTCTTCAAATAGGTTTTCAGTATCTTGCTCTCTTTCTTCTTCTGGCACCCCCATAATTTGATGTTGGTACGCTTGAAGTTGTCCCAGAGGCTCCTTACACTATCTTCAAATTTTTGGATTATTTTTTTGCTTTTCTGGTTGGATGTTTTTTGCTTCTTTGTATTTCAAATCTTTGACTTGATTCTTGGGATCCTCTAGTCTGCTGTTAGGTCTCTGTATAATATTTTTTATTTCAGTCAGTGTATGCTTAATTTCTAGTTGGTCCTTTTTCATATCCTTGATGGGCTCACTAAATTTATTGGCCTTTTCTATAAAATTCTTAAAAAACCTTATAATCGTGGTTTTGAACTCTATATTCATTCGTTTGCTTTCGTCCATTTCTATCATTTGTGACCTGTTTCTTTGTCTCCACATTTTGGCTGCTTCCCTGAGTTGATAGAGTGGCTTTGTCTGGTAGGTGTCCTATAGGGCCCAGTGGCTCAGCCTCCCCAATTACCTGAGGTGGACACTGTTGGTGCACCCCTTTGTGGGCTGTGTGCACAGTCTTGTTGTAGTTAAGCCTTGATGGTTGTTGGTATCACTAGGGGGAATTGACTACTAGGCCAATTGGCTGTGAGGATCAGCTGTGTCTACAATGGGAGAACTTCTGTGCTGGAGACACCCTTATGGGGCAAGATTTGCTTCAGTGGAGCTTTGGTGTTCTCTGAGTCTTCCCCCTGAGTGTGTCCCTTATGGATCTGAGGAGTTGTAATCTGGATGGTCCCGCTCTGACCCTTGGGTACACTGCCTCTTGGATTTCCCTGGAGTTGCTAATTTAGCCTATGCCTGAGGCCACTCAGTAGGAGCTACGGAGAGATATGCATATTCCTCTTCTTTGTTTGGGTTTTGGAGGTGCCCAGATGAGACCCAGCTATGCAGCAATGCAAGCTGCTATGGGGCCTTGGGCCTTCTTTTGGATGTTCTGGGTCTTTTGACTCAGCTGCAGTTTGTTAGGTAAGTTTAGTTTTCAAAGGACCCAGCCATTCATATGCAAAAGCCTCTGCCCACAACTTAGATGGGGCAGAGCCTCAGGATGGAGCAAACAACAATGGCTTCCCATCAGCCCTGCCCTAAGAGGCCCCTGGGTCTCAGTGTCTCTTGGTAATCACTGTAAGCACCTCTAATGGAAAGCCACCCTCGACTTCCGCCTGCTGCCAGACAGTCCAGTTTCTCCCTGTATGAATCTGGGTCCCAGAGTCTTGCCCAGAACTGGAGTTCAGATCAGTCGAGCTTGCGTCTCTTGTGGATTGAAAAAGCCAGCTGCACCTCTGGACTTTACTTCCACAGCTCTTCTGAATCTGTGTGCTTTTCTCTTCCCTTTTAGTTGTAGAATTTCCACTTAGCCAGCCTTCCTGTAGTTCTGGATGATTTCCGCTTTGTCTTTTAGTTGTAGTTTTGAAGTGGTTGTGCGCGGCAGCAAGTTCAGGTGTTTACTTATGCTGCCATCTTGGTTTTTCTCAAGCATGATTTTTTTAGTCATATCCTTAAAAAATAATTTGTACTGCTACTTCATTCTTTTAGGGATAATTAAAAAATATCCCTGGCCCAGTAGCATCATCCTATACACCAAAAATATTGTAGGTTCAATTCCCAGTCAGAGCACATACCTAAGTTGTGGGTTGGACCCCCATGCCATTCCAGTCCCTCCATCCTATCCCCGTGCCTAACAATGTTTCTCTCTTATATTGAAGTTTCTCTCTTTCTCTGTTCCTCTCTCACATCAATAAACATCCCCTCAGGTGAGAATTTTAAAAAGAGAGAAAAGAAAAACAGTTGATTCTACATCTTTAGAAATTGCATGGTTTCGGTTTAAGGTGATAGGATGTGAATGATTAGAAGTGCGCAATTTATTGTTTTCTAGGAGTTTCTTTTGAATTGTTTACATCGAGACCTGCAGGGTGGGATAAAGGATTTATCTAAAGAAGAAAGATTATGGGAAGTGCAAAGAATTTTGACAGCCCTCAAAAGAAAACTGAGAGAAGCTAAAAGACAAGTGAGTAAATTTATTATTTTTGGTACATTGTGTTTATAATAAAATATGAAAAGAATGTACTAGGATCTTTTAAATTATTTTTTTAAAATTATACACACACACACACACACACACACACACACACACACATATTTCTTGAAACGAAGGTCCTGATGGGAAACTTATTGTTCAGAAGTTCCCAGTTCTAAATTACTGATTCTTCAGGTTGGTATCAGAGAAATGTTTTATTTGAACAAATTATTTGACTAAGAGATGTTTTGTCATTTCCTGGTTGGTTGTGCCTGTAAAAGGAGCTTCCTAAGCATGAGAAGCAGTTAGAGAGTGATACTTTCACTGGGGCATTTGAGTCAGATCTTTGTAAACCCATGAGGTACTAGAGATCAGGAGGGATTTCCTTGATGTAGGAATAGGAAGAGTGGCATGTGACTCCTGATAAGTGTGGGTGCCTGAGTCAGACTTTTGATCTCTCCTGTAGTTTAGTGTATGTTGCTTGGCTCTGGGACTGAGTTTCCCAGCCACACCAAGGCTGTCTCCAAATTTCTGGACCCTCTTACAGCCTACATGCCAATGCAATGGCAGGATCCAAATAACATTGCCAGGGAACATGAGCGTTTATCAGACTGGGAGAGCATGATTGCTGGCGGGTTGCCATTGTGGTTGTGCTAAAAGACAAAAGACAACCCAAGGACTTTGGTTGTTTTGAGGCTAGAGATTTACATTTATTTGGAGGATAACTTTGTCAGAAAAGAAACACTCAATAATTTCACTTACATGTGGCATCTGAAGAACAAAATAAATGAACAAACAAAACAGAAACAGACTTATAGATGTAGAGAACAAACTGATGGTTGCCAGAAGGGAGGAGATTGGGGGACTGAGTGAAAAAGGTGAAGGAATTAAGAAGTACAAATTGGCAGTTACTTAGTAGTCATGGGGATGTAAAGTATAGTATAGGGAATATAGTCAGTAATATTGTAATGACCATGTATGGTGCCAAGTGGGTACTTGAATTATCAGGGGGGTCACTTTGTAAATTATGTAATTGAATAATGACTATGCTGTACACCTGTAAATAATAAGAAATAGTATTGAAAGTAAACTGTGATTGAAAAAGAGAAACATTCATGAATATTTTTACACATGAACTTTAGGACTAGCCCTCTGTGTACTAGTATTTTTCTTCCTTCTTTTCTCCTGTTTATCAGATTGTCTTATTTTTATTTTGCTTCCTATGCCTATTTTTATTATTGTTGTTATTCCCCTCATGATTCAATCTGGAATTGGGTTTTAGATGACCAGCCAGGACTCATGGTTGTAATTGTTAACGAGGTAGCATTGCCCATGTCTTTAAATGAAGGGCCTTGACTTAGAATAGAACTAATGTAGATTTGGCTTTTATTTCTCTTGCTTTTACATATTTCTTGGATAAAGGAATCATGATATAAACCAGAGTCAATAACAGAAAGGAATGGTTTACCATTATCAGTTTTTCTTGATGCCAACTTTTCAGGCCTGCTCATTAATTCACAAAATACTCAGTCTAGCGAGTATTTTTCAACTTTAAGGAATAAATGACTTAAAGATAAAAGTAAATAATCTTATATAATAAATGGATAATACACAAATTGACCCTAACAGAATGACCTGGGAATGCCCAGTCACTATGATGCGCACTGACCACCAGGGGGCAGATGCTCATTGCTGGAGGTCATTGCTGGGGGCGTCAGTGTGTTCCCACACGGGGAGCTCTGCTGAGTTGATGGCTTGAGTACAGGGGTGGTGGCAGGAGCCTCTCCTGCCTCCTCGGCAGCGCTAAGGATGTCTGACTTCGGCTTAGGCCTGATCCCCTGGGGAGTAGGCCTACGCTGGCAGGAGGATATCCCTCAAGGGCTCCCGGGCTGCCAGAGGGATGTCTAACTGCCAGTTTAGGCCCGATCCCTCCAGGAGTGTCATCCTGATACGCCAAGATTGTGGGTTCAATCCCTGGTCAGGGCACATACAAAATTCAACCAAAGAATGCATAAATAAGTGGAACAACAAATCAGTGTTTCTTCTCACCCTTCCTCTCAAAAATCAATCAATCAATTAAAACCTCTAAAAACTAATAAGTGAATTTAGCAAGGTTGTAGGATATAAGATCAGGTATATAAAATCCTATTGGATTGCTGTATATTAGCAGTGGACATTTAGATACCAAACCTAAAAAGAAAAAAGAAGATCTAAAAACAGAGCAGTCTATCTAAATATTAAGATGTTAGGTTTTCTCAAATTGGTCTGTGGATTCAATAAAAATCTAAACAGGTGGGTTTTATAGAAATTAACAAGTTCTTCTAAAATGTATATGGAAATACAAATGACCTAGAGTAGTCTAAACAAAAACATTAGAGAACTCACATTACCTGATTTTAAGACTTACTATGAAGCTACAGTAGTCAAGGACAGACATATAGAATAGAATGTCATAAATGGACCCACACATATAAGGGCAATTAATTTTTTAGAAAGACAACAATTCAGTGGGAGAAAAATTTTCTCTTCAACAAATGGTGCTGAAACAATTGGTTCTTTATATGCAAAAGAAGAACCTTTCATTACAAATGAATCATACACTAAGAAAACTTCTAGGAGAAAACACAGATCTTACTGACTTGATTAGGTAGTGATTTGTTAAATAGGACTACTGATTGATTCAATTTATATGAAACTCAAAAAGTAAAGCAATGGGAAGCAGATCAGTGGTGCCAGGGACAACAGATGGTGGAAGAACCCCAGGGTATTTTGTGTGGTCATAGAACTGTTCTATATTATGATTGTGGTGGTGGCTCCTTGGCTGTATACATTTGTTAAAACGAATTGAATTGTATGCTTAAAATCCCCAGCAAAAACACCATAAGAGACAATTTGTGTGAAAGGGTTCTGGAAATGGTGAGCACACTAACCAGAATTGCACATTTTCACACTGTTAGCTACAGGTTAGGATCCACATGTTATTTTCTAATTAACATTTCCTGCCAACAGATGTCCATTTATCCAGATGGTTCCTCTGACAGTTAATGTTATTTCTTTTTCAATTCTAGCAAATGAGAAGGAAACTTCTAGAATGGTAATGGTGTGATTTGTTGCATATGTGTTACATATAGGCTAATCAGGTGTTTTTTTTTTCATTTGTCTTACTTGATAGGAGTGTGAAACCAAGATTGCACAAGAGATAGCCAGTCTTTCAAAAGAGGATGTCTCCAAAGAAGAAATGAATGAAAATGAAGAAGTTATAAATATTCTTCTTGCCCAGGTAAGTTAAACTCTTTTTCTCTGTTCTACAAGCTTCCTTTTTTGAAAAAATTAAAATTGTATATATTTAAGGTATACAAAATGATGAGGTGGTATACACAGTGAGATGGTTATTACAGTCAGATTAATTAATATTATCGCCTCCCCTAGTTAACTTTTTCTTTTGTGATGAGAGTACCTGAAATTTACTCTTAGTACATTTTCAGTATTCAACACAGTATTATCCTATACCAGGGACCCAGTACACGAATCTGTGCTCCTTGAAAGGAATTATGGGCTGAGAGGCTGTGGTAAGCACAGGGGCAGGTCTTGGCCCATCCTCCGCACCCCTGCCAAGCCCTTCCTGCCACGGCCCCAGTCCTGTCTGCCAGCAGCCCCACTCCTGCCACCACCACTTCCACGTGCTGATGGGGTCGGCCCTGCTTGCACCCGCTGATGGCGCAGAGTGATTGGGGTTAGTACCAGCAGTGGGTGCGAGCAGCGGCTGCTGCCCTAATCACCTCTCAGGAGGAGGGGGAGGTGGAGAAGCCTTCAGGGTCAATCGGGTCCAGCAGCCACTGCTCCCACCCGCTGATGGTGCCTAGCAATGGGGACCAGCGCCAGGCGCCATTAGCGGGTGCAAGTGGCAGCTCTGGTGCCAGCCGCGGGTGTCAACAGGGCTGGCACTGGCAGTAGGTGCGAGTGCTTGACGGGACCACAGCACCGGGGACCATGAAATTTCAGTAACCACCAGAGGCTTGCCCCAATGACAGCAACGGGTGCCTTGCCTTGATCTGGAGCCCCTGTTCACCTGTTCCACCATCCCACCACAGCCAATGCCCACCGTGTTCCACACACTGCTGCCGAAGCCCCCCATGTTCTGCGCACATCCCCTGGTGGTCAGCACATATCATAGCGACTAGTTCTGTTGTTCGGCCATTTGGTCTGTTTGCATATTAGTGTTTTATATATCCTAGATAATAAAAGCCTAATATGCAAATCAACCCAAAGGTGGGACAACCAGTGAAACGACTGGTCGCTTTGACATGCATTGACCACCAGGGGGCAGACGCTCAATGCAGGAGCTATCCTCAGCCTGCAGGCCCCAGGCTGGTCAAGGAGGGTGCCAGTGGGGGCCTCCGGATTGCCCCACTGGTCTTCCCACAGATCAGCCCTAATCACTGGCCAGGCCCAGGGGGACCCTATTTGTGCATGAATTTCATGTACTGGGTCTCTAGTAGAGTTAATAAAAGCCTAATATTCCTCTGTGTATGTGTATGTACACAACACTTGATCCATTGATGTGTTGCTGATTGTTAGTTTTGTAGTTTGATTCTTGTGAATAATGCAGTGAATATGGAAGTGTATATATCTATTCAGTATCTTGTTTTCATTTCCTTTGGATGTATATTCAGAAATGGGATTACTGGAGAATGACTGTTCTATTTTTAGTTTTTGAGGAGCCACCTGTTTTTCATAATGGCTGTACCAATTTATATTCCCACCAACAGTGTACAAGGATTCCTTTTTTCTGCATCCTAATCAGTGTAAAGTGCTACTTCATTGTAGTTTTGATTTGCAGCTTCCTGATGATGAGTGGCATTGAACATGTTTTCATAAATCTGTTGGCCAGTTGTATATCTTTTGAGATGTTAGGGCCTTTGCTCATGTTTTGAGTTGTTTTTTTTCTATTGAGTTGTTTGAGTTCCTTATGTATTTTGGATATTAAACCCTTATGGTTTTCAAATATATTCTATTTATAGGTTGTCTCTTCACTCTGTTGGGGAAAAAAAAGCTTTTCTATGCAGCAGCCTTTTGTTTGATGCAATTCCATCTATTTTTGTTTGTTGCCTATGTCTTTGGGGTCCTGTCTCAAAAAATTAATTGTCCACACCAATGTGAAGGAACTCTCCTATATTTTCTTTCAATACTTTTATGGTTTCAGGTCTTACATTTAAATCTTTAATCCATTTTGAGTTGATTTTAGTTTTTTTATATGGAGATAAGAATCTGATTTTGTTCTTTTGCATGAGGAAAACCAGTTTACCAATTTATAATTTCTTGAGAAGATTGTTCTTTCCCCGTTGGGTGTTCTTGACCATAAGGGTGTGGATTTATTCCTGGGCTTTCTATTCTTATTCTGCTCCATTAGTCTGTATGTTTGTTATATGCCAGTATCATACTGTTTTGATTATTATACCTATGTAGTATATTTTGAAATCAGGTAGGGTGATGCCTCTGATTTTATTCATTTTTAAAATTGCTTTGACTTTTTGTGTTTCTGTATGAGTTTTAGAATTGTTTCTCTCTTTCTGTGAAAAACACCATTGGAACTTTGATAGAGAGTCATTGAATCTGTAGATTGATTGCTTTGGGGAGTATGGGCATTTCAACAATACTATTTATTCTGCCCTAGCTGATTTGGCTTAGGACCATCGGCCAGCGGAGTGAAGGGTTCCAAGTTTGATTCCAGTCAAGGGCACATGCCTGGGTTGTAGGTTTGATCCCCAGTAGGGGGCGTGCAGAAGGCAGCCAATCAATGATTCTCTTTCATCATTGATGTTTCTATCTCTTTCCCTTCCTCTCTGAAATCAATAAAAATACATTTTAAAAATATATTATTTCTTCTGATCCATGAACATGGGACATTTTCCCATTTATATCTTCAAATTCTTTTATTAATGTTTTAGTTTTTAGTGTATAGATCTTCACCTTGTTATATAAATTTATTTCAAGTATCTTTTGATGCTATTGTAAATGGAATTGTTTTCAGATGGTTTATTGTTAGTATATAGAAATGCAACTGATTTTGAATGTTGATTTTGTATCCTGAAGTTTTACTGTTTATTAGCTCTAACAATTATTTGGTGGAGTCTTTAAGGGCTTTTTTAAATAAACTTTCTTTTAAAAAAAAGTTTTTACTGATTTCAGAGAGAGGAAGAGAGAGGGAGAGATAGAAGCATCAATGAGAATCATTGATCAGCTGCCTCCTGTATGCCCCTTAATGGATCGAGCCTACAAGTCAGGCATATACCCTGTGAATTGAACCTGCAACCTCCTGGTGCATGGGATTAACCTCAACCATATTAGCCACACCAGCCAGGCTGTAGGGTTTTCTACATATAAGATCATGATGATCTGCTCTTATTTTTATCAAATTTGGTTACCGTTTATTTTTATTTTTCTCATTTAGTCATTCTGGTTAGGACTTCTAGTTGATTTTGTCACCTGTTTTATTGCATCGATTGAGATATTTTTATTCTTTATTCCGTAATGTGGAGTATCACATTATGCTGAGCTGTCCTCGTATTCCAGAGATAAATTCCACTTACTCATGGCATCTGATCTTTTGTGTTGTTAGCTTGTTGAGAATTTTTGCATGTGTTCATCAGGGATATTGGCCTGTAATTTTCTTTGCTTATAGTGTCCTCGCCTGGCTCTTGGTATGAAAGTAATGTTGACCTTGTAAAATAAATCTGGGAGTGTTGCCTCCTCTTCAGTTTTCTGGAAGAGTGAGGATTGACATTACTTCTTTAAATACTTGGTAGAATTCACCTGTGAAGCCATTTCTTCTGAGTCTTTTTAGTTTGTTGGGAGATTTTTTATTATGGATTTAATCTCCTCATTCATTATTGGTCCATTCAGATTTCCTGTTTCTTCATGATTCAGTCTTGATAGATTTTATATTTCAAGAACTTACCCAATTCTTCTAGGTTGGTGTATAAATGTTCATAGTAGTTTCTTAAAACCGTTTGTATTTCGGTGGTATCATTTATAATTTTATTCATCTGATAAGTTTTAGTATGTTATGTTTCCATTTTAATTTGTCTCAAGATACTATTTTGGTTTCTTCTCTGACCCATTGATTATTCAAGAGTGTATTGGTTATCTTATAAATTGAGAAGTTTATTTACAAAGGTTCAAGATTGTGTTTTTTTTAAACATATTCTTATTGATTTCAGAGAGGAAGGGAGAGGGGGAGAGAGATGGAAACATCAATGACATGAGAGAATTACTGATCGGCTGCATCCTGCATGCCCCCTACTGGGGATCGAGCCTGCAACGTGGGCATATGCCCTGACCCAGGAATTGAACCACAACCTCCTGTGTTTTTTTAGGTCGATGTTCAACCACTGAGCCACATCAGCTGGGCCAAAGATGTAGTCTTTTAACCAAACTTGATTTTGAGGTTTTAGAGAGACCCTGTCTGTTGTTTGTCCTGCCTTTATACAGGGTGCAACAAAAGTAGGTTTATAGTTGAGTATACAACAGTATATTTTTGTACTATTATTTAATAATTATTGTATTTCCCATATGAACAACTGCAGCCTACTTTTGCCCACCTCCGATGGTGTTAGTTTTCTCCAGTTGAACATTTAAACAATCTTCTACTAAATGATTATTGGACACTGTTCTAGATGCTTTACTTAATCTCATTTCATTTACAAAGGTTGAATTTTAAGTACTTTCCCTAATTTACAGATTAATACTTGTCTCATGCTTTAATAACTATTTAAAATAAATTCTTCCTGGTATCGCAAAGTTTAGGATCCTTGAAATGTACCAATACAGACAGTTGTTGCTAATAGCACTTTTTAGGTATTCTGATTTTATTCTTTGCAGTGAAAGTCAATTGTTGACAAATTGTTTTATTTTTCATTCATTGATTTGACAGATAACTCTTGAGTGTCTAATTCTAGGAATAGAGCAGAAGATGAGTTCCCTTTTTCCTTTCTGAGTTCTCAAGTCACCCTTAATCTGTTCTGGAAATTCCCAGAGTTGAATAAGGAATGAGGTCTAGGCTCTGACAACAGCCTGTGCCTCTAGAATTCATGTATGTGGCATACCTAAAGCCTTTGAACTTTTAGTTCTGTCGCTTCTGAAAAATACTTTGTTTTGCCTCACAGGAACACATAACTATTTCCCTGAAGTCCCAGGTTATGCTTTGATTTCAGAATTTTTTGATCTGATATTTCTTGTAATATAAACATGTCCGTTTATGGGAAATACTGCATATTACATCTCTGAGAAAGATTCCTCATGCATTTTGGGGGCCTTGAGTGGTTCACTTTAGAACTTGACCATAGTGTCTTTAAGTTTGATCATAGGTACTCATCATCTTGGTACCAATTAGTTTGGAAAGAAGTTCTGTACAGGATGAGGGGATCCTGCCCCTCAGGCATTTCCAGCACCGAGAGAGGTCCTGGCGGATAAGGTCTGGGACTGGGGGCGGCCTTCCCTGCTTGGTGGAAACCCAGGCTGCAACTAGACTGGGGCTACCTCTGTCCCTCAGCTCATGGTGCATGAGCTCACCCTTGGGCACCCTGAGCTCCAAGGATCACACCTCTGGCCTCCATGTATGGCCACCCTTGGGTGTACCATGTGTGTGTTGGCAAAACTGCCTGTAACCCCTACCAGGGCTGAGGGTGAAGAGGAGTCATTACTTTCCTCACCTAGGACTCCTCCAAAGAATCTTATTAAATAAATGAGCTATTTAGGTTAAAAAAAAGAAATGCTGTAGACCTCTGCCTATAAGCTCTCAATTTTATAGCCTTAACATCTATTACCTCCTAAGTTTTGTCTGTGTTTGTTCTTTATGTTGGAGAGGCTAGATCTTGGGCAGATAGGGATTTTTTCCCCCTTTGGTGAATCCATCAGTTTTATTTGATTTTTAAATATATTTTTATTGATTTCAGAGAGGAAGGGAGAAGGGAGAGATAGATACATCAATGATGAGAATTATTGATTGGCTGCTTCCTGCACCCCCCTCTACTGGGGACTGAGCCCACAACCCAGGCATGTGCCCTTGACTGGAATTGAAACGGGGACCCTTCAGTTCACAGGCCAATGCTCTATCTACTGAGCAAAACCAGCCAGGACTGAATCCATCAGTTTTAGAAATCCATATTCTGTTAAAGCTGAGTATTTACTGTTTGAATATTACCTCGGGGCGTGGTTTATAAAGGATGGTGGCTTTCGGCGAGATTTCTTCTGTGAACATCTTTAAGATGTTGCTGACACCAGCTGTACATCTGGGTTCTTCTTTTCTCAGTGACACTATTGGAGGCCGGCCACGTACTCTACCTTTATTGAGAAAGGACTGGGAAGCAAAAACTTGAACTTTGGCTTTGTGTCCAATGTGCAAGCCCCAGAGGGACTCCTGAGTGGCATTTTATGTGTTGAGAAAAATCTAGTCATTCCTCCCAAGTAGCTTAGTTTACCTTTTCTCAAAGGAGCCTTTTCTTGGCAATAAAGAAACAGGATCTTTTTTTGGTTGTGCAGTACGAGCTTTCCCATTACTAGTGTGTTAGTGTATGAGGCTAAAGAATTCAAGACAACATAGGAGACCCCAAAAGAGACATACCTTACACTCTTACTCTCAAAGGTGTTCACCCTGATCATTATTTTAGGAGAATGAGATCCTGACTGAACAGGAGGAGCTTCTAGCCATGGAACAGTTTCTCCGCCGACAGATTGCCTCTGAGAAAGAAGAGATCGAGCGCCTTAGAGCTGAGATTGCTGAAATTCAGAGGTAAAGGAAGGGCAAAGGATTTTGAAATTTCCCAGGTGTTTACTTAAATATAAGCATAATGGTTTCAGCTCTCAGACTTTCATATAAAAGAATTAGACATGCAAAATTACCCTAAGTTTCTTCTTTATTAAATGTTCAAAATGGTGTTATATTATGTAGACTTGGGAAAACCTGGCAAATTTAAAAGAAGGGAGGAAACAGGCATACTCTCTCCAGTTATCCGTCATACTTTTCTGTATCTCTCACCCTGTAGTCGTCAGCAGCACGGCCGGAGTGAGACGGAGGAGTACTCCTCTGAGAGTGAGAGTGAGAGTGAAGATGAAGAGGAGCTCCAGATCATTTTGGAAGACTTACAGAGACAGAATGAAGAGCTAGAAGTGAGTTTTTGGGGAAAATAACCAAAAATCACACTAACTTCTTTGTAGCAACTATGTATTTCCCTTAGAATTTTTCTTCTCCTTGGTAACCAACCAGGGAGGCTGAGTAGAGAAGAGTTAGGTGAACATTGACTGCTGGCCAAGTGGATGGCACAGGTGTGGCCTGGCCAGACTGTCCCTGAGGTGCAGTGACTTTTCCTGATGGTAGAGTACCACCCAGAACCTCTCCTACTTGGGTAAGCGTCACCTGACAGTGCCAGTTTGAGCAGCTTTGAGTGGTCTGGTCTGTGTTCACAGAGAAGGTGAACAGAAAAAGAAATGTTAACGCAAGAAGGAAAATCCTCCTGCATCTCCCTCTGGGAGAAATGAATGACAGTTTTCTCTTGGAACTTAAACTGTAAAGCAGCCAGAGAGAGTAAACTTGGCATTAGGGAACTGGGAGACAACTGCTGTAAAACACCAAAAGTAAATGATGATCAGAATTTCCCTTCTTACCCCAAATAAAACATTGTCTCTAGATGTTTAATCTAAAGGTTCAGAGAGGCTATTCTCTTCTTAGAAAGGAAATGTAAGAGTGATACAGCTTTGTTCCCCTCATTCAGATGCATTCAGCTCCTAGGGCAAACCAGAACCTACCTACCTCATAGAAAATTAGATGAATTCCATACAAATCCACCACCCACAGAAGTCCTCTCCACAGAACCTGTGGACAGAGTTCATAGAGGCTGCCCAGTGAGGCTCAAGGTCCAGACATTCGCTATATAGACAGGGGTGTGGTGGGAGAAGCAGAGCAGTGGTTGAGACCTAGGCTAGGCCACCAGGTAGCTTCCATTCTTTAGAAAGATTTCTAGTTGGCACCTTATTTTGTTTTAACATTTTACAGATTATATTAAAAATCCTAAGTAGGGAAATATATTTTAGTATTATAACACTTGGGATACAAAGATAATACTCATGGTTTGAACAAGAACAAGATAGTTAATATATTTCATTCAGCAGACATCCAGGTCTGACTTTTTAAACACTAGAATCCTTATTAAAATAATTATTTTTATTAGTGCATTTGTTTTAAGATACTCTTTTGTAATTTGGAATAGAGTTTGTATCTTGAATTTTTATGGGCCTCAGTTGCATATTCATGATCATGTCTTTCACTTCACAACTAAATTGACTAAAACAAAAAAAGCAAATCTAACTGTTCTCTGCTCAGGAATCATGGTCATTTTGAGAGAATGGTTCTTTTCTGTCATTCCTCAAGATAAAGAACAATCATTTGAATCAAGCAATCCATGAAGAGCGAGAGGCCATCATTGAATTGCGCGTGCAGCTTCGCCTGCTCCAGCTGCAACGAGCCAAGTCTGAGCCACAGGCACCGGAGGAAGAGGAGCCTGAGAGGCGTGGGGGTGCTGTCCAACCCCCTAGAGACAGCGCCCCGGAGACAAAAGCAACTAAAGAGCAGCCAAAGGCAGGCAAGGAGCCGGCCAAGCCGTCCCCAAGCAGAGACAGGAAGGAGACGCCCATCTGAGCATCCTGAGGTCATGGAATCTCCAGACCTAACCAGACCTGTGCATCTTACTGTAATCCCGAGAGTCAGACTGGACAACTCTCTGCTGTACATTCTGTAAAGATACCTTTTCTTCCCAGAGACTCTTCCTTCTTACACACACACACACACACACACACATGAACTTCTCTGCGTCAGGCTCAGGTTAGGGGAGGAGAACACAGTGGTTGCGCTGTAGGCTTATAGGGGACAGATGAGTTTTCCAGATAGCTTATTTGAAGATTTAATTTTTTTTGTTAACTTAAAATAACTATTTTAACCCTTGAGTGGCTTCTTTTTAAACCAAAAATCATCTTTGCTTTTTTATTATGGCAGAATCAGGATCTCTTTCTCTCGTTTAAGGGGAGGAACCAAACAAGGTAAATACTGTTCCTGCCTTGTGGCTCGCCCCAGTCTCACCCTCCAGGGTCACTGCTTACCTAGTCACTCTTGCTTGTGCCTTTTATACCTTTTTGGTGCAGATTATATCATGGGGAGCTGCCTCATAATTCTGATTGGCCAGAATGGCTCTTACTGGGGTTATTACCTTTACTCACTCTTGTCATCCTCCTTTGACAGTCCTAAGACACAGTCCTTGCGCCTGAGTCACCAGGATGGCCTGGTTGGTGGCAGACGGAGCTGCCTGTGCAGCTGGCCTGCCAGCCTTGGAGCAGCCTGGCTCCCTAGGTCCTCATTGCTATTGATGAGCAAATGCTCTTCGCTGGGTTGGTCTGAGGTGGACACCTTGACCTAAGGAATCCACACAAAGGATCTGTTTCTCAAACCAGAAATCTTCTGTTACTGACCTTCCATTACAAACAGAATGACTTCGATTGCTTGCTTGGGCTAGAATGTAAATGTCTCTTTGCCTGAATAAGCCATATATATATGCTGTTAAAAAAAAGTTCTCAATAATCCATATGTTTCAGTGAACTGCCGATGGACTCCCAATTGACGAGACTGAGCAATAGAAAAAAACTTCCTTTTAATGATAGCTGTGATCCCCGACTCCGTTTTCTTGCTTTTGCCACTTCACTGGTGACCTGAGGGGGCTCTCAGGCACCTTTGTTCAGTCATGCTTTGTTACGCCCAGATCAATGGCACCCAAGAGGGAGGTCAGCTCATGGCTGTGAAGACCCACAGCCACGGTGATGGAAACAAACCCCAGGAGGCTCCTCCTCTCCTCCTCCTCTTTAGTATTTATTTTCAGCACCTGTTTGATGCAGTTTTTAATCTCCTACCTATTGCACTGTTGTGACTTGTTGGCCATTATTTGATTTTTGTACGAAAAGAAAGCTTTGTTATAGAAATCGGCATACTATTTTTTTAAACCTGGAGAGAAGATACTATGGTGATTGAAAATATGATCAGGTGTCAAATATAAATGTATAAAAAGCCTTCTTGCTGTCCTGTTGGTCATATGACATTCATTTTATATTTGCTGGCAATATTGGAGGGTTTTTTTTTGTTTGTGTAAACTCTGATTTCTATCAAGGTATCATGGATTTTTAAAGTTTAGTATTTCATTACAGTTGTCTCAGTGTTGATTAACTAATTTTTGCCAGGACCATTATTGATCAAGCAAATAAATTCAACAGCCATTTGAGAAAAAAACGCTTTTCATTTTTGTATACATTTTTTCTTTGAAATAATTGAGTAACTTATGGCTGTCAAGGAGTTGGTTTGATATTTAAGGTCCTAGAGTGAAAAAAAAATGTTCTCTCACATTGTGTTCCTCTCCCAGTTACTTGGTCACAAATGGAAGCAGCTCTCTAATAAAGATAGCCAAACGGAACAGCGGGAGCAGGCAGCTGCCCTCGTCCCAGGCGTGACCTTGGAGCTGGCTGGCTCTCGTTGCTTCCCAGCACCTGTAGGAAGGCTGCCGCTGGATAGTCCTAGGCTTGGGCTCAGCAGCTGGTGCTGCCCTCAAAACTCCCAGGTGAGTGAGATCACAGTATTTGAGAGGCACCATTCTAAATGACCAGTTTTTTACTGGAGATACTTAAAAGCTAAAACAAAACAAAAAAACACACAGAAAAACCTCAGAATGACCACAGAAGATAAGTTAGGTGGCAGCCCTACAATGTGACACATGCACACACACTCTACACTGTTCCTATTCTCATTCTGCCCGAGCCCTGAGAACTTTCTCCTGGACCGGCACTGGCCTACTGCAAGGGGTTAGCCCGTACTCTGGCATCATTAGTGGTGAAATGGAAGTTGCTGTGGCCTCTGGGAAACAGGAGTAAGCCAACTGAATCCCTGTAAAAAGCCTCTCCCCTCCATTTCTGCTTTTCCTCCCTTCAGGTCTGCTAGGAAATGTTCCCTACACAATTTCTTTCCTCAAAATTTAGTGCCCAAACTTGTACTTTTCTCAGATTAACCTGATAACAGAGCCACAGAGGATTGAAGCATGGCATTCCCCAAGGCGGCATGACAGCTTGTCTCATTCCATGAGAAAACTGTAAGCAGTTCTTCGAGATTCCTGTCTCAAAACACTGCCCAATAGATGTTTTGTATCCAATTAGTAACAGCTATTGGTATCATTAATAGTAAACACAGCTGATCAGAGGAACAAGGCACTGTCTTAGCCACAACAATCAGGCAAAAGAAAGAAAAGCCATCCAAATTGGAAATGAAGAAAACTCACTACAGTGATACATTGAGATACAAGTGCCCTAACATATGAGATTTTTGAGATACGAGCCATGGAGTGAGCTATTTTTGCTTTGAAATACAAGCAACATTCGAGATAGGAGTAATCTCACGGATTGGCTGGCTGCACACGACCCACCAGTTTACCGCAACTTGAGCGTCTCATAGTTTCCCATGCATCAAGGTTATGGAATGAATTAAACTTGTATCTCGAGGTACCACTGTATTTGCAGATTACATAATTTACATATAGAAAGCCCTATACCAAAGACTTAAAAACAATAAACAGCAAAATCATAGGATACAAAATCAATGTACAAAAACCCTTTGTGTTCCTATATACTACCAATGAAACGTCAGAAAGAAAAATGAAAATAATCGTATTTAGAATTATATAAAAAATGATAGAATACCTAGAATAAACTTAAGTGAAGGAGAGACCTACCTGTATATTGAAAACTACAAGATGATGTTGAAAGAAATTGACACAAGGAAATGTAAGATGTTCTGTGTTCAAAGGTTGGTATTGTTGAAATGGTCTTATTACATAAGAAACTATACAAGTTTAATGCCATCCCAATGAATATGGCATTTTTCACAGAAATAGAACAAAAGATGGTTCAAATTTCTTGTGGAATCTCAAATAGTCCTGAATAACCAAAGCAACACTGAAGAAAAAGCTAGAGGTATCACACTCCCTGGCTTCAAACTACTTTACAAAGCTACAGTAATAAAAATAGTATGGTTTTGGCAGAAAAAGATAATAACAGAATTGATCAGAAGCCTAAACTACACATACTAGTATATGACAACTAGTTTTCAACAAAGGAGCCAAAAACATACACTGGAAAAAGGAAAGTTTCTCCAATAAATGGTGTTGGGAAAACTAGAAAGTCACATGCAGAAGAAAATTACATGCTAGTACTATACACAAAAATTATTTCAAAATGGATTAAAGACTTGAACATAAGACCTGAAACAAAACAAGAAAACAGGCACTAAACCAGAGGAGTTTTTGTGAACTCCAAGGGAAGTAAAAGCAAAAATGAATGAATAGGACTACATCAAAGTAATATACTTCCAATATGGGGCTAATACCCTAAATACATAAAGAACTCAACAACAACAAACCAACTGGCTCGATTGGAGTGTCCAATTAAAAAATGGGCAGAGGATTTGAATTAGACATTTTCCCTAGGACATGAAAAAAAGCTCATCATTAATCAAAAGAGAAATACAAATAAAAATCACAATGAGCTATTACCTCACATCCGTTAGAATAACTATTACCAATAAGACCAACAATAAGTGCTGGAAAGGACATAAGGAAAAGGGAATCTTCATGCACTGCTGGTAGGAATGTAAATTGGTGCAGTCATTAGAGAAAACAGTATGTGCTTCCTCAAGAATTAAAAATGTAAGCTACCACACTGGCAATATGGCTCGGTTGGGCATCATCCAGTGAACAGAAAGTTTGTCAACTTGATTCCTGATCAGGGCACATGTCTGGATTGTCCAGGTTGTGGGCGAGGTCCCTGGAAGGGGGTGTGCAGGAGGCAGCTGAGCAACATTTCACTCTTACATGGATGTTTCCCTCTCCCTCTGTAAAAATCAACTTAAAAATCATTTTTAAAAAGTATATATATGTATATACACATACATACACATTCATATACTACTTTATGACCCAGTAATCCCTCTGCCTGGTTACCCCCCAAAAATGAAAACATTTATGGAGATGTATGTGCGCCTATGTTCGTTGCAGCAATATTCACAATAGCCAAGACATGCAAACAATCTGTGTCTGACGAATGATTGAATAAAGATTCGGCACCATATATACAATGGAATACTACTCAGCCATAAAAGTAAAATATTGCCAATTGGGACAAGGATGGATCTTCAGAGTATCATGCTAAGTGAAAATAAGTCAGAAAAGGACAGTTGTAGGATTTCACTCATGGGATATTAAAAAAACAACAACAAATGACAAAAACTCATAGATTCAACAGAATGGCACGGGTGGAGGGAGGAGAATGAGGTTAAACAGGATCAAATATGATGGAAAAGAGACTTAACTTGGGATGGTGAGCACACAATAGAGTAGCCAGATGGCATAATGTTCTACACCTAAAACAATATTAACCAAATTTGTCCCAATCAAAAAACAACAAAAAGATACCTAATCAGTATGAGTCCTATGCTAAAATCAGCTAAAATTACTAAGTAAAGACTCCAAATAATAAATCTTGGCAAATTTAAATAGAACTTGACCTACAAAAGAAATACAATGGTACTGTAAAATGACACAGGATAAAATTTAATACCTGAATGGAATATTTGTCAAGTTTTCAAGGAAAAGAATTCCTAAGGAAAATTATTTCTGTAAGATAAAACTAAAAATAGTTTTCTCTATAGAAAGTGGATTCAGGAATTAAATTGGCTTAATGGGCCCTGACCAGTGATGCTTGGTTGGAGTGTTGTTGGGGCACCTACCCAGGTTGCGGGTCTGATCGATCCTCCTTTCCTCTCCCTCCCTCTCTCTAAAATCTATCCTTGGGTGATGATTAAAATTAAAAATTGGCTCAGAAAATCCCTTCATCAAAAACATGTTACTGTTGAAATTTTTTTTTTAAATCCTCACCCGAGGACATGCTTAGAGAGAGGAAGGGAGGGAAGGAGGAAAAAGAGGGGAGAGGGGTATCGATGTGAAAAACATTTGATTGGTTGCTTTCTGTATATGCCCCGACTGGAGCTCGAACCTGAAACCCAGGTATGTGCACTGATGAATTTGAGTAATCAACTTTTTGGTACACAGGACGTCACAACTCACTGATCCTCTTTGGCTGGGCTGTTGGGATTTTTGTAAGATCAAAATATTCCTACTCAAGGGATCACAAACTACTGTTTAGAATTTTTGATGGAGGATTTGAAAGTTGGGTCTCCTTCCCCACTCTCCCTTAAAATGCCAGCTGGTTTTCTAGTGGGAAGTAAATATATGAACTTGTGGGCCCTATCATGGGGCCTGGCCACTCTCCATGTGGGTCCCCCAGTGTGTCCATCCATGGGCTCTAGTGCAAGGCGCATTGGGGTGCAGTGAACCTAGCCAGCCTTCCTCCCATTGATGCCTCTTGTGGCCAACTCCTCCTGGTGGCCCCACTAGATGTTCTACATCCAGCATGAGTTTATAAAGGCTTCCAGCAGAAATTCAAAAATACAACAGAAACCAGAGTCTTGCTTACGATTATTTCCAGGCTCAACTTCTTTCCCTCTGGTTTGAGTGAGAGAATTATTCATCTTAAAGAGGCCATTTGCTTGGTTGAGTCGGGACCTTCTTTTCCTCCCTTTCGTTCACTGCTTCTCTGTCTCCTGGAATTTACAGAAATGTTACCATACACAGAAAGATAACGTGCCCTGGAGCCTGAGACAACAGTGCTTTTTCCTATACATTGGTCAGTTTAAAGCCTTGCCATCCCCTTCTCACAGCTCCTGCCTGCCCTGAGATGCATGTGTGTAGCATTGCTCCCCAACGCCCCCCAAATACACTACCACACATGCCTGATGTTTCAAGCATTCCATGTTCATCTGTAACGCTGACACTAGAAGGCGTGGGATTCTGGACATTTCCTTTGGTATATTCAGCTTGCAGTGTGCAGGCAACTTCTCTTCCAGATAGAAAGTGGGACCTGGACCAAGGAGTCTGAGAATGGTCAGTACCCACAGTGCACCCAGTGCCTGTCCAGCAGACTAAGAATCACCCACTGCAGTGTTCCCTGACAATATGCTCGCAGCCTGCGCAGCTCTTAACAGCATGGCGCTTTCAGGAACTCAACTCTTGCCCGATTCAGTTAGAAAACTCTAGAAAAATGACAGCTGGCCTGGCCAGTGTGGCTCGGTGATTGAGCATTATCCCATGCTCCAAGAGGTTACCAGTTTGATTCTGGGTCAGGGCATGTGCCCAAGTTGGGCTCGATCCCTGGTGGGGCATGCAGGATGTTGATATTTATCTCTCTTCCTCTTTCTTCCCCTCTTTTAAAATCAATAAAAACTTATGAAAACAAAAACTCAACAGTGGTCTGGCTCACAGAAATACCCACAAGACTTGGCAAAAAGGTGACCCTCGAGCCATTCCACCTGGCAAAGAGGAAGTGTGCTGGTTTAGTGAGGGATACTCTGAAAGCTCACAAACTCTCTCCCAGACAAGAGGAAAGGCAGCACACTTCACCCAGTGTGCCATGACCTAGGAGTCAGGCACCTGTGTGGGGGAGACACCTGGCAATGGGATAAGGAAAATGTAGTTTTTCCCTTCACCTTGGTTATTCAAAAGTCCTGAGATACCAGAATATCTTCTGAGATCAGCCACCAGTGTTAAGTCCCTCCGAGGACAGAATTATTGCCACTGTATTCATTTACCTATTGTGAAGTGCAGTTTTGTTTTTGCTTCCGGGAGGAATGCTGACTCACTAATTTTTTAGCTTCGCTTGCTTGCTTTTATAACTGCCTCGGGGAGCCCATTTTCCCCCTTGGAAGATCTTGTATAACGAAGACTACACAGTAGACAGGCTCCCAACCCCCTTGTCATCCTCAGGAACTGGCCGCCACTGCTCCTAATACACCCACCGGATGAGAGACACACCTCGACCAGGCCCAGGGAGCACAGCGCTCAGGCCTCTGCCACCTGCCACGCGTGGAACCCAGCCCAGGGGGCATGAGCCGATTTCAAAGAAATTACTAAACTAGTTAAAAGACAAATTTTTAATCTAGTTTTCCCATTTTATACTAAATCATTAATACAGGTCACAAATTGCATTTATTCGCAGACATCTATAAAACAATCAAAACTGTATATCTCTCTCTATACAGATCTTATTAATAAATTTTATTTGGACAAGAGAACTTGTGCCACAACAGTTTTAAACAGCATGATTAAAGACTGCAGCACTCCTAAGAGTGTCACAGATATGTACAGTATGGGAAGGAAAAGATGCACCTCAGGGCTGATCATGATCCAGTTAAAAACACCTGACAGACAGTATACGTGCTAATAAATGTCATTCAGGTCATGACCAGCATGAAAAAAATTCAGGACATAGATAACTCAGCACACGTAAATGTGTACAGCAATATGCTGCATTTATGAGTTAAAATCATAGTCTACTTTAGTGTTAGCATCAAGCCCTTATGAGAAATTAAAAAACCTCCTTTCCCATTAACACACGTCAAAAACTATTCACACTTAGGGCTGGACTGGGCGGCTAGCCACAGGCGCACAGGTCCTTGCCTGTGTGGAAAGTGAGGCTAATACTGAAGGTCTCTCTCGCGTCCTGGCTCACAGCCGCCATCTGGCTATAATTCCATCTATCGGTCATTAAATAAAACCAGGGGAAGAAACGCAGGTCTCTGGGAATCTCGTCCCTTCCATAAGGAAAATGCTCTGCAATTCAAGTTTCACTCAGTCAGGAAGACAGAAGGATTTAAGGCTGCGGTGACAATTACAATCCTCTGAGAAATTATTTTCCCTTAAAGTCAAGATAAGATAATAGTGTTTACTGTACTTTCTCTTGACTCTTAAAATCCCTGGTGTCGGTGTAGGCAACTTGCATCTGCAATTAAGTCTGCAAGAGAGGAAGGTCTCTCTTCATCCTCAAAGTGTCCAGCTCACACGCGTGTGGAGCACGTGTCGAACCTCGGCTTCCTTGGAAGCGGGAAAGACACCGAGGCTGAAGCTTTCTAGTAGGTTGAGGAAGCTGTGCTCATCGCATCTTCAGAGATTTTGGTACTGGCAGGGTGGATGCTTGCAAAGTACTTGACGTCACTGTCATGATCCATCTGAAGAGCCATGATGGTTTGTTCCACAGCTTCCTGGTGACAGCTGGCAGAGGTTAGGAAATAATCTGAAAACAGGAAGTGCAGATTATAAACAAAACCAGTTTAACTTTTAGTTTTGTTAAGTACAAGTATACAAAGTATTTAGTCATTAAAAAATAGGGTTTTTCTACAAGTATAAACACAAACCATGTTGAATTATAAACAGTAATCCAAATTGATTTCTTTTATTAAAAAAATCCCCAAGCGTAAAAGAATTATGAGCTATAACTTGACTAAAATTCATGTCTCATGATATTCAATGGCAGTGAGGCTAACAAATATACTAAAACTTATGCGTGTTACAGCTATTAATTAGCTCAGTAAACACTTCCAAATACCAAACATACACTGAAAACCAGTCTTCTCTAGCTGTTTTATTGTAATTGCTATCTTAAAAAAATTAAATGCATTCCAAAGAAGAAAAAAGCAGTATTAATTTACTCATATTCTTTGAAGTCTATTAAAACCGTCTTTCTGTGATTCATTCATGAGTTCATGCATTCAAATGATATTTATGGGACATTTGGGGGATTGTAACAAATAAAACCATCTGAACCTTGAGAAGTTATAATCTGTATCAAAGCAAAAAATATGAGGCATATGTCCTCTGTGTAAGAATGAAAATGAGGAGGAAACAGAAACATGCCTCCTGGGCCCCAAACAACATAACAGATGTCAAGAGGGTGGCGGTGGGGCTCCAAGGGCAGTAATTTTTCAGAATCATAAATGAATGCGCAATACTCAAACTAGTAAGGTTTAAATTATAAAAAGTTCACTAGCAGGGCAATAATTAAAACTCCCTTTCATCGCCCTCAATCTTCTGTGTTCTCTCACAGAGGGAGCCATTATGAACAACTTGCAGCACATCCTTCTATAAGATTATTTCTATAAATGTATTATATTTCTGCTTAGAGTCTTATCTATTCATATAGTCTATGAATCTCCTCCCCACCACAGACACTTTTCCTAAGGATCATGCACCCACCTTTTTCTAGTAGAGTTTGTCTTAGTGTCTTTGCAAGGAGCACTCTAACATTTGGAACCCTATCGTTTGCTAAGGTTAGCAAATGTGGCATCAGATGCACAGCAAACTGTTCCATGGGAAGGCAATCATCTTCAATGACAGTCTGGGGAAAGGAAGTAACTGCTTTAGATTTGACTACTAGCTAAGAAAAGTCTTTTAATAACAATATAATTGCTACAGATTCTAGTTACTGCTTTTTAAATCAATATTCCAGGCACTTGGGAATTCAAAACAAAACAACATAATTAGCCCCCACGGAGACAGTTTTTAAACTGCTCCACAGAGACCTGGAGGTTCCCGGTCACATTCATCCTCACACCTGTGCCCGGCTCCAAGGATCTGAGTGCCCTCGTGGGGACTGCTTTATAAAGAGCTCAGTGGACTTTATAAATGATTGGTGAACCAGGTAGAAACCCAACTGAGGAATAGGGGATCCTATAAACAGCCAGGTGGCAAAGCTCTGTCTTCAAGAATAAAGAGGTTGCTGAGAGAGAAAGAGTAAAAGAATAAACCTAGTTCTAGATAAAAAATGTGCAAAAAATGGGTAAGTCTTTGCTTACCTGGCAGACAAAGACAAAGGCTTGGCGACCAGACCACTTGGGACATCTACCAAAATTTTCTACAAGCTCATGGATGAGGTCCACGCCAAATGTTGGTGGTGTCGCCATGTGCAGCTTCTTCACCATCTCACTGACCTAGGAGAGGGAACACGGAGAAGAGAGGAATATCTTCGTTGTATGATCTTATTAAATACTTTGTTGACCTAAATACAATTTTAAATAAAATTTTAAAACATACCAACTTGTAGGAAATCCAACGAACAGAAGAAACTTTATCTGCACATAGATTCAGAGCAATGGGGCGTAAATAGTCATAAACATCTCTGGCACTATATAATTCTAGAAGTAAGATCAGCTGTCTACAAAAATGAATTACAAAAATATAGTTAAAATTTTAAGACAAGTGAAAAGTTGATCATTGAATAATTTGTAATACTGGATATTATTTGTAAGATGAACATGCAGATGCTCTTCCATGCAGAGTATCACCTCCCGTCTCTGTATACTGTGTCTGCATAACATTCAGTTATTGAACATTAGTATGTTCAATTGGAACACAAAACACATTTTTCTCCTAGTAACTGTTTAGAATGTGGTGAGAAACCTCCATCTACAACCAGTTATGTAAATAAGAGTTCTAGCCCAGCTAGTGTGGCTCAGTGGTTATTCCTGGTCAGGGTACATGATCCCCAGTGGGGGATGTGCAGGAGGTAACCAATCAATGATTCACTCTCATCACTGATGTTTCTATCTCCCTCTCCCTTCCTCCCTGAACAAAATAAAAATATATTTAAAAAGAGTTTTGTTTGTAAATAAATAAATGAATAAATAGGAGAGTTCTAACAGTGTACTTATTAAGTACAGCTTCTGAGGAAACGATACATTTACTAGGGATAACATAATAAGTGGTCCTCTACCAACTTTCCCATTACGTCTGATGGGAACTAAAGACTAGCAACCAGGCCAATTTGAATAGATGCAACAATGCTCATGAAGAAATAACTTGAATATGAATGAGAATTTTGCCTTTCAGATTTTATGTTTAAATTATTTACATTTATAGTCAGCAGGAAGTGAACTGTGGTCATGGTTTTGGTAACCAGATGTGAATCACGTTCCAAAAATATTAAATGGAAAATTCCAGGAGTAAGGAAATATTAAGTTTTAAATTGCATGCCGTTCTGAGTAGAGTGATGAAATCTCGAGCCATCCTGTTTCTGCCTGCCTGGGACTGAATCATCCCTTTGTCAGCATCTCCACACTGTACCCTACCCGCCTGTTGGTCACTTAGTAGCTGATTCTCACACTGCCTGATGTGGCATCACTGAGCTTGTTGTGTCCAACTGACCCTGATGCTATTACTGGCCACAAAGCACAAGAGGAGTGATGCTGGCAAACCAGATATGCCAACGAGAAGCTGTTAAGTGCTTCCTATAAGTGAAAGAGTAGAAGTTCTTGATTTAATGAGAGAATTAAAAAAAAAATTGTATGCTGAGGTTAAGATCTACAATAAGCACAAATCTATCTGTGAATAAATCTTAAAAACATTATGCTGAATGAAGAAGCCAGACACAAAAAGCCAAGTTATATAATCCTATCTAATAAAAGAGTAATATGCAAATTGACCATCACTCCAACACGCAAGATGGCCACACCCATGTGGTTAAAGATGGCTTCCCCCATGTGGATACAAGATGGCCGCCATAAGATGGCTTGCAGGGAAGGGCAGTTGTGGGCAATCAGGCCAGCAGGGGGAGGGCAGTTGTGAGGGACCAGGCCTGCAAGGGAGGCAGTTCGGGGTGACCAGGTAGGCAGGGGAGGGCAGTTAGGGGCAATCAAGCTGACAAGGGAGGGCAGTTAGGCGTCAATCAGGCTGGCAGAGGAGTGGTTAGAGGGTGATCAGGCTGGCAGGCAAAAGTGGTTAGGGGCAATTAGGAAGGCAGGCAGGCAGGCAAGTGGTTGGGATCCAGCAGTCCTGGATTGTGAGAATAATGTCCAACTGCCCATTTAGACCCAATCCAGATGGCAGTCGGACATTCCTCGAGGGGGCCCAGATTGGAAAGGGTGCAGGCTGGGCTGAGGGACACACCTTGCCTCCCTGTGCACAAATTTCATGCACCAGGCCTCTAGTTCTATATATAAAATGCTCAGAATAGGCAAATCCAGAGACAGAAAGTAGATTAGTGACTGCTAGAAGATGGGGGTAGAGAGGGTTGAAGGTTTCCTTTTGGAGATGATGAAATGGTCCAAAACAGTGGTCAGCAGACTGCGGCTCATGAGCCACATGTGGCTTGCGAGCTGCAGTTTGCCACTCTGTTGACTGAGTTTGTCAACCACTGGAATAGGACCTTAATCACAAGGAACAACAACAGCCTGTAATTATTGGACTCAAGAGTCTAGGACAGTGGTCGACAAACTCATTAATTAACAGAGTGGCAAACTGCGGCTCTCGGGCTGCACGCAGTTTGCCAACCCCTGGTCTAGAATTAGAGAGTGGTAATGGCAGTATAATACTGTGAACATACTATGTATCACCAATTGCAACTTTGGTTATATGTATTTTACCACAATTAAAAAAAAGAGAGAGCCGAAACCGGTTTGACTCAGTGGATAGAGCATCAGCCTGTGGACTGAAGGGTCCAGGTTTGATTCCGGTCAGGGGCACATAACTTGGTTGCGGGTACATCCCCAGTAGGGAGTGTGCAGGAGGCAGCTGATCAATGTTTCTCTTTCCCTTCCTCTCTGTGAAAAATCAATAAAATATATTTAAAAAAAAAAAAAGGAGAAACAGACTAACAATAAATAAACAAATAAAGTAATTAATTTATAAAAGCTAAGAAAATTCACTGCATTACAAGAAATGTTAAAGAGCAGGATACCAGACAGAAAACTGTATCGACACAAAGTAATGAACAAACCCAGAAAAGGTAAATACACACCCTTCCAAAACAGTCTAATAAACTATCACAACTTACTCAGCCAGTTCAGCTCGAAAGCGCCAATTTCTACTATTATCTGTCACCAAAAACTCCTGAAGTTGATAAAGATATTCTCTTCTTTTATCAATATGAAGAAGCTGAAATAACAACAACAAATTCACTAGGACAAAGCACAAACATATTTCTTTTACTAGATTGCTTAAAAATGACTATAAATTATATGGTTAATTCTTTTACAGGAAAATACATTCAGTAGATACATTTAATGGTCTTAAAAATAGGTATTAGGTTCTTTTCCCTGATAATCCCATTTACTTTTACCTTTAAGAGTCATTAGCCTCTTTTCAAAGGTTAGTTTTTTGAGCCAGCAAGTGACTTCCACTGAACTCTATAGTACCATAGCACAGCTTTATTACAGCACATCTACTTTATACACATGACACCCTCATTAACATGAACTCTTTGAAGACCAAAATTATGTTCTTATATTCACATATACACTGAGTGGCCAGATTATTATGATCTCTGAACACAATAATCTGGCCACTCAGTGTATATCCTATATAATAAAAGGCAAATATGCAAATTGTCCCCTCAACCAGGAGTTCAACCAGCAGGCAGGCAGATCAACCACTCATGTCCCCTCTTCCTCGGCAGGCTGACCGGACCCCACTCATGCACGAATTCATGCACTGGGCCTCTAATATGTATATATGTACACACACACACACACACACACACATACACACACACACACACTCTGAGTAGCCTGATTATTATGCATTCAGAAATCCTAATAATCTGGCCACTCAGTGTATATGCCCAGCAGATGGCACTATGATGGCACATAACAGGTGTTCAATTAATACAGGATGGGGGCAAAAGTAGGTTTACAGTTGTTCATATAGGAAAAAATAATTTAATCTATATAATACAAGCCTAATATGCAAATTAGCACAATGGCCAGTTGCAATGATACACACTGATCACCGGGGGGGGGGGGCAGATGCTCAATGCAGGCCAGCCAAGGCAGGTGCCAAGGAGGCCACCAAAGGCAGCAGTGGGGGGCGGGGCTGGTACCAGGCTGGCCAAAGTGGGTTCCAGCTGGGGGCCCCCAATTGCCCCACTGGTCATCCAGCTGGTTGCCCCACAGATTGGCCCTTATCACCAGCCAGGCCTAGGTATCCAACCTGTGCACAAATTTTGTGCACTAGCCTCTAGTATAAACTGTTTTGTGTACTCACAACTGTAAACCTATTTTTTGCCCCACCCTATCCCTATAGTTGCTCTACAAATATTTAAAAGTAGGTTTATAGTCAACATGGGGGAAACACTAAAATTTTATATAAATAAAAGCAAATAAACATAACTACATAAGTAGATAAGAATTACAGAGTGAATTTAGTACTCTGACCATACATCTTTATGGGATATGTCCTAAGGATAGTGCTGAAGGTAATCTTAAACATGACTTAGTTGATTTCATGTTGTAATTATTACTGGTAGAGTAATTCTGAAACTATTTCATGTATGTAGTGGAAGTGAACAGAATGACTTTATTAACATTATTAACAAAGTAAAAAGAAAAAATATAAAGTGAAAAAAGGTATTAGACTAGAAGTAGAGATAACAATATCAAATTAGTCAAATTTGATATTCAAAACAAATGACAAAAATGGATTATGTTACATTAAGTAAAAAAAGTTAATTCTAGAAATCACACAAGTACTAAAAATATTTCCAAAAAGGGGAAGAAACAAAAGGTTATCTTTACATGAGAAAGGCAATTAATAAATGTAGAAGTAATTATAAAAAAAGAAAATAGGTATTTTACAGCCAACACAGCACCAACTGTTTCAGGCAAGAACTTCATTTAGATGCATGGATGCAAATAGCACTGGGTGAAGACTTGGGGGGAAAAAACGTCCAAAGTTTGAAAGATTACCTCATCAAGAAGTTACTCATCACAAAGGTGAAAGGTCATTTTACAATGGAGGAAGTGAGCCGAAGCTACCATAACCAAGTTGACGGGACTCAGTGTCACCAGTAATCACAAGAGCTAACATCATGTTAGGCCTGATGTGATGCATTCAGAAAACACCTGCTGACCTATATAGATGGGTAATATTCCTGCAGAGGAAACCTATTTAACCTAAATCTAATTGTGTAACAGCAATCAAACAATTTCAAATTGAGGGGCATTCTGTAAAGTAACAGGCTTGGCCTCTTCAAAAATGCCAATTTCATTAAAAACAAAGTCAGGGAAACTATTCTAGATTTCAGGGGACTAAAGATACATGATATTTAAATTCAATATGCAATTCCTAATTGGATTCTGAAGTGAGGACAAAATAGCCACAAAGGACATTAACTGGAACAATTAGAAAAATTTCATATAATCTGTATAAAATACAACATGGTATCAATGTTTTCTAAAAAGTAGAATTACAAGGTAATTCCTCAAACCTTAGAACTACAAGAAAACCATACACAGAACAGACTGTTGGTTGCCAAAGGAGAGGGATGTTGGGGGGCTGACTGGGTGAAAAAGGTGAAGGGATTAAGAAGTACAAATTTATAGTTACAAAACAGTCATGGGATATCAAGTACAGCATAAAGTATACAGTCGATAATATTGTAATAGCTATGTATGTCAGCGATTTTCAACCCTTTTCATCTTACGGCACACACAAATTAATTCTCACATCAAAAAATAGATTTTGTGCCAATCTGACAAAAAAAATGAGTATAATTTTGATTCATTCACACTGGATGACTATTGTGTTGGCTACTGACATTTATTTATTTGACAATCTGAGGGAAAAGAGGTCAGTGCCTCTGACTAAACAATCAGGTATTTGCATGTTTTAAAAATTCTTTGTGGCACACTGGTTGAAAACTGCTGCTTATGCGGCCAGGTGGATACTGGAAATATTGGGGGAACACTTTATGAGGTATTTGATTGTCTAACCACTATGCTATACACCTGAGCCTAATAAAATTTATATTGAATATAAACTGTAATTGAAACATTTTTTAAAAAAAAAAGAAGAAAAAAGAACTACGGGAGTGCCAATTTCAAGGCTAAATTCTAACAACAGTATGCCAGTATCAAGCAATTTGTAATGTCAGGACTGTTCACCCCAGACACCAAAGAATCCACATCAAAAGAGTGGGGACTAAGGTTAAATTCTTCTGAAACACCCATAAAGCCTATACACTTAATGTTAATGAAAATCTTTTACTATATATTTAATTCAATAATTTTGAAAAAGTACAAATACTTATAAATATGTTCTAACATCTTTAAAAATGTAATTTAGCATATTTATTTATTTAAAATGGATTTTAGAGACAAGAAGTGGGGGAGAGAGGGAGAGAAACATAGATCGGTTGCCTCTGCATGTGCCCTGACCTGGCGGATGAACCCCTAACCCAGTTATGTGACCTGACTGGGAAGTGATTTCACCACCTACTGGTGTATGGGACGACACTCCAACCAACTGAGCCACATTGGCCAGGGCAGCACAAAATTTTTTTAAATTAAAAATTAAATGACACCAGAAAAAATTATTAGGACGGGACTTTTTTTTTTTAAGTCACAGCTCACCAACAATTCCTAGATGCATTTTTTTCTATAGAACATACAGAAACTGATCTTGGTATTAGCAGAAAATTAAAATTTTAGATCTACAGTGGAATTTTAGTGTGTTTTTATGCAAAAGAATTTAAAGTTACCTTCAAAAAATCATGCAAGTGTTTAAGGACACCTATCCTTACTTCATCGAGGTCTTTTAAAAATCCATTAAAAATTGGAACCAGATCTATAGCTGTCAACTGATCTCCAAGAATAACTGCAAGCTCATGGATGGAGAAGGCTAAAGTTCTTCGAACTTTCCACTGCAAGAAATAAAAATAATTGCATTAGTAAGCTAAACACAAAGTACTTAGTACTTTAACTTTTAGATAATATGGTGGTTCCTCCTTATCGGCAGTTTCGCTTCTGGGGTCTCAATTCGTCTGGAAAACTGTGGCAGAGGAAGTTAAGTCAACAAAGCCTAAGAGCCACAAAAAGTCAAAAATATCTAGACCAGCAAACTCATTCGTCAACAGAGCGGCAAACCGCAGCTCACGAGTCGCCATGTGGCTCGCAAGCTGCAATTTGACGACCACTGATCTAGACCAATTAATTACCAAGGGTCAATGTTTCACACTCCGTGTTCTTTCAAAGGGTGTGGTAGTGTGTGGTACAGAGAAGAGCATGCACGCACACGTTGTTAACCTTCTCCCACCTGTACAGTGACACTCAGCACTCCAAGCTCAAAACTCTGCAGTATCAATAATACTACAGTTCTATCAAGGTTTTTAAATAGTACAAACTTTTATAACACTGCTTCTATGGAGAAAACGAGATCTTATATTTTTAAGAATTAGTCTACACAAATTTTAGACAATGACACATTTATAAATTAGGAACTTAGACATGTCAGATGTGATCATTTCTAACACTCTAGATAAAAAAGAAGTCGCCAAATTGTGGAACTTGGACAATGTAAAAAGAAAAATCTTTGGGTTCAAGCTCTTCTGCACATAATTTCTTATAATACCAAGTACCTGCTAGAACATGAACAGAAATTTTATTGGAATTTGAAGGGCAAAATACTGTGCCTTCTATATGCACATGCTGTTAATTCCTTGGCTGTTTTACTCACCTGCATGTCTGATGCCAGAGTCTCATAAGTCTCTCTTAGGCAGTGCCAGTTCTGCCTGCCAAGGGTCAGGGCCACGCCTGGAAGACTGTATGCACAGTGCTTAGCAATTTCAGTGTCGACTGTCTGTGCACGAGAGGGGTCAGTCATAGATAAATACTGATCTAATAGAGCCTGAGGCACAACGTCCTAATGAAGAGACAGGACAGGGATGCATTTTGAACAGTTTAGATATAAATTAGGTAAACTTATTTTTAAATATATGAATTTAACATAGCATTTGAAATAGTAAAGCAAAACACAATCTGAAATTTTCGGTTATATAAAAACATGCTGAGGGGAATGCATGTACAAATAAAGGCAACTCTAGAGGAAAAACAATGAATAAGATCTTAAAACAGAAAACAGCTTAAAGGACAATTAGAATTGATTTCTAAATTTAAAAGAAACATTAAAAATATGACCAGCACCTTTCAATGTTAGCAAAGATAATAAAGGTTGAGGTAACCTAGTGAAAGTGGTTACAGATACTTTTATTCACTATTACCAAAAAAACACTACCACCTGCCTTCAGATGGAAATTTACCAATCACCTATAAAACTTCAAAGTGTACACACAGCTAGCCATTTATATAAATGTGAAAAAAAGAAGAATGTATATACTATCTTAGTTACATATGTAAAATATAGCTATAGAAGGATACACAAAAGAAAGGTAAAATTGATTGGTTTGGGGGAAGCAAATTGGATGGTGTAGGAGAAACACTGGGAAGGGAAAAAAAATCACTGAATGCCTTTGTACCTTCTAAGTTTTCAACTATGTAAACTTATCTACTTTTAAAAAATAAATTGAAATGGAAATAAATTCATTAAAAGAATGAGATAACCTGCATATATTGACTTGAAAATATCTCCAATATAAGTGGTAAAAGCATACTTAAAAGACTATGAACATTTTTAATAAACAAAACCAATAAAGAACATATACCATTTGACCTAGGAAATCCACTTATAATAAGATTTATAGCCCTAGCTGGTTTGGCTCAGTGGATAGAGTATCAGTCTGCAGACTGAAGGGTCCTGGGTTCAATTCCAATCAAGAGCACATGCCTGGATTGTGGGCTTGATCCCCAGTTGGGGATGTGCAGGAGAGTCTCTCTCATCATAGATGTTTCTATCTCTCTCCCTTCCTCTCTGAAATCAATAAAAATATATTTTTTTAAAAAGGTCCATAGTCCGAGAAGGAAATAACATGCATAATAATGAATGTAACACCACTTGTAATATGACAGTGCAAGGAGACCTGGAAGATGTGAAGGAATACTGAAATTATAGCATCTGCTCCTAATGGAGTTCTTATGTGCTCAAATCTCCAAGACACAATTAAAAAAAAGAAAAAAGAAGAAAAGAAACAAAAGGCAAGAAACAAACTATCATGTTCTGATTATTCCATAAGCATATTTTCCCACATTTAAAATCTCTACAAGTGGAGTACCACTTGTAACTGATGGCACTTTATTAAGGCCTCCCCCCCTCCATTTTTTTTTTTCATGTTTTGATCTCTAAAATCAAGCTGTTTCTTAGAATTCTTGGCAACTTAGGTATGATGAAATAGCTTGGTATGATGGTATGATTCTATTTTTCTTTGAAAAACAAAAGATAGAGAAACCAAAATGGCAGCATAGGCGAACACCTAAATGGCTGCCTCGCACAACTATTTCAAAACTACAGCTAAAAGACAAAATGGACATCATCCAGAACCACAGGAAAGCTAGCTAAGTGGAAATTCTACAACTAGAAGGAAAGATAGGGGCTCACAGAGACTCAGAGGAGCTGCAAAAAGCTGAGGCGCAGAGACATGCATGTGGAGAGGACGGGCGGCAGAGTGGCTGGCTGCCTTCCTCTAGCGGGAGGGAGACAGAAACTCGCGACTGCACTGAACCCCAGTTCTGACCACACTGAACCCCAGTTCCAACTACACTGAACCCTAGTTCCGGGAGAGACTCATACAGAGGGAGATAGGAGGAGGGAGTCTGGTCTGTCAAAAAAAGGGAGGAGTGCACAGAAACTCAGGGAACCACGAAAGGCAAAGGTCTGGAGATGCTCATGCGAGTGAACACAGAGAGGACTGACTGCTTATTGTGCCTCTGGCTTTCTCTAGTGGGAAGAAGACAGAACCTCCCAACTGTGCTGAACTCCACTTCTGACAGCACTGAACCCGTTTCGGGCGAGACACTGGGGACCCAGACTCATACGGGTCCTGGGAGTGCACAGAAACTCAGGGGAGCCACGAAAGGCAAAGGTCTAGAGGCACATGAGTGCAAGTGCGCACAGAGAGGGCTGGAGAGATTACAAAGGGACATTGAAATCCAGGGGCCGCGTAGTGCAGGGCTGACTGGGAGCCAAGGCTGTCTGCTCAGCCTAGCACAGAAACTTTTGCAATTTTGCAAGTCTTGTATATAAGGATGACTCCAGCACAGAAGTGCTGCGTAGACACAGCTGATCCTCACAACCGATTGGCTTGGAGGTCAATTCCCCCCAGTGATAACAACAATTAAGACTTAACTACAATAAGGCTATGCACACAGCCCACAAAGTGGTGCATCAAGAGAGTCCACCTCAGCTAAAACTGGTTTGGTTCAGTGGATAGAGCGTCGGCCTGGGGACTGAGAGGTCCCAGGTTTGATTCCAGTCAAGGGCATGTATCTTGGTTGCAGGTACATCCCCAGTAGGGGGTATGCAGGAGGCAGCTGATTGATGTTTCTCTCTCATCCATGTCTCTAACCTTCTACCCTCTCACTTCCTCTCTGTAAAAAAATCAATAAAATATATTAAAAAAAATATAACTGGGGAGACGGAGCTACTGGGTCCTATAGGGCACCTAGCACACAAAGCTACTCTACCAACTCAGGGAAGCAGTGAAAATGCAGAGACAAAGAAATAGATCACAAACAAAAGAAATGGAGGAAAACAAATGACTGGATATAGAGTTCAAAATGACAGTTATGAGGTTTTTCAAGAATTTCCTAGAAAAGGCTGATAAATTTAGCGAGACCCTCAAGAATATGAAAAAGGACCAACTAGAAATTAAACATACACTGACTGAAATAAAAAACATTAGAGAGACCTAACAGCAGACTAGAGAAACTCAAGAATCAAGTCAAAGATTTGAAATACAAAGAAGCAGAAAACACTCAACTGGAAAAGCAAAAAGAAAAAAGAATCCAAAAATTTGAAGATAATGTAAGAAGCCTCTGGGACAACCTCAAGCATACCAACATCAGAATTATGGGGTGCCAGAAGAAGAGAGAGAGCAAGATACTGAAAACCTATTTGAAGAAATAATGATTGAAAACTTCCCCCACCTGGTGAAAGAAATAGACTTACAAGTCCAGGAAGCACACAGAACCCCAAACAAAAGGAATCCAAAGAGGACCACACCAAGATACATCATAATTAAATGCCAAGAGCAAAAGACAAAGAGAGAATCTTAAAAGGAGCAAGAGAAAAACAGTCAATTACTTATAAGGGAGCACCCATACTATATATTTTTTTAAATATATTTTATTGATTTTTGTTTTTTACAGAGAGGAAGGGAGAGAGATAGAAAGTCAGAAACATTGATGAGAGAGAGAGATCGAAGAGCCGCCTCCTGCATGCCCCACTGTGGAGATGTGCCCACAAAAAAGGTACATGCCCCCAACTGGAATCGAACCCAGGACCATTCAGTCCGCAAGCCGACGCTCTTATCCACTGAGTCAAACCGGTCTCAGCCATATTATTTTTTTAAAAAATGTTTTATTGAATTTTTAGAGAGAGGGATAGAGAGTTAGAAACATTGATGAAAGAGAGACATCGATCAGCCGCCTCCTGCCCGCCCCCTCTACTGGGGACATGCCCGCAACTAAGATACATGACCTTGACTGCAATCAAACCCAGGAGCCCCCAGTCCGCAGGCCAACGCTCTATCCACTGAGCCAAACCGGTTTCAGCAGCACCCATACTATTATCAGCTGATTTCTCAACAGATACTATGCAGGCCAGAAGAGAGTGGCAAGAAATATTCAAAGTGATGAACAGCAAGAACCTACAATCAGGATCACTCTACCCAGCAAAGTTATCATTCAGAATTGAAGGGCAGATAAAGAGCTTCTCAGATAAAAGAAAGCTAAAGGAGTTCATCAACACCAAACCAGTATTATATGAAATGCTGAAAGGTATTCTTTAAGAAGAGGAAGAAGAAGAAAACGGTAAAGATAAAAATTATGAACAACATATACATAGCTATCAACAAGTGAATCTAAAAATCAAGTGAATAAAAAATATGATGAACAGAATAAACTAGTGAATATAACAGAATCAATGGCATAGAAAGGGAGTGGACTGACAATTCTCAGGGGAAAAGAGGTGAGGGGAATGAGGGGAGAGTGGACAAAAATCATACACCTATGGATGAGGACAATGCTTGGGAGGTAAGGGCAAAGGTTGGGGGGGGGAGGTAAGAGTAGAGGTGGGGGGGGAAGTAAGGGTAGAGGTGGGGTGGGAGCCAGGTGGAGGAGAGCTATGGGGGGAAAAAGAGGCACAATTATAATAATCTGAACAATAAAGATTTATTTAAAAAGGAGAAAAAAGAAAGGAAAACAAAAGATATATACATACCCACAATATTTATATATCCACAATAAATTTATGAATACAGAAGAAACTGTTATCTGTGATTATTCTGAATGAAATATGGAATAAGAGCTGTGAGAAGAGAAAGATTATTGCTTATATTTTGAGGCCTTGTGCACAAAATTCGTGCACAGGGATGTGTGTCCGTCAGCCCAGTCTGTACCCTCTCCAATCTGGGACCCCTAGAAGGATGCTCGACTGCTCATTTAGGCCTGATCCCTGGGGGTTCGGACCTAAACAGGCAGTCGGACATCCCTCTCACATTCTAGGGCTGCTGGCTCCCAACCGCTTGCCTGCCAGCCTGATTGATGCCTAACTGCTCCCCTGCCAGCCTGATTGCCCCTAACTGCCCTCTCCTGCAGACCTGGTTCCCCCCCAACTGCCCTCCCCCTGCTGGCCTGATCACCCCCAACTGCCTTCTCCCTGCTGGCCTGATCATCCCCAACTGCCCTCCCCTGCAGGCCTGGTCCCTCCCAACTGCCCTCCCCTGCTGGCCCATCTTGTGTCAACATGGAGGCAGCCATCTTTGACCACATGGGAGCAGCCATCTTGTGTGTTAGAGGGACGGTCAATTGCATACTACTTTTATTAGATAGGATTCTTATTTGAATTTTCTTATTGAAAACATGGGGACAAACTATAATCCAGTTTCATTCTTTCGCATGTGGCTTTCCAGTTTTCCCAGCACCATTTATTGAAGAAACTATCTTTACTCCATACACATGTGGTTTTAGAGCTAGGCTCTCTCTCTATTCTGTTCATTGGTATGTGTCTGTTTCTCTGCCAATACAATGCTGTCTTGATTATCATAGTTCTGTAGTATAATTTAAAGTCAGGTTGTGTGATACCTTCAGCTTTGTTCTTTTTTTCTCAGCACTGTGTTGGCTATTCAGGGTCTTTTGTGGTTCCATACAAACCTGATGATTTCTCATTTTATTTCTTTCATGACATTGGGATTTGGACAGTTAGGGGCAATCAGGCTGGGATTTGGATGGGGATTGCATTAATATTTATTTTGCTTTGCACAATATAACCATTTTAACCACGCTAATTCTTCCAATCCATGAACATGGGTTATTTTTCCATTTTGTTGTATTTTTTTTCAATCTCTTTTAATAACGCTTTTAATTCACAGTATGTGGATCTTTCACGTTCCTCGTTGATTCGGTATTTTATTCGCTTCGTTGCAATTGTAAAAGGAATGGTCTTTCTCTGTAGTTCTGTTGTTAGTATACAGGAAAGCATGGATTTTTGCACACTGGCTTTGTATCCTGCAAACTTGACCGTAATAGTTTTCTGGTGGAGTCTTTAGGGTTCTCTCTCTCTAAAGGATTGTGTCGTTCTTCTGCAACAAGTGACAGTTTGACTTTTTCCTTTCCTATTTGGATGCCTTTTGTTTCTTTCTCTTGCCTTATTGCTCTGGCAGGACTTCTGGAACTATGTTGAATAAGAGTGATGAGAGTGGACATTATTTTCTTATACCTGATCTTAGAGGAAAAGCTTTCAGTTTTTCCCCATTGAGTATGATATTAGCTGAGGGTTTATCATATATGCCCTTCATTTTATTGAGATACTTTCCTTCTATTCCTATTTTATTGAGTGTTTAATCATAAATGGATGTTGCATTTTATCAAATGCTTTTTTCTGCATCTATTGATAAGACCATATGATTTTTATTCTTTCTTTTGTTAATGTGGTGTATTACCATTGATTAATTTGCATATGTTGAACCATCCTTGTGTCCTTGGAATAAATCTCCTTGATCATGACATTATTTTTTGATGTACTTTTGTGTTCTATTTGCTCGTATTTTGTTTAGGATTTCTACATTTGTATTCATCAGAGATACTGGTCTGTAGTTTTCTTTTTTGTGTGTTACCCTTGCCAAGTTTTGGTGTCAAAGTTATATTGGCCTCATAAAATGTGGTAGAATTCACTGGACTTTTGTTTTTGGGAGGTTTTTGATGGTTGTTTCAATTTCCTTACTGCTGATCAGTTTACATAGAAGAAAATACATTTACCAAATTTATGATCCTTGGTCACAGAGAACATTTTATGAACTTGACCCCAAAGGCAAGGGAAGTAAAGGCAAAAATAAATGAATGGGGCTTTATCAAACTAAAAAAACTTCTGTACAGCAAAGAAACTGACAAAATAGAGAGGCAGGCAGCCAGATAGGAGATGACATTTGCAAACAATAGCTCTGACAAAGGTTTAATTTCCAAAGTATATAAACAACTCAAAAAACTCAACAACAAACAAACAAACCCAATCAAAAAGTGGGTAGAGGACCTGAAAATACACCTCTCCCAAGAAGATATATATATGAACAGCCAATAAATAAAAGAAAGGATGTTCAAACTTACTAGCAATTAGGGAAACGCAAATCAAAACTAAAATGAGATACCACCTCACACCTATTACAGTAGCTATTATTAACAAGATAAGCACTAACAAGTGTTGGAGAGGTTGTGGAAAAAAGGGAACCCTCATTCACTGCTGGTAGGAATGGACTAATACATCTATTATAGAAAACAGTATGGTGGTTCTTCACAAAATTAAGAATAGAGAGCTACTACAATACGACCCAGCAATCCCTTTCCTGGGTATATACCCAAAAAACTTGAAAACATGTATTTGAAAACATGTATTTGCAAAGATAAATGCACCCCTATGTTCACTGCAGTATTATTCAGTGGCCAAGACATGGAAGCAAACAAAGTGTCCTGCAACTGAGGACTGGACAAAGATGTGGTACATGCACAAAATGGAAGACTACTCAGCCGTAACAAAGGATGAAATACTGCCATTTGCCACAATATGGGTGGACCTTGAAAATATTATGCTAAGTGTTATCAGTCAAAAAAAGCTAAGAACCATATGATTTCATTCATATGTAAGACATAAAACTAAAATTCCTGAACACAAACCGCAATATGGTGGCTGCCAAAGGGAAGGGGATATCCTAATATATGGTGACAGAGGAGAAAATATGACTTTGGGTAGTGGGCACATGGTGCAATATACAGATCTTGTCACATAGAAATCCACACCTGAAACCTATATGATATTAACAAATGTCACCCCAATACATTTAATAATAATAAAAAAGAAAGCATGATATATTAGTCTGAATTTTTAAAACAGACCAAATCCAATGAGAAATAGCTTTAAAAGAGGAATTAATGACAGTCACACCAAACAGAGCACTTTTGTCACTTACTTGTACTTTAGGTCTCCTTTCCTCATCAGGGCTGAAACTACTACTAGTGCTCAAGTCTGAATCATTATGAATATAACGAAGGGTGGAGTCCATGTTCTGTTAGGAAAAAATATTTACTTAAAAGGTTGAACTGTCTATAAGTTTCCTTCATCTAACCTATCTTACCTTTTGAGACTGCCAAAGATATAAATACATATAAGTTCTTCATGTTTTTAAGTTTATAAATATACATAAGGCTTCATTAAGAACTTCCCCTGCCTTAAATCAAACTTGTTGAATAGGATGCTACATATATGAAAAAGAATTTCAGAATAAAAGTAATTAAACATTTAGAATTAATTTTGAAATGTCCCAAAAATTTAAAATTAACTTGTTTATAAAATAGTACATAGAGGACTTGGGATGTCATATGAAGTTCTTCCACTGTTTCTAGTCTTGGCTATTTCTAATTTCACAAATATACCTTTTTAACAGTAAAAAACCCACACTCAACAATCCCAAAATAAACTAGAACATCTTCCAAAATGCAAAGATACCATAGTATTCAAATCTCCAATGATAAAAGTGGTTAGGGATTCATTCTGAACCAAAGATACTATACAAAATTTCCAATATACTAAATGTCATCAACCAAAAACCAAAAGAGAAATCCACTAAAGTTTAAAAACCCTCTTGCCATCCCCACTGTGTGCACACAGGTACTCTTTCCTGAGCTTCTCATTCAGCCCACTCTGTCTGTGACCATTTGATTCTGGCATTCAGGGGTGCAGTTCCTCTCTGTTTGTAAAACAAGGGATCAGAAATACTGATACCAAATGATGCTGGCTTGGTGGGGTGTGGTAGGAAATTAAGGAAGGATCATATAGAACAGCTCCAAGTATACAGCAAAAATGATGCTAGTAACAGTACCCACCCTCACACTCCAGAGTCCAGATAATGCCACTGGCCCTCCGCAACATGGCCTCAAGTCCTGATCTTCTGCTCAGAATACTGTGTTGCTTGCTGCAGTGAAATGGTCCGATCAGAAACAAAGCACCTCTCCAAAAAGAAAAGGGAAGAGTTAATTATTCTTGATAAAGGGCTTTGTTTCCAGTAAGACTATTTCACTGCAGTAAGCTACATTAACATTGAAGCTACTAAAATGGTCATGTAGACAGGATTAGGATTTATTTTTTAAGCACTGAACATAACACCAGTCACAAAGACAGGATGTGGTGACAATTACTTTTACTTTATGCAAACGGTAGAGCTAAGGAAATGAGCAACGAACAGAATATACTAACTAGAAAGTGGTTAGCTACAACTATTCCCCAACGAAACACTTCTGATTCAAACTACTCTCACTTGATAAGCTCTCTACTGAGTTTGTTACCTCAACAGCATCGCTGATTAAAGGCACGGAGGCATCGTGATTTATTTTACAGTTTGGTTGCTCACTGACACACAGTTCATCTTGCACATCACTTTTCTTTTCTGTATCGCTGGCCTCTTCGCGAGCATCCAGACTGGAAGCTCGCAGCGCGGCAGACAGCACGTCCACTTGTGCTATAGGCAGAACAGGGAAAGGATAATAAGTGGCAGAATTATGTGCTTGAAAGTGTTTCTCCATTTGCATTATATATTACCAATGAAATGTATACTTTTTGACACTGCCACCAAAAAGCTGGGGGAAAAAACTTCTATGTGGTAAATCATTAGTCCTTCAAAGAAAAAGTAGAAAACTAATATGCTTTCATGAGATTAAAAATGCTTATCCACTACTGTACATTATTCTGCGTTAGTATGAAAAGAGAAATGCTATCTAGTTTTGGAGGTACCTCCAGTTTATTAAAAGGAGTCAATTTCAGTGTGAGTTAACTATGTTTGGGTAGTGCATGAATTGAACTTATAAGACTTACTTACTAAGCTATTTTAGCAGAAGAGCAGTCACTTTACAAACCCTGCCAACATAAAACAATTGAAATTACAAAGATTTTTTTTTACATTTAAACATCTCATGTCTTATTCCAGTTTATTTTTATATTTAAACATCTCATGTTTACATTTAAACATCTCATGTCTTATTCCAGTTTATTTTTCTCTAATTCCTTTTGAAAATGAAATCAGTGACTTGCCCCAAATGAGCCCTGTCTTGCTTACAACAAACCAAACTGACAACTTGCCAAGTTCTTAAATCTGGCAAGTAGCAATAAGTTTTAAGTTACTCCTTTTTTATGAAAGTGACTTAAAACTGTGATAATTCTCCCTTCCCCACAAATGAGAAATTTGACCCAAAAAATATTGCTTAGCATTACTTCAAGTAATAATCCACCTGGATACTCAAAATATAAAATTTTAACTTCAATTCTGAAAAAGATTAGAAAGCGTGCCCCTAAAGCAATCAGAGTGCCCGTTTTCTTAAGATAACCTATTACCATACTGACGCATTTGTAAAATTCTAGTCTATTAGGTACCTGGCAATAGAGATACATAAAACCTACAGAATGAGGTCCTAGTCTATTAGGTCATTATTTATTAAATTAAGTAAGTAAATGAAAGGTGTTTAATCATAAAAAGTTCCCCTTTCCCTCCCCCTTCTTCCTCCTCCCCCATCCCCTTCTTTCCCCCTTCCTCTTCCCATCTTCCTCTCCCTCCCCTTTCCCCTTCCCTGTTCTTCTTCCCTCCCCCTCCCTCCCTCTTCTTCCCCTTCTCCTTGTTCTCTCCCTCCCTCTGCCCAAAGGGCCCAATTCTTTCATTGAGCCCAAATTGGAAAGAAATCTGTATTTTTGTGAGCTTGGGCCATTTTTCCTTTTGTAGTCTATGAACCTAGCTGTGGTAAATCAAGCTGGCATCAGTAATTCTATTTGGGCACTATTGAAATTCAATCCTTAATCAGTTTGGCAATCCTAAATGTCCTGGACAAAAACAGAAAGACTTCAAATTCCCAGGGTAAGCATTTTGGAAAAGAGGATCTCTTATACCTTCTTCATATTTTACTACTTCCCTTTTGACCTTTCGTGTAGGATCTATTTCTGTCATAACTGAGAAAGGGCTTTCTTTTTCTTAAAAGGAATATCTCATTATAGTCCATGGAAACATTTAAAATGTTTGCTCAAAAATTTACAAGTAAGTTAAAAATCATCAATGCTTCAAGGAAGGCAAGTTAAATTGGGAAGCAAGGTTAAAATTTTGAAAAACCTAAGTTTGCTTCCCCCACTCAACCCCTCCTCCCCCATGATATGCCCAAAAGTGATAAGGGAAAAGAACAAATGGCACAGAAGCTTGTGAAGCTGAAGTTTAGTTCCTAGTCAGAATTTAGTTTCCGATTTTGGCTTAAAGTTCTACCCTTCCAAAAAGTAGATATTTTCTGACAATTTGCCATGATGGCAGATTAGAAAAAACATCCAAAACAAGGTATACACCTTTAAAAACTCAAAACACCACCTAATATGCAAAAAATTAAGGCATAGGAAATTTTCAATTAACTATGAAATTAACATGGATTTCAATAAAATCAAATGTTTAAGAATTTTGTAGTCAAAGCAGAAAATCTTCAGCACTGCCTAGCTGTTTTATGATAGACCATTTGACACAGGCAATTAATGTACTGTCCCAATGTTCTGCGCCCTTTGAGGCTGGGATTTTTGTCTGGTTTGCTGCTGCTATATATTTTATATTTAGTAACGAGGGGCATATCGGGAATATAGTTAAGTGCTCAATAAATAATGATAAATAAATAAATAAATGGCTGTTATAAAAGTTATCTTTATAAAAAAGAATATGATAAATTTAAAAAGTTTTTGTAATTTAATTTTTTTAAAGATATGTTTTTACTTATTTTTAGAAACAGAGGAAGGGGAAATTATAGAAACATGGATGAGAGAGGAACTTCATTGATTGGCTGCCTCCTGCATGACCCCTACCGGGGATTGAGCCTGCAACCCAGGCATGTGGCCTGTCCGGGTGACTGGGAATAGATCTGGTAACCTCTTGGTTCATGGGTTGATGCTCAACCACTGAGCCACACTGGTGGGGCAAGAACATGACAAACTTAAAATATAGCAGGTTTAAGAGGTAAATCAGGAAGGGAACTGATTAAATCACAATATAATATTTTGTTGAAATCTCTCAATTACAGCCTAAAAATTTACAATACAATTTTAAGCCAAACATGATAAGTATTAGCCATCTTCACAAATGCAAAGACATATACTGAAGTTTATATGTACATGTAGGTCTTTTTAAAAAGCAAACTATGCATATCATTTTTAGCTGATTTTTAAAAAAATTAAAGTAGCTGAAACCAGTTTGGCTCAGTGGATACAGCGTCGCCATGCGGACTGAAGGGTCCCAGGTTTGATTCCGGTTAGCAGTGGCTCTCAACCTTCCTAATGCTGGGACCCTTTAATACAGTTCCTCATGTTGTGGTGACCCCCAACCACAAAATTATTTTCTTTGCTACTTCCTAACAGTAATTTTGCTACTGTTGTGAATCGTAATGTAAATATCTGTGTTTTCTGATGGTCTTAGGCGACCCCTGTGATGGGGTCGATAGACCCCCAAAGGGGTCTCGGCCCACAGGTTGAGAACCGCTGGGTTAAGGGCATGTGCCTTGGTTGCGGGCACATTCCCAGTAGGGGGTGTGCAGGAGGCAGCTGATCAATGTCTCTCATCGATGTTTCTAGCTCTCTATCCCTTTCCTTTCTTCTCTATAAAATATCAATAAAATATATTAAAAAAAATTAAAGTAGCTATTCAATATTTCAGTATTTAAGAACCTACTGCTTGTCGGAAAACTAGAAGGTACTGTATAGTAAACACAGCGAGAATTCCCCAAATAGGCTTATAGCCTTTTTCCATAAAAATGGTGTAAGAAAAACAAAGTATGAAAGTTATTGATTGAAGTTTGATCAATGGAATAAAACTTAGGTTGTTAAATGATAATAAAATTTATTTAAACATAAAGCTAAAGCTGTGAAGACAAACGTTTATCAAGAGTTGACTATCCTCAGCTATGAGCATCCTTAGTTTCAGGTGTAATTCTCTGTGTATCAATTTTCCTCACCTGGGGGTGGAAGAGTGTAGAGAAATGCAGGGAGACTACAAAAACAAGATTTTGATGAATATTCTAATTTATCAAACAAAACAAAACTTGATGATGTATATTTGCTACATCATCAAGTTGTCATAAAATGCAGAATGCTGGCTCAACAGGGCAAATAAAATCAAGGACAGAGCCACAATTGAGGAACGAGCAAAGAAAGTGAAGCTGTAATCCTATAAATAAAAGGCTTGTATGCAAATCAACCGAACGGCAGAACAACCTGTCATTATATTTGCACTAACCACCAGGGGGCAGACACTCAATGCAGGAGCTGCCCCCTGGTGGTCAGTGCGCTCCCATAGGGGGAGCGCCGCTCAGCCAGAAGTCACTGCTGCTGTGCTAAGGATGTCTACGGGGAGAGGGGTTTATGCTGTCAATTGGGCATTCCCCGAGGGCTCCCAGACTGCGAGAGGGCGCAGGCCTGGCTGAGGGACCCCCCTCCAAGTGCACGAATTTCATGTACTGGGCTTCTAGTGTTTTCATAAAAAATAATCTACCAGGAGAGATAAAAAATAGGATATGCTATTGAAAATATTCACTCCTCTGCTCTTTTGTTTCAGAATATAACTAAAAGGAATGACTTATTGATACATGAAACAAGGATAAATATCAAACACATTATGTTAAGTGACAGACTAAAAAAGATATTACTGCTTGATTCCATGTATGTGGCATTCTACAAAAGAGGGACAGAAAACAGAACAGAGGCTTTTAGAGGCTGGGCATGTAAGAAAGGACTGACTATAAAGGGGGACAAAGGAATGAAACTGTTCTATATCTTGACTGAGGTGGTGGTTACACACAACTGTATGTGTTTGTCGAATCTCACAGAACTGTCCAAGTTTTATGGATATAAATTACATCCCAATAAGCCTAAAAAAGAATGAAACTGACCATTTTCCAACTAACTTTCAACAATCAAGGATTTTTAATCAAATCATTTTCCTCCAAATGTAAAATTATAATAGGAAATCATTTAAAAATCATGATAAATTAAAGCCGGATAAAGATACTAACTTAACAACCACACTGCAATTTTCAAAGTTTGAACAGAAGGTTTTGTATGTTTTAGAAGGATACTTTATCTGCTTTAAAAATGGGTATTAACTAACATTAAGCAAAACAAAAGTTTATTAAATTTTAAGTTTTAAAACAAGACCCAAAAAAATTTCACAAAGGAGAAATCAACATGACGGCATAAACAAACATGTAAACTTCTGCTTTGCACAAAAATTTCAAAACTACAACTAAAAGACAAAACGGACATCATCCAGAACCACAGGAAGGCTGACTGAGTGGAAATTCTACAACTAGAAGAAAAGAGAAAAGCACATTGAGATTCAGAGGATCTGCAGGAGACAGAGGTACTGAGATGCACACATGGAGAAGGCTGGCAACTGAGTACCTGGCTGGCTTTCTCAAGAGGGAGGGAGATAAAAGCTACCTACTGCACTGAACTTCAGTTCCGGGCGAGACTCTGGGGACCCAGACTCATTCAGGGAGAAACTGGACTGTCTGGCAGTGGGTGGAACTTGAGGGCAGCTTTCTCTCAAAGGTGCTTGCAGCAATTACCGAGGGACACTGAGACTCAGGGGCCTCATAGGTCAGAGCTGACGGGAGGCCAAGGTTGTCTATCCTGCCCCGAGACTCCATCCCATCCAAGTGGAGCACAGAGGCTTTTGCAATTTTGCAAGTCTTGTATCATAAGTGTGTCTCCAGCACAAAGGTTCTCCCATTATAGACACAGCTGATCCTCACAGCCAATTGGCCTGGAGATCAATTCCTCCCAGTGATACCAACAACAATCAAGAATTAACTACAAAAAGGCTCTACTCACAGTCCACAAAAGAGTGCACCAAGAGTGTCCACCTGAGGCAACTGGGGAGGCTGAATATATAGGACACCTAGCACACAAAGCTACTCTATCAACTCTATCAGCGAAAACGCAGAGACAAGGGAACAATCACAAACGAAAGAAATGGAAGAAAATAAATGACTGGATATAGAGTTCAAAACCTTGGTTATAAGGTTTTTCAAGAATTTCCTAGAAAAGGCTGATAAATTTAGCGAGACCCTCAAGGATATGAAAAAGGACCAAGTAGAAATTAAACATACAGTGACTGAAATAAAAAAACATTATACAGAGACCTAACAGCAGACTAGAGGAACACAAAAATCAAGTCAAAGATATGAAATACAAAGAAACAGAAACACTCAACTGGAAAAGCAAAAAGAAAAAAGAATCCAAAAATGTGAAGACAGTGTAAGGAGTCTCTGGGACAACTTCAAGCATACTAACATCAGAATTATGGGAGTGCCAGCAGAAGAGAGAGAGCAAGATACTGAAAATCTATTTAAAGAAATAATGACAGAAAACTTCCCACACCTGGTGAAAGAAATAGACTTACAATTCCAGGAAACACATAGAACCCCAAACAAAAGGAATCCAAAGGAGACCACACCAAGACAGAACATAATTAAAATGCCAAGAGCAAAAGACAAAGAGAGAATATTATAAGCAGCAAGAGAAAAGCAGTTAGGTACTTACAAGGAAGCACTCATACCATTGTCAGCTGATTTCTCAACAAAACTATGCAGGCCAGATGGGAGTGGCAAGAAATATTCAACGTGATGAATAGCAAGAACCTACAACCAAGAATAATCTATCCAGCAAAGCTATCATTCAGAATTGAAGGTCAGATAAAGAGCTTCACAGATAAGAAAACGTTAAAGGATTTCATCAACACCAGACCAGTACTATATGAAATGCTGAAAGGTATTCTTTAAGAGGAGGAGGAGGAAGAAAAAGGTAAAGATAAAAATTATGAACAAAGTGACAACAAATACATATCGATCAACAAGTGAATCTAAAAATCAAGTGAATAAAAACATCTGGTGAACAGAATAAACTGGAGAATATAATAGAATCAGTGGCATAGAAAGGGAGTGGACTCACAATTCTCAGGGGGAAAAGGGTGTGGGAAGGGAGTGGACAAAAATTGTACACCTATGGATGAGGACAGTGGAGAGGGGATAAGGGCTGAGGGTGGCGTGGGAACCAGGTGGAAGGGAACTATGGGGGGAAAAAGAGAAACAATTGTAATAATCTGAACAATAAAGATTAAATTTTTAAAAATCTTCAAAGAGATTAAGTTCTAAAGGCTTCTAATTATAGGATTTGTCAAAATTGTTTTTGTTTTACAAAGCATCTCAGATTTCACTAAGTGAAGTTATAGAAGTCTTAGTCTTCAAAGGGGCAGAAAGATAACATCTGCTCAGGTTCTGGTCTGATCATTCCCAAGCCTCAGCAAGTAGAATAGGTCTGCTTCAACACATCTGGTTCTCATAAACTGAGAACACATATTCCACTTATTAAGAGGCAACTTTTGATTTGAACATAGAACAACTTATGGCTACATTCACAAGGAAATAATGTAGGTGACAAATGTGTAAAAAAGTCAAAACTGAGAAAGTAAGCTAATTGACTCATAGACAGACATCTATAGCTCTTAAAACACATCTTATTCCATAGAAAAATATGTATTTTTGTCACTGCTAATAACGCATGGTCCTTCCTTTAAAAACAATGCGTCCTCTGCTATTTTATAAAAAAGCTAATGAGACCTAGGGCAAAATAGTTAAGGCAGTAGTATATTTAAAACTCTAAATGTAAAACACTGAGTGTTTGTGAAAGTTTTAGAGATTTATGAATCAACAATTCTGTAAATACTAGTTAGGAACACAGTGATGAGCTTATCTAAACGAATTTACCTAAAAATATCTTAGTTATGAGGACAAGACATGATGTCAATGATCAAATTTTTAAGAAAGGCTTTTGTATTTCCCCCCTGGAAAAAAAAGTAAGCAAACACTTTATACCAACTTTATAATAAAGAACTTGATTGAATCTTCCATACCTCTAACATCCGGATCATCAATATGTGGCTCTAGATTTTCTATCATTTCTTCAAGTTCCTTTCTGGTGGCCATAGTGATGTTTGAAGAACCTGGTATGGTTACTTCAGGTGTTTCTTCTGGTCTCTCTGGGTTGAGTTTATTCCCAGAGCCTTGCTCGAGCTCTATATCTAGATCTATTTCAGGAAGAGGAGTCCTCCAGAAATGGAAAGAGTTGTATAATTCCTGATCTAAGAGAGCAGAATCTTGTGAACTGGTGCCGACCTCTGACCGTAATGTAGATTTGTAGTTACCAGGTTTTTTATCATTTTCATTACTAGCTGCTTCCTGATGAGAGTCTGAGGACAAAGTACAAAGTAAAGAACTGTCCATTGGAACACTTATTTCACATGGAGGTTTCCTAGTTGTTTCAGTATCATCTTCCATCGTGTTTTCCAGTTTGACACTGGAATTACTAATAATGGGATCTGAAGGAACATCCTCTGGCCTGATTTGTACATCCTCTGGGACTTCTTGATCTCTGATCCTTTTATTGTTTCATTTGGGGGGAAAAATGAAAGTATAAAAAAAATTACTGGAAAAAACAATGATAGATACTACATAAAGCATTTAAATAAGCTAAATATTACAAAGTACAGATTATCTATACATATTGAGTAATTTGCATAAATTACTGATAATGCTTCTTTTTCCATCAGTTGTTCTGTGTTCAGAGATGTAAACACCTGTTAAGCCTAATTCTAAATATTAAATCATTAGATATTAGTTGGAGACGATAACATTTAAGAATGCTGGGATCCTACAATACTATGATAATTTCAATAATTAAAAAAAAATAGGAAGGTAAAGTCCTACAATGCATTTTAAGATAGACACATTTTTGAAGTTATCTGATTGTAGGATTATGGCACTGCCACTCTACTCCAATGACATAATGAGAAGCTGAGAATTAAAACCTATTTGCTTACATTAAAAAGAAAAGAAAGCCTGACTGGCGTGACTCAGTGGTTGAGTGTTGACCTATGAACCAGGAGGTCATGTTTCGATTCCTGGTTAGGCATATGCCTGGGTTCAATCCCCAATGTCGGGCATTCAGGAGGCAGCTGATCAATGATTCTCTCTCATCATTGATGTTTCTATCTCTCCCTCTTCTTTCCTCTCTAAAATCAATTTTAAAAATACTAAAAAAGTAAAGAAAAATAAAAAACCTCTACACAGCATTACAAAAGACTTTATTTACTATCTCACAAAATATATAGAAATCCATTCAAGTGTTTTAAGTTATTTTTATTTCTTCCAGCTCTTTTCACTTTCCAGCTCTACTCCCATAGGTTTTACCAAAATGGAACCATGACTTAATTGATAAGGACAGATGGTACAAATTCCGCAAGATCACCGATTACCGCCATTCATTATGTAAACTAAAGCACTACATTAATATTTATCTCCTACACTTTATTAGACTTGATTAAATTTACTAATATATATTGAGCACCTACTAGGAACCAGAAATGAAATGAATATTGAGGACTCATATGTGAAATGTAGATCTTATTCACGAGATTACAATTAGAAGCAAATAGAAAAAAAAAGAACCTACAAGCAAATAATTGTCAGGTATAATGGTAAATATGTAAGTAAGCACAATGAACACAGGAGATAGAAATGAGAGTTGAAATTAAAAGGCTTCAGAGGAAATGATATAAGTTGTGTTTAGAAGAACCCATAAATGTTTATGAGGTTAAGGGGAAGAAAATGTATGGAAAGAAGAAACAGCATATGCAAAGGTAAGGGTGATAAAGGTGGTATAACACATTCAGAAAAGAGCAATGAGTTTATTACGGCTAAAAGGAAATGACAGATGATAAGAATGAAAAACTTCACAGAAATCACTGTATTCCATACTAAATACCTCCAGAATTTATCATATGGGTTATAACAGTGGTTGGCAAACTCATTAGTCAACAGAGGGGTAAACCGAGGCTTTGCCAACCACTGGGCTATAGGAAATAAGGTAGGAACTAAGAGACTTACATTTTTAGATGTTATATTTGAAAGACCATTCTGGAAGCAGTACGGAAAATCGGTTGGAAGTGAGACAAGAGGCAGGAAACATAGAAGAGTAGGTGATAGATGTGATGACTTTCTGAATGAAGGCACTATCTTTGGGGCTACAGTAGAAGCGAACACATTCAATGATGATAAAACCAATAGGATTTGTTCATTTACTGCATGCTAGAGAAACAAAGGGAGGAATCTGGGAAGATATCCAGATTTTTGGCTAGAACAACTGATTAGATATCAGTAGCACCAACTAAAAGTGGAAAATGCAAGAACAATTTAATGAGAAAGCTAGAATTCCAGTTTGGATAGGCTGCATTAGGTATCTATGTCAAAAGGCGGTGGTGATGTCCATGGGAAACTGGTCAGACAGAGGAGATGAATTGGAAGGTCATCAAGTCAAAGGGACATGTGTAGGGCTTGGATGTGAGGCAAGAACTATCAATGAAGGAAAACATAGCAGTCACATAGAATAACTCAAAGAAAAGGCATTTTTCTTGTTTAAGGGATGGTAAAGATGAGGATATTTTTAGGCTTAAAGAAAGGGTTTTAAGAGGTGAAGGAACTGGAGACACAGGGAACTGATGAAAAAATGATAAAGCAGAAAGAATATGAATACAGGTGGATAGATGAAAACTCTAAGAAACATGAGAGGAGTATGGATGGATATGTAGGTAAATTTGTAAGATGTGTGGGGGAGAAGTGGGGAATTAAAGTCGCTCCATTGAAACATTATGTGCCTTTAACATATACACATTGAAGGATATTAAACAGGTGGTTTGCCAAGACTATGCAAAAGTAGAAGGTGATGTTAACATCTATGTAAATCCCATATGTGTTAAAATAGTCAACCATACACATTCCCATGAAAGTATCAACTTTCCTCTGATTAGGCTTTATCTAATGGCGATGTTCATGTTATCAGAAACACTTTTAAAAAACACATAATTGTTTTTAAGAAGTTTTAATATAGAAATAAAAATATCTAATAAGTCATCTGAAAATATGCCACACAGTGGCATATTTTAACGCCCCCTTCCACTCTTGTAACTGTAAAATATATAATATGCACACATAATAAAATTCTGTTACAACTGCGAAAAGACTGAATTGCAAGTTCTTAGATACTTATCCCAGTATTGGCACTACATTAATCTAAAACTCCAAGCCTTTTAGGAACTCACATTCCACATGTACTCCTTATTCATAAAAATGAGGGACTGGTTTAGATGGCTTTTAAGATCCTTTCCCTCTCCAAGAGTTCTTATAGCTAGTGCTATTATGCAAAACAAATGTCTTCTCTACGTGTATGAATTATGCAGTATTTTCCAATTATGTTGTTCTTATTAAAATATATTTTTTAATTTTGTTTTAAAGAACATTAATGGCCCTCCAGTGTGGCTCACTGATTGAGTGTTGACCTATGAATGAGGAAGTCTCAGTTCAATTCCTGAATTGGGCACATGTCTGGGTTGTGGGCTCAATCCCCAGTGGGGGCCATGCCGGAGACAGCTGATCAATGATTCTCTCTCATTGATGATTCTACCCCTCTCTCTCCTTCTCCCTTCCCCTCTCTGAAATCAATAAAAACATTAAAAAAAAAAAAAAAAGAACATTAGTGGAATAATTGGTAAAATCTGAATAAAGTCATTAGATTAGACAACAGTATTGTATCTACATTAATTTCTTAAATTTGGTAATTGGACTATGCATTATATATTAATATCTATGTTTTGAGGAAATACACAGTGAAATATTTATGAGAGTAAAAAAAGTAAAAAGGTTTTCATATGTCTAAAACTTACTTTTCAAAAACTCAGAAAAAAGAAATAATAAAGCAAATATGTTTAAATGTTGACATTTAGAGAACCTGAGTAAAAGAGTATATGGAATTCTCTGCTATTTTTGCAATTTTTCTGATATAATGCAAACTAAATTTTAAAAATTATAGTAACAAAGTATTGTTTTGTGAGGGTAGGGAGCAAATGAGTAAAACTTACAACACTTCAACTATTATATGATGAATTTTAGAAAGTTCCATTTAAAATATACAAAAAGAATGCAATTAAGTATATAAGACTATTCCCAGGGCCTGAAGTTCCTGATCACTATTTTCACCTTAGCATTCAAATTAAATTTTAATATTAAAATTAATTAAGAATATTAAATTTTGCTGGTGTGGCTCACTTGGTTGAAATGTCAAGGGTTCAATTCCTGGTTGGGGCACATGCTCAGGTTGCTGCTCAATTCCTGGTCGGCATATATATAAGGAGGCAGCAGATTGATGTTTCTCTCTCTCTCCTGCCCCTTCCTCTTTCTTTAAAATCAATAAAAACACATTTTAAAAAAGGAATACTATATTTTAATATTCTTAGCCTAAAAAACAAACAAATCATTCTACTTGACTAATGTAAAATTATTAGTTTGTACAGTTTTTAAAAGAAAAGGAAAAAAAAAGACTTCCTAGTACTAAAATTCTGGGAAGAATTATACATGTATGAATTATAAATTGCTTCACACTGTCAAAAAATAAAAGTTCTCTAAATACAGGTTTTTCTGCCGGACTGGAGTTGCTCAGTGGTTGAGCCTCAACCTATGAACCTGGAGGTCATGGTATGATTCCCAGTCCGGGCACATGGTCTGGCTGAGGGCTCTATAACCAGCAGGGGGTGTGCAGGAGGCAACCAATCAATGATTCTCTCTCATCATTAATGTTTCTCTCTCTCTCTCTCTTTTTTTTCTCCCTTCTTCTCTGAAATCAATAAAAATATATTAAAAATACAGATTTTTCCTAGAACTGGGTAAGAGTCAATGCAAGATCAAGCTGTGAGATGCCAAAATTCTGATATTCTGAATTATCAGACTTCCAAATGCCATTATACAAGCAAACATTTTTTGAAAATTGAGGAGACATGGTTCTGCATAATGAGAATTATTTCCTAAGAGAACATAGGCAATAAGAGCACCAGAGAGTAAGGCAGAAATTTCTCTCAAAAAGAATCTTAAGTTTCCTTTACTTTATGATTAATGTTCTCAGCGTTCCTGACTAGAGACTACGGGCTTAGAATATAAGTACTTGTACTTGCTTTTCAAGGAGAAAATGATCTATAGAACATCTGGTTAGAGAAGCATTGTATCTTGGGATAAAAGCAAAGAACAGTCTCCAAGATACATATTTCAAGTACTGTGAATTAAATAAATGAAGTTTTAATTTTAACTGTGAAATATTTCCAAATTTGTACCAATAACATTACTTTCACATAGATGGCATTAAGCTAAACTAACAAAAACTAGCATAAGTGGCTCATTAGTTAAGGATTTTAAAATTAAATATATTCCTTATAATAAGTCACCCAAGATGTATTACGTGCCAACTATGTGCCAGATCAAAAGAAGGTGTTAAGAGTATATGAAGATAAACTACATTGCTACATAGGATGGACTTGTAGTCTACTATGTGACATACAGAAATACACAATTAAAAAGATAAGGGTGTGTAAGAGACTGGGAGGAGGGTGGAAAAGGGGGGAGGAATGGGAGATATTTGTAATTCTATCAACAATAAAAAATACATTAAAAAAAAGAAAAAGAAAAAGAGAGACCTGATTAAAAATTATTCTCATTCCAGTCCTACTGATAGCCAAGATGCAAAAGCTATGAATTGCCTGAAAAAATGCAAGGGATATATTCTTGGAGGTAGTGTGTCTAGAGACAGCAAACACACCGAAACTGACTTTGTTAAATAAGATACAAATGGAACAGTAGGGCTTTGCAAAGAGAAAGCACGGAGAACCAAAAGAACAATGTGTTCACAGAATAATGTAATTGTTGGTTTGACATAATTTAGAAATGCAAGTTTGAAAACAGCCTTGTGGAAGTAGCTTTTATTAATACCTTCAAAGAACCATTAAAATAGCTACTCCGGGGTGAATGAAAGATAAATTTTGTATTTAAAGTTATATGTTTATAATTAATAAATTCTTCAACATTGTTAAATTATATTCAATGTTTCCAGGGTCGGATGAAACAATATATAATAAATAAGTAGTAATGGAAATATATTGCCAAAACCTTGCTTATTTTGTAACATAGTTGAGAAATCTGAATTCTAGGAAACTGAGAGGACCGTGAGAACAGGTTCCAAATTCTCTATTTCTATCTACAGTAGCTGGTTGTTAGTAGGTGCTCAATTAATTTTTGCTCAATCAATCAATCCTAAATAATAAAACAGCAGTTTAAAACAAAAGCCAATGCAGTATTTAAGTAAGGGCAAACAAATTAATTGTTATGAGATTAATAATATATAGGAGGACTCTTTTTGAAGCTAGGAGTAAAACTATACAAAAATTTTTACAATGTTTTTAACAAACTTCCTTAGTCAGGAATTTTCTCTTTTCTCCCCTACACCATTAACACATTTCAATAAAGTCATATAAAATAGTGAAAATCCACTACTACAAATAGTATTGGTGTGACAGTTAAGACATACCTCAATACAATGGAAGAGAAATTAAGGTTTATAGCTAAAAGATAACTACCTTTAAATAGCTCTTCCAATAATGTCCAATACTGGCAGTGAGCAATACTATTGGCCATGATAGCCACACCAATTATTTTTGTCAATTAAGTTTTACTGGAACAGGGCCAAGCCCATCTGTTTATGTATTGTTTATGGCTGCTACACACTGCAAAGGCAGAACTGAGTAGTTGAGACAGAGGCTGAAAACATAATATAGACTTTACAGAAAGTTTCCTTATCCCTATGCTACACAATTTTCTGTAAAAATTTTTATTTTTACTTACTAGATTGCCTCCAGTTTTAAAAATAAGCAAGTTATATCATAGCCTTTGTATAATTAGATGGGGAAAATACATACTGACTTTAAAAATGAAAAACAGATAACATCCCCCACCCCCAATCAGTATTTTTGTCAAATTCCTTGCAGCAGCTGTTTTCGAAAGAACTGATTGTGCTTGCTAGGAAGGCAGACTTAGAGTGATTTTTCTTCCTTTACAAAAAACAGTACCTCAGGTTTGTTTGGCTATTCAGCAGGACAGTAGGAGAACAGGCAAAAAGGTAAAACAAGGCAGCAGAGAAGAAAGGAAGAACTGCCAAATCAAAACACCAAGAAAGCAAATATCACAGTATCAAGACCTACAGAAGAAAATGTCCATTAGCATTATGACAAGGGAGGGATAAAGCACTATGGTAACTCAAGCATTACAGTAGGGGCTGTTTTAAAACCAGGTTCTCAATTATTTCAAATGTACACCTATAAAAATTTGTGCTTAATTCCCATGCACTAGTAATGTTTGAATTGTTTTTCCCTAAGTATGTAATATAATTTAAAAAACTAAAACTCAATTAAAATTTTTAAATGCAAAAGTTTTAAAAATAAAAATCAGAGTTGTCCTCTAAGTTTCATTTAAAAACATGCTGCTCTATTAGTTTAATACACTTAAAATTGATATTCTAGTTACTAAGTAGAGAAATTTGGTGCTAATCATTAGAATACTTTCCTCCTCAACTGAGATTACAATCATCATTCTGTAGACAGAGAATCCAAGATCCATAATTAAATAATTGACTGGAAGGAAAAATAATAGTAAGAAATGGACTATATATTAAAACAGTAAGTTAGGATTCATTCCTTAAAAAACCAAGCCCTTTAAATTGTACAACCATTACCTCATATATTCTAAATGTCAACAGATGGTTTCCTAAGTAATAATTTATTAACTAAACTTACTCCAAACTACTATTGAATTCATCATTTACAGTTTTCCATGTGACTGGCATCAAACTAAGTGTGTGCCACATACATCTTTATTTACTCATCTAACATACAACCAACCAAAATGTTTAACAAATGTATTTAAAACTAGAACTATATAAAAATATTTACCAATCTGTATACTCAAGAGAAAGAGAAAATTCTCATAAAGGAACTTATTATAAAATAATGAAAATGGAAAAAAAAAAAAAGTTCCAAAGCAGTAAAACTGGAAGCAAAGTTTTAAAAATTTATACCTATTTTTGTCTTCTACTGGTGTATTTTCTGAACTTTTGCTTTCTTCTTTAAAATACTGGCCTGAGTTTGATGGATTAGCAAAAGTAGATATGAAAGGTCCCAGAGACTGAAAAGCTGCTTGGCGAACCTAGGAAGAAAAGAAAAAGTAATGAAACAGAAAAATATGAGATTATTAACAATCTATTTTCCATATATTTAATGAAATAGTTTAAGATAATAAACTTTTTCTAAAAGAAATGCAGATTCAGAACTATAAATCATTTCTCAGCTAGAATTTAAAGTTCTTTATAAACTACTTTCTTTTTTACTTTCAATTTTCTTTTTTTATCTTGGCTTGGAACAAAACTAAAGAAAGTCCTATTGTGTTCTCAGGAACAATAAGAATGAATAAAATCATGATGCCAAACAGAAAACATAAAGCAATAAAGTTCACAAAATGTGATAAATCTGTTTAATGTTTTAGGATAGAAAAGACTGTAATTTATTCACTACAAGGAAGGAAGGCAGATGTGTGGGGACTATATACATACTCATCAGAAATACAGTACTGACTTAGAATTATTTTTCACAAAACTCTGGAAGCATATATTATTGTTATCAATAAATGTCTCAAGTAGGAGAACTGAAAAGGTTATAGAATTTTACTTAATACTGTGTTCCTGTACTATGTTTGTAAATATGATAAAAAAAACGCACAAGCATTTGTAAAGGAACTGTTCATGGGAAGAAATAGAAGGATGGATACAATCTGACATATGCAACAATGATGGGAAAAACTATAAACCAATTTCTCTGAGATTTCACCTTTTAAGCATAACAATACCCTTTCCAAGTTTTAAAATGAGGATTACAGCATGATTAAAGAAGTAAAAGGATAATATCATATCAAATAAAGAATATTAATAAAGAGGTAAATATTTAAAAAGAGAACCAAATGGAAAGTCTGAAGTTGAAAAGTATAATAGCTGAAATAAAAAAATTCACTACATGAATTCAACAATAGATCTGGACTGGCAGAAAAAATTAGTGAACTGAGGTATATCAATATAACTTACACAAGATGAAAGGAGAATATGAGAAAAAATAAATACTGTCTCAGAATAATGCAAGACACCATTTAAGCACACTAACAAATGAGTAATGGGAATACGAAGAAGAGAGAAAAAAGACAAAATATTTGAAGAAATAGATAATATGGATAGACCTATAAAAAGTGAAGAGATTAAAGTAGTAATAAAAAAAGACTATACCCACAAAGAAAAGCCCAGGCCCAGATGGATTGGCTTCACTCCTAAATTCTATTAAACATTTAAAAGAGAATTATTACCAATTCTTTCCCAAACCACAGATGAATAGGAAACACTTCCCAACTTGTTCTATGAGGCCATTATTACCTCGATAGCAAAAATAATAAAAAGCCATAGAAGAAAAAACTACAGACCATTATCTCATATATGAATATAAAAATCCTTAACAAAATACTAACAAAATCCAACAACATATATAGAATCATTACACTATGACCAAGTGAGACATCCCATATCTTAAAGATAATGTACAGGATTAGGGAACCATTTTTCTGCCAAGGGCCATTTGGATGTTTTGTTTGTTTGTTTTTAAATATATTTTATTGATTTTTTACAGAGAGGAAGAGAGAGAGATAGAGTTAGAAACATTGATGAGAGAGACATCAATCAGCCGCCTCCTGCATGCCCCACTAGGGATGTGCCCGCAACCAGGATACATACCCCTGACCGGAATCGAACCTGGGATCTTTCAGTTCGCAGGCCAAAGCTCTATCCACTGAGCCAAACCGGTTTCAGCCATTTGAATGTTTTTAACATTATTCATGGGCCATACAAAATTATCAACTTAAAAATTAGCCTGCATATTTGGTGAAGCATTTAATTAACTCATCCCTAATGCCTCGGTTAGGGGCAGACCAAATGATTTTGTGGGCCTTATATAACCTGTGGACCAGACGTTCCCCACCCCTGGCTTAAAACCTGAAAATCAATAGACTACACCATAACAATGGAATGAACATGTTTTGTATTTGAACAGAAAGTTTGTCCAGGTTAAAAAAAACAACAGTTAATACAGTTGTCTATTTATTGTCTACTCCTCAAATGAATAATAAAATGCCTTATATAACAAATTATTACTTGCATTATGAACTCCAAATCATATCTGCTGTAAAATGTATTATTTACAAAAATAGTAATTAAACAAAATCCTACCCAACGTGAAGGATCACTGATCAAATTAATAAACAGTGCTGATAATTTAGTCCGTCGGATTTCTTGACATGTTGCACATGAAACCGCCATGAAGCATTCAGCACAAGCTTTCCGGACTCCCCATACGTTATCAGAACAAAGTTGAAAAAACCTGGGCAGCTATGCAAGGACAGTGTTTCGTTAGGCAGACAGAGTGCAATACAGGCAGACCTCATTTTATTGTGCTTCACTTTGGCAACCCTGCATGAAGCAAATCTATTGCCACCATTTTTTCAACAGACTCGGGTGATGGCTAGCATTTTTTAGGAATAAAGTATTTTTATTTATTTAAATTAATCCTCACCCAAGGATATTTTTTTCCATTGATTTTTAGAGAGTGAAAGGAGGGAGGGTGAGAGGGACATAGAGAAAGGGAAAGAGAAACACTGATGTGAAAGAGGCACATCAGTGCCAGGGATCAAACTTGCAACCCAGGTATACATGCCTCTGACAGGGAATTGAACACATGACCCTTTGGTGTGCAGTCCAACACTCCAACCACTGAACAATACAACACTGGCCAGGGCACAATAAAGTATTTTTAAATTAAGGTATGTACATTTTTTTAAAGATTTAATGCTATTGCACATTTAACAGACTACAGTATAATATAAATATAATTTTTATATGTACTGGGAAACCAAAAAATTCATGTGACTCTCTTTACTGTGATGTTTATGTTATTGTGGTGGTATAGAACCAAACTCACAGTATCTCTGAAGTATTCATGTAGTTTTATTTCATTTTCTACTTTTACAGTGTTTTAAAATATTAGACTTTAACAAAATTTAGAAGACCTGTTTAGCATTAATAATCAGTAATTTTAAATGAAATACATCTAATTCACAAACTATTGGCTATGAAAGAACAAAATACTTCCAACAAATATTGCTTAAATGTTGTTTTTCAAGAGCTTATACCTGAACTTATTTTGCATAACAGACGGTTTCAGAAACTCTCAAAGTATGTTAACTTGTATATTAAGTATATATATTTTATGAATTAACTATTTAAAAAGAACCAGTTATTGATTTGTCATTGAAAGACTTGAGGGTTGCTAATAAAGATTAATTTAAATAAATAAGAATTGATTTAATAAAAATGAGGTAAAAATTGATTACATATTTTTACACATATTGCCTTTTTTGTTTGTTTGTTTGTTTTTTTTGTTAATCGTCAACCAAGGGCATTTTTTCCCAATGAATTTTTAGAGAGTGGAAGAGAGGAGGGAGGGGTGCAGAGCAGGAGAGAGAGAGAGAGAGAGAGAGAGAGAGAGAGAGAGAGAGAGAAGCACAGGTGTGTGGGCCGATCCTCTAACCACTGAACACACCAGCCAGGGCCATATTTGCATTTTTAACAAATTGTCTTTTATCAAAAACACAGTTCAGATTACAGAAATTTAAACTCCTAAATTCAAAGTCCTACTCCCTTCTGATTTATATTTGTGAAATTGTATTAATAAAATCTTGGGGGTAAATGTATGCACTTTAAACTTTATGTGCTATTTTGTAATACACTACTTACTCCTCATTACTCCTTTGTTTCTGTAATACTTACCAGCATTTCTTCAGTAGCTTGCTGGCCAACTACACTGCAGATATCTCCAAAGTTGGCAGCACAGACCTGACAACAAAAGCATCATTGACATTTCAAAGTATTATACATAAAGTTATTTTAAAATAAACTTTTATTTTTATTTTTTTTAATTTGAGTTTTCTTAATTTTTTTTGTTTTTATAGAGAGAGGGAGGGAGAATCAGAAACATTGATGAGAGAGAAACATAAATCAGCTGCCTCCTGCATGCTTCCGCTGGGAATCTAGCTCACAACCTGGGCATGTGTCATGACGTAGAATCTAAACAGTGACCATTTTGTGCATGGGATGATGCTCCACCAACTGAACCACAATGGCTGGGCTAAAAATAATCTTTTAAATTTCACATATCAATATAGTAAACACTAGAACTAAGTGTTCTTAAGCAGACAAACAAACAAGACTAAAAAATACCTTTCGAACATGAAACATTCTGCAATCACAGCACATCTCACAAAACCTAGGCAGGATAAGACGCTCTGTAATGTCCTTCCCAACCATGGGAGCCATTTTGCACATTATCTAAAATAAATAAGAACAAAAATACACTGAAAATATCTTTAAACAGGCTTTCCCAGGTAAGTTTGCTAACTTATTAGAAGCAAATAATTTAAGAATATATAATATATGCTATGGCATCATTACACCATTACAAAAAACATTCATATTATCTGAGTTGAAGACAGAAAAATACACCAATAACATCAGCTAGTAGTTACTAAATGCATAGTAAACCCAGAGAAAATAATGAAAACTTCATTTTTGTCTAGTTTCAATCTTATTAATCATTTTTCCTGATAACTTTAAAAGCAATAAAACCCTATATTTTCTCAGTAATAAAATAAATGTTGACTATTTAATTTAATGGGAAAGAGTATCTGTAAGGAAGATCTGGGTTTAGTATATGTATTGCTAAGAAAAGACTAAACAGAGGCAGTTTTTACTTTACAAAGTACTATTTTAAATGAAACTTGAGCATACTGGAACCACATCCTTACTCTGCAAAGCCTAGTTTCCAAGAAAGACCAGGACACAGTTCCCACACGCACATGTGTCAGTTAATGCAGTGCTAGGCAAAGTGAGGATGAACTGTTTGAAAACCAGCCTAACGTTCTTTAAATAAATTTGCCTCACAGTTAATATAGAAAGACTTCTGATGATTTCTCATCATTTATCTAATCATCTGTTCTATCTACTCTCAGCCATGCAAATAAGACAAATAAAAGGCATACAGACTGGAAAGTTCTACTCATGTGACACAGTTGTCTGCATAGAAAATTCCACAGTATCTACATTTGTCACTAGAACAAATAAGTGAATTTAGAAAATCTGCAGGATACAAAAATGTCAGAATACAAAAATCAAATGCATTTCTGTAAGTTACCAATGAACAAGTGGAAACATCCTCAGAACTGGGGATAACACCTGTATCTCCTAAACCCCAAATCCAAGTTTGTTATTTGACTCCATACTATTTCTAAGAATTTCCAAGTCCTAGGTTAAAGATCCAAAGTTATACTGTATCACTGATCTATAAATTATATTTATTAGAATAAATTATTTCCCAGATAGAGAATAACTGGGAAGTCAGGGATGAAAAACATCCTATATAATAAAAGCCTAATATACAAATTGTCCCCCTGACTGGGAGTTTGCCAGGGGGAGGACAGCAGGGAGAACGGAGGCACCAGTTGGCAGCTGGCAGCCACTAGGGACCCTACCTGTGCACGAATTCCATGCACTGGGCTTCTAGTGACAAAATAAATGTGAACCACTTGTAAGAGCATCAGTCCTGGGTATAACCTTTTTACTGTCATTACAATATTTTACTATTAGTAAATCCTATCACAAATTATAGCAGAGCAAGTTAAACTCCACTCAATACAAACCAACAATGAAATTGATTTTCCTTCTTGGAGAACTTATGGAAAAAAAATATATGTTTTAGAATTTGACAGAGGTGGTGGTGGTGGATGTACAACATTATGAAAATATTGTTATTTAACTGTACATCTTAAATGCCTAATTTTATATTATGTGAATTTCAATAAAAATGGGATAACTGGGGGAAAAGTATCTAAACATTAACTGGTATCAGAGTATCTAATCTTATTAACTGGTACTTGAGTATATAAAAATAAAATAAAATAAAGGAATTTCTAAGGGAAATGGACTGGAAAGATGGTCAAATTCATCCTACTAATGATTCAGAAGTACCAAAAAATTTTGGTTTGATTTTTTTTTTATATCAACAAAAATGTAATTACTTTATTTTAGGTTTAAATAGTAAACTCTCTCTATCCAAACAGATTTGAATAAATTTTCAGGTGAATTTGTTAGTTTCCTAATTTATTATCAGAATCCTTACTATCTGAACTCAGGAATCATAAGAGGTGAAGTGCAACAGATATTACTATACATTCTAATTCATACCCTATTTTTTATGGCTCCTCTATAAAAGAATTTGTTAACCATGTTAAAAAAAACAGAAAATTTACTATTATGCTTGACTTTATTATGTACATAATGAATTAGTATCTGTATAACATCAATAACCATAATTTACATCAAGTAAAATTACTTGCCTGACTACCCTTTCCCCAAGACCACAGTGTCAAGGGCAGGATCCAAGTATTACCATTTTTTTCCTATTGTGCTTACACAAAGCCTAAAAAAGTGTTCAACAGCAATTAAAGGGATTCAAATGTTTCTCCATTCAATACAGCTGTTTTAACTGCACTTTTTTTTACCATCTTATTTTTCCATTTTGACATAATATTTTACAGTTACTTATTTTCTTGCTATATGTCTTGCTTGTGAGCCCAGTGACAGAACTATCTAATTTCCGGTTGCTTGGACAATATGTGGCCCACAAAAAACACACTTCTTTTCTTGTAAGCCTATGTCTTTTTATAGCCAGTCATTCTATTTCAAATCCAATTATTTGTGGCTACTTTAATATCTAAGATATGTATAAACCCTATAGCACATAATGTAGCATAATATTTATTGAGCACCTTCTATTAGTCAATACAGGATTAATTTCTACCTAAATTAAAAAATCACATTCTACTTACAGCCACAGCTTCTGTTTTCACATCATCATTGCTATCTGGGGCAGTTAGCTCTATGAGGACGGGGCACACTTTGGTCTCCACATCAAATCGCTCAATTAACTCTTGCTCCAACAGAGCCAGCAAAGCTGCCTGACTTGTTTTTCTTACCTAGAAAAAAATTAACAGTATATGGTAAACAAAGTACATACATGACATAACAAAGTATATACATGATTTAACTCTATTACTTGACTTTACAAAACTGAAGACTCACCTCAACCTAAAACCATGCAAATAAAAACGTGGGCTATTTTCTTCAAGTACTGCAAACATAGAACCTGGTAGATTGTGTTATAACAGAAGTGGAACTAAAAAGCCATCTTGTAAAATGTCTCACAAAGAAACTTTCAGAGGAACATCTATGAGGGAGCCAAGTGACCAATGAGGATGCAGGTATAATGGCATTAAGGAGACCTAGATTTGCCAAATTCTCAACACAGCTTGTCTAAGACAAATGTTCTTTTGTAAAACAGAGTAACAATGTCAAATAAGAAAAAAAAACATTCAAATGAATAGATCATTCTACATACATCATATTAGATAAATTTCCATTAAGAACATGTAAATGGCACTCTTACCTGATTATTCTGATCTGCGAGATATCTAACCACAATAGGTAGTAAGTATTTGGAAAAAGCATATGGGATTGAAGGCCGGTTTTCTTGACAAAACAATGCAATATGAGGCACCTGCTCCATCAGCTCTGCTCTCACAGTTGGTTCTATTGAAATGATAAAAATGTGAGCAAACATTCCCCACAATAATAAAATCTTTGCCTGGGCTTGAGACTATTTAAGAAAGGTTTAGATTTTTCATCCTCATTATTACAAGATGTTCTCTAATTCTGCAATCCTTTTCACAATCATATACTGGTACAGGTCAACCCCATGAGTTAAAAGGAGGACCTTACTACCAGCCCAAGCTTGTATCTTCATAGTATGCACTTAGTATGCAATCATTTCCTATTGACTAAGTTTATTCATCACCTACATTGTGCCATACTGTGCTAAAGATTAAATATCCAAATTACATTAACTATAATATGGTATTATCTATAAACTCTACTATTGAGTGTGGCTCAATGGATAGAGCATCAGCCCTCAGATGAAGGGCCTGGGCTCGATTCCAAATGAGGGCATGTACCTCAGTTGCAGGCTGGCTCCCTGGGCCCAATCAATGTGTTCTCTCACATCGATGTTTCTCTCCTTCCCTCCCTCCCTCCCCCCCCTCTCTTCCCCTTCCTTTCTACTCTCTCTAATATCAATGAAAAAATATCCTTGGGTGAGGATTAACAAAAAATAAATTAAATAAAAAATAAAAAAATAAAAACCTCCTCGGACAAGTCATAAGAACTGGCTTCTAATTTAAGTTTAGTCAATGAATGGAAGATTTATAGTTAGACTTAACTAAGTTTAAAAGGGTATGTGATATTAAAGGAGACTATTAAAAGATTTTTTTACAAAACCAAAAAGTCCTGAAAAGACCCAAGTATGTATGGCATATTTAAATATGACAAATATGGTATTTCAAATCTCTGGGTTTCAAAAGGATGAACTATCCAATAAATAATGGTAAAAAAAAAATAATAAGCTAGTTATATCAGAAAAAAGATTCCCATACTCCACACCTCACATTAATTCTAGGTAAATTTAAGTTCCCAAAGTTGTGCTTATTTTTAGATCAAAGCAATGAAAGACAATATTTTTAGTAGGAAGCCCTTTCAAGTAAACAAATCTAAAACCAACTAAATACCAGCACATTTCACTTTATAAAGGCTTCATTATAGGCAATATACTGCTACATACTGAATTAAAAGGAAAAACCGCATAGAAAAAAATAATGTACAAGAAAATATTAATAATTAAATATACCCTGAATCCACTGTTCAAATGAATACAAGAAAGAAAATAAGGATATGAACAGACAATTCATAGAAGACATGCACGGGACTAACAAACATACAGACATGATGGATTATCAATACAAGTCATTACATCAGACCTAATTAGAACTTTGGCACCTATTACTGATATTATTAAAGTTACCTTACAGTAAATATGCATGAATATGTCCAGAATAGCTTTGGATTTCAACAAACAGAAATAACACATTTACTATATAAAATCATCATATAAAATCATAAAAATATAAATGCTAAATTTAAGGGAACAAAAAAATCAAGATAAAAGTTGATAAAATAAGGCAGAACAAAGGTTTAAAGATTTTTAAGCTCCTTATTTGCTTAGGAAGATGGATTATATACATTAATTTTAAAGTTGTATATTCTTTATCTTACTTAAACATCACAATCAACCCAGTCTACCAAGTTTAGAAACCTTAGGATTAACGCCCTCTCTTCTTCACTCTCTTCAACTATCATAGCTTTAAAATCCTTCCCTAGTACTTTCTCTTAAACAACTCATAATAGTTACTAGTCTTTCAACTAGTCTTCCTGTCACCCATCTTTTTAATGTCAACCCATATTGCTGCATTATGTTCTAAATCACAAAAATGCATTATCTAGCAGGGCACAATACTATAGTAAATAACCCTTTACTATCTAGTCTTCAGCTACCTTATTATAGAGTCTCATTTTTCTAAACTGTAGACTCGGTTAACTCACTGTTGATCAAATGGACCAACATCTTGAAGCCCTCAAGTGAGCCTATCTTTTCCTCTCCTGAGTGTTGCTTTTCCTCTCTGTATGAAATCCAACTCACATGTCCCTTTCTTTTCTGAAGCCAGACCCAATCCTCCCCATTATAATTTATTTTTATGTGTTGGTTGCATTCATTAAACTGTTAATTTGGTGACAGGAATCTTATTCATTTTAGTAACTGCTCTAACATTTAATGTAGAATCTGACATAAAAAGTATGCACTGTTTTATGTTTACTGAGTGAATGGAAAGTGTAAATGTCAATAGATGTTTATGATAAATTCAATAACTTGCGAACATATTTTTAAAACATACACACATATACCAACAATCTAGTTGATAACCAGGTAAAAGAAAATAAATACAAATTCCTCCTTAAAGAATACCTATGTCTCTAAAAGAAAGGAGTAATCACAATGGGATGCAACATCACCAAAATTTTAAGTTAAATTTTATCCATGTCAAATAAAAAATAAATTTTAAGTACAAATTATAGTTGACAAGACTCTCTCCTAAAATCATTCGAGAACAAGAATATACATGAGCAATTATGTATACAGAATGTCATAATAAAAAATATTAGTAAGGTTACAATCTACCCTATAAGAAAATACAATGTAAGACTTATAATAGTAAATTGATATTCTCATAAAATAAACTCCATCCCATCAAGTAATTTATTTGAAATTAATTATTAACACACATGATGCAAAACAGTGTTAGATTTTTCTATTGAGAAATTTCCAATATTAAACTAGAGGATCTATTATAAGATGTTTGGATTTTAATAACAGGTTTTTATTTTCTTGCTACTAATAGGTTTGACAATTACCTAGGAAAACTTTTAAAGAAGTTTCTTATTACACTAAGTTTTTCAATTAGTTTTAAAAACACAAATTTGGTAAATGAAAACTTTCTCTGCATAAACATATACCTGAATCGTCAGCTAATCTGCTAATTCTTTCCAAAACAGCAATACAATCTCTTTCATCATCGCAGACTTCCCTCAATGTATCCAGCAAACTCCGGGCCACCATTTGTCTACACACATACATACACAAAAAAAATTACAGTGTTCAGTGGCATCAATAGTTAATACAGAATTTCAAAATGCAGAATCTAAACAGTTTCAAAGAAATTTTGTCGTTATACATTTAATAGCATTATATTAAGTCACTAATTTCCTTTAGTGATATATACCATCATGGATTTTATTTTAACAAGATGAAATTGAACATTTACTAAATATTTTTCATCTTTACCTAACTGATTTAACAAATTTCTAAAGTCACTGAAAATTCATATCAGTAATCTTGAAGTACAATGGGAAAATTTATTCATTTTTTATTATATAAAACATCTTTACATATTTTTATTAAATGACTTTTATACATCTATTCTCAAAAAATTTAAGCTAAGACTTTCAGATTTCCCAGAAAAGTCTGATATGGGTGATCTTTTGACCACAGGAGAAACAATGCATTAGAAAGAGTGTTATCTTAGTCACTTGCACGCCACAATTCCCTTGAACATCATCTGGCACAAGGTAGGTATACAACATTATCTGCTGAAAAAATAAGATACTCCTTAGGAATTACTTCACATGCATATCAAAATTATGATGAAGAGCAAAAAGCAACGGTTTCTTTTCTTTTTCTTTTTTTTTTTTTGCCAAAAAGCAAAAAAAGGAGTGCTGTATGCTTTGTAGGATCAAGGAACAACAATTATAAAAGAGGCCGTGGCTGTGATTATTAAGAGAACTTGGAGACTCAGACTGCTCATGTTAATAATAACTACTTTAAACTGGTAGGTATTTATTTTCCCTCCTGAAATTAATGTAATAAAAACCATCCTTCCATTTCTGCTTTAGTGAAAAAAATATGCACATACCTGTTAAATACGTTCTCACTTGCAGCATACTTGTCCAATCTCCCCAGTGGCGTCAACATTTCATCTTGTGAGACAAAGTCCAGGGCTGAAGGTATAATAATCACATCAGACTCTGAGCTGTAGTCATCCACACCAACTATCAGAGACATCAGAAATACTCCTTATAATTCTCTGAAACTAAAAAGCACCCCTTGCCTGTCTGAAGCAGCTTAAGTAAAACTGCCCTTTATGAGTCTGGAGTGGTACAAAGAATCACAAGAGAATCTTAGAATCAGTTCAGAAGCCATGAACAACGGAAGGATGCTTCCTCTGCTTCTTTTTTAAGGTTATGTTCTAAATTGCCTCTAGAAGCACGGGAGTCAAGAGGCTGCAGAAACTCAGGATGGTGTGATCACAGAACAGTGATCAGAAAAGAGTAATCACAGAGACTTGAGAACTTATGCATTCAATTAGAACACAACTTGTTCTATAGAATAAAATAATAAAAAGTAATATGCAAATCGACCGAATGGCTGAATGACCGCACTGACAACCAGGGGGCAGAGACTCAATGCAGGAGCTGCCCCCTGGTGTTCAGAGTGCTCCCACAGGGAGAGCGCTGCTCAGCCAGAGGCTGGGCTCACGGCTGGTGAGCGCAGTGGTGGTGGCAGGAGCCTCTCCCACCTCCACGGCAGCACTAAGGATGTCCAACTGATGGCTTATGCTCACTCCCCATGGGCCTAAGTTGAATATCTCCCAAGGGTTCCTGGACTGCTAAAGGATGCAGGCAGGCTGAGGGGATTCCTCTCTCCCCGAGTGCACGAATGTCGTGCACTGGGCCTCTAGTAAATAAATAAAATGTCAAACACTGATAGTTAATTCTGGAATGCAGTCAGAGAAAAAACATTATACACAGAAGAGAAAGATAAGAATTACAGCAAATTTCTCATCAGAAACAATACAAGCCAGAAGACTGAAAGAAAAAACAATGTCAACCTCCAACTTTACACACCCTGTAAATAGAAATCTTTCAAATATCTTTGAAATTCATATTGTTCAAATGCAAAGGTAAAATAATTTTTTCAGACATATAAAAACTGACATTATCACCAGCAGACCTGCATTATAAGAGTAAAGGAAGTACTTTAAGAAAAAAAATTATACCAGCAAGGGAGGGTAGTTGGGAGCGACAAGGCCTGCAGGGAAGGGCAGTTGGGAGAGACAAGGCCTGCTGGGGAAGGCAATTGGGGGTGACCAGGCCAATAGGTGAGGGCAGTTAGGGGTGACCAGGCCAGCAGGGGAGAGCATTTGGGGGGGGGCAGGCCTCCAGGGGAGGGCAGATGGGGGAACCAGGCCAGCAAGGGAGAGCGGCTGGGAAAGACAAGGCCTGCAGGAAAGGGCAGTTGCGGGGGACCAGGCCTACAGGGGAGGGCAGTTAGGGGCAACTGGGCCGGCAAGGGAGCAGTTAGGCGTCCATCAGGCTGGCAGGGGAGTGGTTAGGGGGTGATCAGGCTGGCAGGCAGAAGCAGTTAGGGGCAATCAGGCAGGCACGCAAGCAGTTGGGAGCCAGCAATCCTGGATTGTGACAGGGATCGGGCCTAAATTGGCAGTCAGACATCCCTCAAGGGGTCCCAGATTGGAGAGGTGCAGGCTGGGCTGAGGGACAAATTTCGTGCATCGGGCCTCTAGTATGTATTATAAAATAAAAAGATTAAAAATGTACTGTGAGGGCCCAGCCCTCAGTGGTTGATCATCAACCTGTGAACCAAGAGGTCACTCGTTCAATTCCCAGTTAGGGCACATGCTCAGGTTTCAGGCTCCATCCTCCATAAGGGATGCGCAAGATTCTCTCTCATCACTAATGTTTCTCTCTCTCCTCCCTTCCTTTCTGAAATCTATTATATACAGAGAATCTAACAATATCCTCTAAAGCAGAAAAAAGCTATAGTCTGACCCTTCCATTTTTCTCTTTATACTGCTTAGGCCACAATAAACTTGCCAAATTTTCTTTTCTTAAAACTGAAAAAGATATACCATTATTTTATAAGAAGTTACCTCAAGATTTGGGACTTTAAAAATGATATTTGCCAAAACCAGTTTGGCTCAATGGATAGAGCGTCAGCCTGTAGGCTGAAAGGTCCCAGGCTCGATTACAGTCAAGGGCATGTACCTTTGTTGCGGGTACATCCCTACTGGAGGGTATGTGGGAGGCAGCTGATCAATGTTTCTAACTATCTCTCTCCCTTCCTCTCTGTAAAAATATCAATAAAATATATATTTTTTAAAATGATATTTTAACAAATAGATACCAATCAATGAATAGAGAGGGAGGCAAGATCTTCTATAAAGCAGAATGCCAGCCATCAAAACATTCTAACACTACTGGATAGAAGTTTGTTTAGGAATAAGCTATTTCCCCAGTGTCAAATTATTTCCTATACTAATTACAAAAGGAAAACACAGAATCTTAAAGTGGAGATATTTGGAAGACATCACCTTAACCAAGTGGTTAAAATTACCAATAATGAACAAGAGATATCAGGTGCATCTTGCAGGAGCACTGATAAACTCATAGTATTATTTACACAATATTCCTACACCCATCCCCTAAAACAAAAAACGTACTCTTCAAAAATATCATTATCATAAAAGATTAAGGCTAAAAATTGTTCTAAATTAAAAAGACATGACAACTAAATGCAATGCAGAAGCTTGGATTGGCAAGACATTGGCTATAAAGAACATTTTTGGACAATTGCTCACATTTGAAAACGGACTACATATTACATAATTTAATTGTATCTTTTCTGTATTTCATTGGTGATTGTGAGAGAGTGGCTTTACTCTTAAGAGATACTAGCTAAAATATCAAAATCTCTACTATTTATTCTCAAAAGGTGCAAAGCAGAAGTTAAGATTCAGAAAAATGACCCTAGCTAGTCTAGCTCAGTGGATAGAGTATCAGCCCGTGGCGTGAAGGTTCCCAGGTTTGATTGTGTTGAAGGGCACATGCCTGCGTTGTGGGGCTTGATCCCTTGTGGAGAGCATGCAGGTGGCAGCTGATCAATGAGTCTCTCTCATCATTGATGTTTCTCCCCCCACCTCTCTCTCTCTTCCCCCTTACTCTCTGAAATGTTTAAAAAATTTTTTTCAGAAAAATATATACATTACATTGTATGTATAAGTTATTATAGAGAAAAATAGAGAAAATTGGCAAAATGCTAACAATGGCTGAATGTTTTGTATAGGGCTGAATGTTTTGTATAGGGCTGAATGTTTTGTGTAGGTCTGAAAGTTTTCAAAGTAACAGTTTAGTTTAAAAGAAATTATTTCATTATTTGACTGCCAGTTAGGTTTATGTCCTTATTTAGTGTGGCCAGAAAAATTAAGATTCATCTCACCCAGCAAGTATGCAGTAAAGGCCTACTGTGTGCTGGACACACTGTGATGGCTAAAGAATAAAAATGTTATAGACCTTGAACTTACTACAGTATAGTGCAGGATTAGCAAACTTTGTTCAACAGGTTAAACTGGCCCCTGTCTGGTTTTGTAAACAAAATTTATTGGAAGACAGCTATGTTCATTCCTTTATGTATTGTCTATGACTGCTTTTGGTACCTTTGAAATAACTTGGCTATTATTTAACAGAAAAGGAATTAAGGGAAGACTAGGTAATAGAGCATGCCATTTATACAGCTTTGCTAATTTAACACTCTCCAAATCTGTTCCCCATTGATATATGGGGGAAGGGACTGGACAACAGACCCATGCCCAGTAAGGTCTTAGTGACATGGAAAGGTGCTTGTCTGTCAGTCACAACTGGAAGCAAATCAGTGGCCAGAATAGGCGTGGCCAATGAAAGGGCATGAAATCTGAATAAACTTCCCAACAAAGGAAGTTTGCTCTCTAGGCTCTGGGCTCTCTCCTTTGCTGTTTACATCTGACTCCTGTTGCAGGGGTCACACACAATGTGTGGGCCACGTGGACTCCACACAATACACTAATGGAATTTCATTAGCCTGATGACGAACTGAACCCTACTGCAACAAGGAACAGAAGCTTTGGACGCTGGCCTTGCTTTTGGCTCTACCGGAACCCCAGCTGTACCTTTTTCAGGACTGGTGTAAGGGGCACAGGACTTTACAACCTGAGGAATGTAACGCCACATCAATAAAAACCATTCATTCTCCCATGTGAATATTAGAAAATTCACTTTCTAAAGATATTGTAAGAACCCTGCTCCTACAAGCGATGTTTCTCCAGTAACACTTTGACCTTACAATGGCAGATCTAAGTAGGTACAATAAACAGCACATGACCCACAAAACGTAAGATATTTACTATTTGGCCCTTTCAGAAATTTTCCAACTCTTGGTCTAATGATATAGCAGAAATGCAATTAAGTCACCACTTAGGGACAAAAATTAACACACAAAAATAAAGAAAAACAAATCTGAAGGACCATATAAGCCTTAAGCAAACAGGTATGTCAAGTTTCAATTTGTACTTTGTGAAAATACAGTGGTACCTCGAGATACGAGTTTAATTAGTTCCGTAACCTTGCTCGTATATTAAGTTGCTCATATCTCAAAGCAAATTTCCCTACTGAAATCAATTGAAAGGCTGTTAATCCATTCCAGCCCCCAAAATGCCACCCCAGTTGTTCCTGTTACGTGTTTTTGAATAAGAAAAATGTATTTATAAATCACAAATATTGTATAAAAACATAATAAAAGAGAATGTAAAGGAATAAACTGGTTTTATAAAGTGTATTTACCTACTCGTTATACTCTTAATGCTACACTTTATCCCTAAACTTAATGTAACTTAACTAATCTTCACTGAACTTAATTGCTACTGGTCTTTGCATTTTTGACCGATTTAAAAAAAAACGTGTCCAACGAGGTTTGTCTCTTCCTCCCTTTCAGAATGTTTCTGAAATGGGTGAGGCAAGTTTCACTGAACAGCTCCGATGCACGACCAGTAGCAACTTTTTCAACCAATTTCTTGGAGAACCTCTCAGCATGTTGCTGAGACTGCAACTCTTGTAACTCCTCCGTGGTGAGTTCCAGAGAGTGCTCCTCGACGAGCTCATTCACGTCTCCCTCTTCCACCTCCAGACCCATGGATTTTCCCAGAGACACTATCTCCTCCTCCACTGGCACCTCGGGTTCGAATCCTTCGAAGTTCCTTTCAGCTACGGCCTCAGGCCACAGCTTCTTCCATGCAGAGGTCAAAGTCCTCGTTGTAACACCCAGCCAGGCCTGATCAATAATTCTGAGGCATATCACGATGTTAAAGTGGTTCTTCCAGAACTCTCGAAGGGTGAGGTTTGTGTTCTCTGTCACCGGAACAGGTGCTTGATGTACAGCTTTTTAAAATTAGAAATCACCTCCTGATCCATGGGCTGCAGGATAGGAGTGGTGTTGGGAGGCAGGTAGACAACCTTTATAAACTTGAACTCTTCGAGGAGTTCATCTTCAAGGTTTGGTGGGTGAGCAGGAGCATTGTCGAGGACGAGGAGGGCTTGCATGGTTAGGTTGTTTTCCTGTAGATATTTCTTAACCGAAGGGCCGAAAACCAGGTTTACCCACTCCACAAAGAACTGGTTGGTGACCCATGCCTTTGGGTTTGCCCTCCACATAACTTGCAGTTTATCTTTTCAAATCTTATGTGACTTAGACTCTGGGGTTTTCCGAATGGTATACGAGCAGAGGCTTGATCTTGCAGTCGCCACTCACATTGGCACACAGTGTGAGAGTTAGCCTATCCTTCATGGTTTTGTGGCCTGGCATCACCTTCTCCTCTGCCGTTACATAAGTCATATTCGGCATCTTCTTCCAGAAAAGCCCTGTCTCGTCACAGTTGAAGACTTGCTGGGGGATATATCCTTTGGCTTCTATCAGTTCGGCATAAGTTTTGAGGTAATCCTCAGCTGCCTTCACATCCGAACTTGCTGCCTCACCATGCTTGACGATGGAGTGAATGCCGGACCTTTTCCTGAAGTTATCAAACCAGCCTCTACTGGCTTTAAATGAGTCTTTCGATGCTTCGTCCGTGGAAGTACACGGGGTCTGCTCCAGCAAATCACTTGCGCCTTCTCGCATATGATGCCCTGTGTTAATGTATCTCCTTTAAGCTGCTTCTCCGTCACCCACACCATCAGTAGATTCTCCATCTTTTCATGGAGAGAGCTATGGAGCTTAGAAATTATTGTAATGCCCTTAGTTGGCGTTATACCCTTTATCGACTCCTGTTTAAGCACAGTGCATATCGTTGAGGTACTACGCCTGTACTGCCTCGCCAAGTCAGCCACTCGCACACCTTGCTCATATTTTTCTATGATTTCACGCTTTAATTCAATAGACATCATCCTCTTCTGAGCACTGACCTTTCCACTCGCTTTCTTCGGACCCATGGTTATAAAAAGAAATGTGATAAAGTGTGTAAATGCACAAAAGATGCTTCGACAACGAGGTAAACAAGCACAATGACTGAGGCGTGGGAAACTATGAGACGCTTGAGTCGCGGTTCAACTGGTGGGTCGTGTGCAGCCGGCCGACCCGCGCGATTACTCCTATCTCAAATGTTGCTTGTATTTCAAAGCAAAAAATCGCTCGCTCGACAGCTCGTATCTCAAAAATCTTGTATGTTAGGGCACTCGTATCTCGAGGTAACACTGTATGTTTATCAGAAACCTTCCCTACAAATATAAATATTAAATGTTTATAAAATCCTTACAAATGATCTAATGATACTGTTGTAATTTAACCTAGTTATGAATAACTGCAAAGGAGTAAAGGGAAGGCCAAATATTATGGGGATGCCACTTGTACAATTTTGTCAAGAAGCTGCAGTTTAGATGCATGCCCAGTAAAGTCTGGGGGAAACAGGGATGGTACTTGTCTGTCATTCATACCTGGGAATAGGTGATTGGCCAGCGTAGGCATGGCCGCTGCAAGTTTGGGAAGATTTATTTAATCTCCTAAACAAAGCTCTCGCTCTTGGCCCTCTTGCCTCTTGCTCTCCTGGTTGCAGGACTCTCATGCTCACACCCATGTGGACCCTCCACACAAATGATTAGTGGACTACAACTAGACTGATGCTACAGGAGACCCAGCTCCACCATGGAATGGAGACTCGGGACTCTGGCTTTGCTTCTAACTCTACTGAATCCCCAGCTGCACGTCTTCCAGGACTGGATTAAAGAAAATGGGACTTTGGAAACCGAGAGATGTAATTCCACCCAAATAAAAATCACTCATACTCCTGTGCAAGTCTCAGAAAATTCTTTTTATCTCGATATCATAAGAACCCTACTCCCACTAGCAAAAGAGAAAGATGATCCATGCATTTCTCCAATAAAACTTTTACTAGTAAGTATGAAATTGTCCTGTAGCATGTTTAATCTCACAATTTAATAATTTGCTAAAGTTCACTCTTAAATTATTTCAAAAAACATTTCCCTAAAGTAGACACATAAACAAATAAGATATCAGTATATTTATCTTCTTTCCAATTAGCTACCAAAATCATGCTTTCTTTTTTCTTTTTTACATTGTCCATCAAACCTTTATTCTATTTATCTGGTATGCATATCACTTCCTTAATTCCAAAACTAGCTCCATAATGTTGTGCAATAAGAATGCATTTCATTTATATGCTTTACACTGAAATTATTCACTTGTATTTTTACTTAAATCCAAAGTAACACCAATAGTGATTCTAGTTAATTCTGAATTCCCCAAGACCTGAGTTCACTTGTTCTAAAGATACTAAAAGATTCAAATAGAGTTTGTCAGGCTTGAATTCATATATAATTTTAAGGATGACTATTATAAAAAACAACAGACTCTATGTCATATTAATCCATTTTTTCTTTCTTTCTTGTCTAGTGAGATAAAGATCTTTTGAACTAACTCTGACATGCACTACACTAATTCTCTATTCACATGATCCATCTACCTTTAAAATTTATTCAAATTGAAGCCTTATTTTCCTCCTCACCCTGGTAAATGTAACCTTTCTTATGTTTTTGTTTTTAAAGTTCTGTAAATCCCAAATTATTAAGTGCCTGCCCACATAATCCAAAAGAGCTGAACAATAGTAGTGTCAAGGAAATGGAGATCTAATACTAAGAAGAAAAATCTCTGAATTCACATAGAATAATTGTAAATTTCTCTTTTGGAATCTCCTTGCTCTCCTTTGCAAATTCACCCTTGATTGTTAGTTTCCTTGAGTCTAGTCTGAGGCCGTTTATTCCTAAGTGTACATTCCTTTCCTAAGTAGTTTTGTCAAGGTCATAGATTCATTCATCACATGTACACAAGTTAACTTACACTGAAGATCATGCTTTCTAAACAGTATTTGACAATCTGAGAAATATGTAGTTTATCAAAGCACTTGCATACATGGATCTTCCATACAGTATAGTTGTGTTGCTTGTTCCCTTTAGCGAGTAAACATTTTTTTTATAATCTATTAACCCAATTACTTTGGTTAGTAATTATTTTCCCCCCACAGGTAATCCAAATATAAAATCTGAGCGAATCCAGGTCCGAATTACCACCATCCTCCAATAAAGTCTTGAATTTATGTGAAGTCTGTAAGTTATTTCTACCAAAAACTACGCTAATAAATTTTAAATTACTTTTATAGGTAAAAAAAATTATTTTTATCAAATCTGACTTTGAATATAAATTCAAACGAGTATATAAATTTAAAAATAAAATAGTAAGATTTTGGAGTGACTACTTCAGGTCATTTCTAGTGACAGGTTCAAGATACATCCGATCAGCCTTGGCCAGTTTGGCTCAGTGGATAAAGCACTGATCTGTGGACTGAAGGGTCCCAGGTTCAATTCTGCCCAAGGGCACAAACCTTGGTTGTAAGCTCGATCCTTGGTCCTGGTCAGGGCATGTGCAGGAGGCAACCAATCAAAGTGTCTCTCTCTCCCCTTCCCTTCCACTCTATCTAAAAATCAATGGGAAAATATCCTCAGGTGAGGATTAACAACAATAAAAGACCTATCAGATCACATCAATGTTCTTACCCACTTTTTAAAAAATTGAATTTACTGGGGTGACACTGGCTCATTCTTACCCATATTTATTCCAATAACTGGTTCCCTAATACGTACATGAGTGCTTTAAAACAAAGAAAAGAATATATTTTTGCTTTTGACATTCTCATAACAGACAGGAGCTGTTAAGAGCACTCTAGCTACTCACTCTCACTCCCTCAAAAGTTTAGATGTTACTGAGGATAAAAAGTACTTTACCCACAAAATACTTAAAGAGCAGGCTATTACCTTTATATACTCTAGAATCTTTAGGAGATAAAATGATACAAATTGTAAATTAAGGGAAGCCAAGAGGAGAATCCAAGATGGCGGCATAGGTAAACACCTACACTGCTGCCTCGCACAACAATTTCAAAACTACAACTAAAAGACAGAACGGACATCATCCAAAACCACAGGAAAGCTGGCTGAGTGGAAATTCTACAACTAGAAGGAAAGAGAGGGGTTCGCAGAGACCCGGAGGAGCTGCAAAAAGCTGAGGTACGGAGAAACGTTCGCGTGGAGAGAGCGGGTGATGGCGAACCTGGCTGGCTTTCTCTGGCAGGAGAGAGACTGAGACTCTCAAAGGCACTGAACCCCTTATCCTACAACACTAAACCCCAGATCCAACCGAAACTCATATGGGGGGAGTTTGGACTGTGAAGGGGGAGAAGTGCACGGAAATTTAGGGGAGTCGCAAAAGATCAGAAGTCTGGTGGCGAGCACAGCATTGCGTGCAGAGGACCGACTGCTGATTGTGCCGCTGGCTTTTGGGACTGGGCAGGAGACAGACCCTCCCAACTGTGCCACTTCTAACTCCACTAAACCCCAGTTTCAGGCAAAACCCTGGGGACCCAGACTCGTGTGGTCCCAGAGCGCAGGGGAGCCGGAAAGGCAGGGGTCTAGAGGCACTGCGAGAGTGAGCCTGCGCACACAGGGACCATTCCAGTGATTACCCAGTCACATGAGACTTGGGGGCCATGGAGGGCGGGGCCGACTGGAAGGCAAGGCGGTCCCTTAAGCCCTGAGACTCTACCCATCCCAAGCCCAACAGAGAGGCTTCTGTGGTTTTTCAAGTCGGGTATCATAAGTCTGAATCCAACACAGAAGTTCTCCCAGCATAGTGAAAAGGCCAAGACAAGGGACGGGATCACAAACAAAAGAAACGGAGAAAAAGAAATGACTGGATATAGAGTTCAAAACCACGCTTATAAGGTTTTTCAAGAATATCCTAGAAAAGATGGATAAATTTAGCGAGTCCCAAGAGGAGATGAAAAAGGACCAACTAGAGATGCAAAAGATCCAACTAGAGATGGACAAGGACCAACTAGAGATGATAAAGGACCAAATAGAAATTAAACATACACTGACTGAAATAAAAAATATTATACAGAGACCTAACAGCAGACTAGTAGAAGGCAAGAATCAAGTCAAAAACTTAAAATATAAAGAAGCAGAAAACACTCAACTGGAAAAGCAAGAAGAGAAAAGAATCCAAAAATGTGAAGATAATGTAAGGAGCCTCTGGGACAGCTTCAAGCGTACCAACATCAGAATTGTGGGGGTGCCAGAAGAGAGAGAGCAAGATACTGAAAATCTATTTAAAGAAATAATGACTGAAAACTTCCCACATCTGGTGAAAGAAATAGACTTACAAGTCCAGGAAGCACACAGAACCCCATATAAAAGGAATCCAAAAAGTACTACACCAAGACACATCATAATTAAAATATCAAGAGCAAAAGACAAAGAGAGAATATTAAAAGCAGCAAGAGAAAAACAACTGATTACCTACAAGGGCGCACCCATACGACTATTAGCTGATTTCTCAACAGAAACAATGCAGGCCAGACGGGAGTGGCAAAAAATATTCAACGTGATGAAAAGCAAGAACCTACAACCAAGAATACTCTATCCAGCAAAGCTATCATTCAGAATTGAAGGGCAGATAAAGAGCTTCACAGATAAGAAAAAGCTAAAGGAGTTCATCAACTCCAAACCAGTATTATATGAAATGCTGAAAGGTACTCTTTTAAAAGAGGAAGAAGAAAAAGGTAAAAGATAAATTATGAACAAATACATATCTATCAACAAGTGAATCTAAAAATTAAGTGAATTAAAAATTTGATCAACAGAATAAACTGGTGAATATAATAGAATCAGGAGCACAGAAAGGGAGTGGACTGATAATTCTCAGGGGGGAAGGGGGGAGGCGTGTACAGGGAGTGACTGGACAAAAATCATACACCTATGGACTCATCAATGGGGTGGAGGTAAGGGTAGAGGGAGGGGTGGGAGCCGGGTGGAAGGGACCTATAGAGGGGAAAAAAGAAAAACAAATATAGTAATCTGAATAATAAAGACTTAATTAAAAAAAAAAGGGAAGCCAAAATTGGAAGGCAATAAGAGCACAGTAATATAGAAGTAAATAAAATAATAAATATTGTGTCATGTTTTAATTTAACCTACCAATTTCAAGTTAGGTGACTGAGCAAATGAACTATTAGGTAACCCTTATGAAGTACAACTTTTTTTTTTTTACATATATTTTATTGATTTTTTTACAGAGTGGAAGGGAGAGGGATAGAGAGCTAGAAACATCGATGAGAGAGAGACATCGATCAGCTGCTTCTTGCACGCCCCCTACTGGGGATGTGCCTGCAACCAAGGTACATGCCCTTGACCAGAATCGAACCTGGGACCTTTCAGTCCGCAGACCGACGCTCTATCCATTGAGCCAAACCGGTTTCGGCTGAAGTACAACTTTTGTAAACTTGTGGGACTACATCTCAGGGCAGTAGTTGGCAAACTGTGGCTCTCGAGCCGCAGTTTGCTGCTCTGTTGACTGAGTTTGCCAACCACTGGATCCGATAAGGGCTTAATCACAAGGAACAACAACAGCCTGTAATTATTGGAATCAAGAGTCTAGGTCAGTGGTCAGCAAACTCATTAGTCAACAGAGCGCAAACCGCAGCTTGCCAGCCACAGTTTGCCGACCACTGTCTCAGGTGAATATTATAAGTAAGGTCATATCATAGCACAATGTCCAACATACAGTGGTAATTTTTTATATAATTACTTTAAATATTTTTTTTATTGATTTTTAGAGAGAGAGGGAGAAAGAGAAACAGTGAAGTGAGAGCAAAACATAGGTTGGCTGCCTTCTGCACACCCTCTACTAGGGACTGAGCCTGCAACTTGGGCATGTGCCCTCACTGGGAATCGAATCGGCAACCTTTTGGTGCACAAGATGACACTCAACCAACTGAGCCACACCAGCCAGGACAATAAATGGTAATTTAAACAAACAACAACAAAAAAACCAACAACCCAGATATGTCTCCCATCTTCTTTTTGCAGCAAGTTTAAAGAGCTATGTTAGATGGTAGCTAGGAAAAGAATATTAAAACCTTTAAGGTCTAAGTTATACTCCAGCTTCTGCCAACATTTCACCTTTATATCTCTGACATGTTTAACATACAAAAAAATGAATATATTAATCTGTCCTCCAGTTCTTGATTTTAGTAATTCTGGTATAACTGGCTCACCAAAGGTGTAGCACAACTCACATTTTAAAAGTTCATGTAATTCCATAATTGATATAGCAACCAATATAACATTAAACTTTTACCAATATTCCTGTTAGCATTCAAACTGACCCAAAAGGGTGAAATGTATTTAACAAGATAAAAATAAGCAAGACTTTGCTTCTCTTAATCTGGTGGTCAACATGCTTAAAATGAAAGTGGTTTAGTAATTATACAGGTGTGTTTTACTACAGTAAAACCAGCGAGGCAAATGTTTAAAGAATTTAATCATTTAAACCATAAATCATAAGTTCATAAATTAACGCACCTTACCATAACCTTAGAAGTCCTTGTGTTTATAGACTAGAACATTACTCTTCCAAGAATATCCCTTGTGAAATATTTATAGTTAAAATAAAATAACACCTGGGATGTATTTAGAGTACTCTAGCTACCTCTTCCCTCACTCCCTCAAAAGTTCAGATGTTACAAAAAGGGATAGATGAAAGATAAAGCTAATAGTGGGTATACTGAGTATATGTTGACTCATAAACTTTTGTGAATATTTGAAATTTCCCACTGAAAAATTCACAGTACCTACTTTAAAGTCAACATTTTTAAACTTATACAACAAACATCATAGATGCAAAAGAAGCAATGACAAAATCCAACATCCATTCCTAATTTCAAGAAAGCTGTCAGTAAATTCAGGGAACTTCCTCAATCTGATAAAGGGCATTTGTAAAAAATAATAAGCTGAATATCAAATTCAAAACTTTTGCTTTTTGAAATAAACTTATGGCAAAGAAAAGACAAGTCACAGACTGGAAAATATTTGCAAATCACAAGAAGAGACTTGTATCTGGAATATATAAAGAACTCTCAAAACTTACTAGGAAAACAACCCAATAAAAAATGGGTACAAGATTGAAACACTTCACCGAAGAAGATATATATATAGATAGTAAATGAACACATGAAAAGATGAGCAATATTAGTCAATAAGGAAATGCAAATTCAAACTACAGAAGAAAAACCACTATACATTTAACCAGTTAACTGCCATGATATTTTGAATTTAATTAAAAAAGGTCTGCCACTTGTGTCTATAAACGCTTATGTTGTACAAATGGTTGAAAGAATGGCTAAAATAAAGACTGCTCACACCAAATGCTAACAATGGTGTGGAGCACTTCGGACTCAAACTTTGCTGGTGGAAGTGTAACATGGTACAACCACTTTGAAAAAGTTTTGCAGTTTCTTAAAAAGATAACCAGCCGGAGGAACCAAGATGGCGGCATAGGTAAACACCTGATTTTGCTGTCTCACACAACCACATCAAAACTTTAACTAAAAGAAAAAAACGGCTATCATCCAGAACCAAGGGAAAGCTGGCTGGGTAGAAGTTCTATAAGAAGGAAAGAGAAAAGCGCATCTAGACTGTTAGGAGGTGCAGAGGTGTGGAAAAGCAAAGGTACAGAGGTGCGTGTGGAAATTGGCTGGCAAGTGGGTATGCTGTGGTCTTTTTAAATTGGGAGGGATACAAACTCCTGACTGCTCTGAACTCCAGTTCTGGGCGAGACTCTGGGGACCCAGACTCATACGGGGAGAAACTGGCCGTGGGGGATGGGGAGGAGATGGACATTGGACACAGAGACCCAGGGACCTATCCGGGGCAGGGCCAACTGTCAACCATTGCTGTTTGCACCGCCCAGTGATTCCCTGAGACCACGCCCCACCAATTTACAGTCCCACCCAAGCTGTGCCTGGCCTTTTGCAACCTAACCTAACAAATTGCAGCTGGGTCAAAAAAAACCCAGAGCTTCCAAAAGAAGGCCTAAGGCTTGTCAGCAGCCTGCATTACTTCACAGCTGCACCTCATCTGGGCACCTCCAAACCCCAAAATAAGAGGAGGAATCTGCAGATCTCTCTGTAACTCCTGCTGGGTGGTCGCAGGCAGTGGCTAAATTAAGCACCTCCTTGGAGATCCAAGAGCCAAAGTGAGATCACACCAGATTACAACTCCTCAGATCCATAAGAGACACACTCAGGGGCAAACTCAGTGAGCACCAAAGCCCCACTGAAGAAAGTCCTGCCCCATAAGGATGTTTCCAGCACAGCAGTTCTCCCATTGTAGACACAGCTGGTCCTCCTCACAGCCAATTGGCCTGGAGGTCAATTCCTCCCAGTTACACCAATAGCAATCAAAGCTTAATTACAACAAGACTGTGCACATAGCCCACAAGGGGGTGCACCAAGAGTGTCCACCTCAGGTGACTGGGGAGGCTGAGCCATTGGGCCTTATAGGACATCTAGCACACAAAGCCACTCTATCAACACAGGGAAGCAGCCAAAATGTGGAGACAAAAGAAACATGTCACAAAAGAAAGAAATGGAGGAAAGCAAACGACTGGATATAGAGTTCAAAACCATAGTTATAAGGTTACTCAAGAATCTTCTAGAAATCTCCAATTTAGTGAGACCCTCAAATTTTGTGAGACCCTCAAGAATATAAAAAAAGGGCCAATTAGAAATTAAATACACACTAACTGAAATAAAGAATATACAGAGAACCAACACAGACTAGAGAATCCCAAGAATCAAGTCAAAGATTTGAAATATGAGGGAGCAAAAAACACCCAACCAGAAAAGAAAAAAAAAGAATCCAAAAATATGAAAATAGTATAGGAGCCTCTGGGACAACTTCAAGCGTGCCAACATCCAAATTATGGGAGTGCCAGAAGAGAGAGCAAGATGTTGAAAACTTATTTGAAGAAATAATGACAGAAAACTTCCACCACCTGGTGAAAGAAAAGACAAGTCCAGGAAGTACAGAGAACCCCAAACAAGAGGAATCCAAAGAGGACCACACCAAGACACAACATAATTAAAATGCCAAGGGCAAAAGACAAAGAGAGAATATTAAAAGCAGCAAGAGAAAAACAGTTACCTACCAAGGAGTATCCATACAATTGCCAGCTGATTTCTCAACAGAAACTATGCAGGCCAGACGGGAGTGGCAAGAAATATTCAAATTGATGAATATCAAGAACCTACGACCAAGATTACTCTACCCAGCAAAGCTGTCATTCAGGATTAAAGGGCAGATAAAGAGCTTCACAGATAAGAAAAAGCTAAAGGAGTTCACCAGCACCAAACCAGTATTATATGAAATGCTAAAGGGTATTCTTTAAGAGGAAGAAGAAAAAGGTAAAGATAAAAATTATGAACAACTAAGTGACAACAAACACATATCGATCAACAAGTGAATCTAAAAGTCAAGTAAATAAATCTGATGAACAGAATAAACTGGTGAATATAATAGAATCAGGGGCATAGAAAGGGAGTGGACTGAAAATTCTCAGGGGGAAAGGGGTATGGGGATGTGGGAAGAGACTGGACAAAAATCGAACACCTATGGACTAAGACAATGGGAGGTAATAGCATGGGGTAGAGTGAGAACTCGGTGGAAGGGAGCTGTGGAGAGAAAAAAGAGGAACAACTAATAATCTGAACAATAAAGACTTAAAAAAAAAGAAGATAACCAGCCAATTCACTCTTAAGTATATACCTAAGAGAAAGAGTATATATATTCACACACAGACTTGTACATGAATGCTCATAGCAGCTTTATAGTTTCCAAAACTGAAAACAATCCAAAAGCCCATTAACATTTTAGAGACAGAAAACAGCCGAGAAAAGCAACTTGCTCAAGATTACAGTAAGTGGCAAGGGTCAAAATCTGAACCCAGGTCTGAAGATTTATAAAGTCCAGTGCTCTTTCCCTGTACACAAAACTTACTGGGACATTTATACAGAATGATAAATGCTCAAATATCAACCAAACTGTTATCAATTAGGCCAGAAAACAAGTCTGCTCCTAAATCTAAGGGGATAAAGAGCACAAAACTTAGGAGAGTCAGGTGATGGCTTTGGAGAAAGGGAATCCTTGGTGATGGACCAGAAAGATCTGTACACAAATAGCTTCTTAGAAGTTTTAGGGAATGCAGTCCTTTCAACCTTAGTCAAAATTCCATAAATGTGCCACCTCACTCTTCTCCCTTAAACATTAAGTTAGGTTTATTTTTCAGCTCTGGTCGGGTAGCTCAGTTGATTAGAATCATCCTGATGTGCTAAGGTTGAGGGTTTGATTCCTGGTCAGGGCACATACAAGAATCAACCAAAGGCCTAGCCGGTGTGGCTCAGTTGATTCAGTGTTGTCCCATGCACCAAGAGGTTGCTGGTTCAGTTCCCGGTCAGGTGCATGCCCAGGTTGCAGGCTTGGTCCCAAGCAGAAGGCACCCAATTGATGATCGATGTTTCTCTTTCACTGATGTTTCTGTTTTTGTTTTTCTTTCATTGATGTTTCTCTCTCTGTCCCCCTCTCCCGTCCTCTCTAAAAAATAAATAAAACATATTTTTAAAAAACCCAATCAACCAATGAATGTATGAATAAAACAAATTGATGTGTTTTTTTCTTCTACTCTTTCTCCCTAAAATGAATCAATAAAAAATTTTTAAATTAGGTTTATTTTCAGATCCAAGCTAACAGCAAAACACCTTAATTTAAGTTTAGTTACTGCCCACAATGTAGCTGATGGCAAAAATTGTTTGCCATCAAGAAAAAATCCAAAATTCCAAAATATAAGGCAAACATAAGTGAATTAATAATAGTTCAATAAATATAAATTATTTGTTTTGATGAGAAGACGAACTGAGATAAAAGGACCAGAAATAAACTGGTGATCAAATATCATGTAGCAGATGAATGAATTTTATCTAATAAGAGGTATTTATCTTTCATAAGCAGAAAGAAAAAACAAAAACTTCTGTATTTAGATGGGGTTGGGTTTTTTTTTTTTGTGTGTGCAGCTGCAATCCCAGGCAGCCAACATATATATTTTTACAAAGGGTTTCCCCTGATTTTTCCTTTCTTTTTTTTTTAAAAAAGTCTATATGGGCAATTGTTACTCAAAGCATCATTAACTGATTCTATACACATGTGGGTGTCATTAAAACCATTTTAAGCAATCTTTTTTAGGATATCAAGTATATTCAATCTAAATAAAGATTTCTCCTGTCCAGTCTTGTTGGTAGCAATTAAAACATGCTACCAAGTCCCATGACTCACTTTTCCAAATCCCCATTTAACAACATTTATAAATATCATGACTTCCAAGGGCACCTTCCTGGGATTTTTGACTGATTCCCTGGCTCTAGCACTTCCCCAGGTGGCAAGGATTTAAGGAAGTTTATCAAAACTAGTTTTAGGTTTTTAAAAGTAGTTATAGTGCAGCATAGGCAGTTATACCCAGTTAGTTGTGATCCATGTAAAAGGATTCCAAAGCTTAAAGAAATATGGAAAATTCTGTGATGTGGCATATTCCATAATATAGCTCCCAAAGCTCTTTAGCATCATGCTAGTTACAGCTAAAGAAAAGTTAACATAAAAAATGAAATAAACTATATTATATCCAACTTCCATTCTAATTATCTCTAAATTAAACCATATGCAGCATACTAGATTACTCTTCAAGGGTATTTTAAACATGGTTCAACCAAACTGCCTATGTAAGAAACTTGGGCTGCTCAATGTTATAAACTGGGCAATTTAAGAAGAGACAATATTTAAAATACAATATTTTGGAGTCAGGAGGCCTAGCTTAAAATTCTGATTGGTACTTAGGAATTTTCCCCAAGAAAACAGTTTACTTATTTAATTAATATCGGAATACCACAGCCTACACATCACAGGGCTGCTATAAATAGTCTGTTTATGAAAGCTACTAGAAACTATTAAGTGTTATATCATTCTTTTAAAATATTCTTCAATGTATTATTTTCTTTAAAATGTAAATTTTAATCAAACTCCTTAAATAAAATTATTTTTAGAAGCATTAACTTATCAAATCTTACTGTATCTCACTTATTTATGCATTCTTTGGTTGATTCTTTTATGTGCCCTAACCAGGGATCAAACCGGCAACCTTGGTGTATTGGAAAGATGCTCTGATGAACTGAGCAACCTGGCCAGGGCAAATCTTACTATATCTTAAGCCTATCTTACCTCTTTTAGAAATCTAGCAGCAGTTGGAAAACTGACAATAAAAATTTTAAATATTTTGCCCTGGCTGGTGTTGCTCAGTTAGTTGGGTGTTGTCCTGTTCACTGAAACGTTGCTGGTTCCATTCCTGGCAGGGCACAAGCTTGGGTTTCGGGCTTGATTCCCTGGTATGGTACTGGGCATGCAGAAGACTGCCAATCAATGTTTCTCTCTTCACCCTTCCTCTCTCTAAAAATCAATAATCAATCTTTTAAAAAAGAAATTTAAAATATCTGTTATTTTGCAATGCCTCCCATTCATTATTCAAGGAACAAAAAGGGTTTACCCAACTCTGAAGTCACCTATTCAAATGGAATCACTGGCTTACTTTCACTTTGAAATTCAAAGTATGTTTCATGTGCAGTACTGAAAGTATTACTTTTAAACTAAAACATATTTTTATTGCATTATTTTCCTAAAGTTTTATTTACTTATCTTTATGCTATTTTTATAGGTACATACAGGGTGGAGCCAAAATAAGTTTAAAGTTGTTCATATGAACAATATAATAAATATATAATAATACAAAAATAAACTCTGGGTTTCATGTACTCACAATTATAATCCTATTTTTGTCCCACGCTGTACAATGCACCATTTTTTTATTTTATTTTATTGATTTTTCTACAGAGAGGAAGGAAGAGGGACAGAGAGCTAGAAACATCGATGAGAGAAAGACATTGATCAGCTGCCTCCTGCACGCCCCACACTGGAGATGTGCCCGCAACCAAGGAACATGCCCCTGACTGGAATCGAACCTGGGACCTTTCAATCCGCAGGCCAACGCTTTATCCACTGAGCCAAACCGGTTTCGGCACAATGCACCATTTTTTACATACTAGAACTTGATTTCTTTTTCTCCCTTGGGGTATCAGTCAAGGCAGTCTTCAACTAACTCAGTGGTCAGCAAACTCATTAGTCAACAGAGCGCTCTCAAGCAAGAGTTTGCTGACCACTGGTATAACCCTTTTATGCATTCCACCCACTTTTCTACTGACTCTATACATAGATTTTAGGGCTTAAAATTAAACAAAACAAAAGACCTGAGACTCTTACCAAGGTCTGGCAATTCACCCCTTCTCAACTTACAGACCCTACCTAGGTCCTCTCCTAGCCTCCACAGCTGCAGATTACCAGCACAATAGTACGCATCCTCTCTTCTGCCTTAGTCTAGTGGTTCTGCATTTAGGAAAAACAATCAAAGATTGTAGAGCTTGGCTAGAAAATAATTTCTTCCCATCTTAAAGGCCAACTCAGACCTAGCTTGGATGAAGTGGCAGGGCCTGTACCGGCGGCCTCCATACCAGTCTTGCCTGATACAGAATGTGGGCTCATAAGACAGCCTAGTTGTAAGGGGAGCCCAAACTCCATTCTTGCTGACATCTCTGATTCTCTACCTTCTCCAGATTCTCCAGGAAGTGACAAGCTTTTCCATTTCCTTACCAAACATCTGCCTTCGATCTAGGCACCATGGGCAAATTTCTCTCATTCTTTCTCCCTTCACAACAGAAGGCAAATGGTTCTTCAACTGGCGCTATGTCCAAAGATCCTTTGTTTCTGAATATTCTGGGTAAAGGTATTGTCAGGGTAGAGAGCTCTCTCCCTGGGATGTGTCACCCTGGCATAAAGATTATTTTGAGCTGCAAACAATTAAAGCCCAACTAACTCAGGAAGTGTATTTTTTGTGTGTGTGTTTGTTTTATAACCTCCCCCTTTTCTTCTCAAAGGGATTCAGATGGAAAAACCTGCTTCAGAAAGGGAACTTTAGGGTTACCACTTTAGCATATTCACTTTTGCACATATAAATTAAGTGTGGTTGACAAAAAGGATCCATGAAAAAATCTGTTCCCTAGATTTCCCTCTATCCTGTTGTTTCTGAGTAGCATAACAAGAATGTATTTCCTACTTTCTCAACTACCTATGAGTTGCCCTTACCCCTTTCACCTTTGTCCAAAATGACATCTATACCCCATTTCATCTCATTGTCTTTGGAATTTTTATGCTTATGAAAAAATGCACAGGTAAAAATTTGATTTTCTCCTGTTGATCTGATGTATGTTGTTTGACTTATTCGACTAGCCAGAACTAAAGGGATAAGAGAAAGATTCCCGGGCCATGATAGTATCACCTATAAAAACTAACAACTGAGAAAAAGAAACAATTATTCTAATGAAGTCTTCAATGAAATTATACATATGCAAATAAACTATCTGTGCCGTCAAATGTCTAGCATTTTATCCTAAATTAAAACACACTGGGAACTAACAGAACCTTTAAAAAGTTAACTGCAAGCATTAAAAGCATTTATAAATATATATTAATTCTACAGTGTAATACTCAACATCAGTATTTTCTGCTCTCTTTTAAGCTTCTTTATACTTTATTCATAATAAACATATAATAGTCACTATTTACCAGGTACTGTTGTTGTTATTATTATTATAGAGAGGTTAAGGGAGAGAGAAACATCAAGCATCAATGTGAAAGAAAAACATGGATTGGTTGCCTCCCATTCGGAGATCGAAGTTGAAACCTGAATATGTGCCCTGACTGGGAATTGAACCCACAACCTTTCAGTACACAGGATAACAATCCAACCAACTGAGCCACTTGGCCAGGGCTACCAAGTACTATTCTAAGTGCTTTACATGCACTCATTTACATAAGGCACTGAACAACTCAAAAAGGTATGTAATATTTATAGGCTATTTACAAATAACAAATCTTAGGCACAGACAGGCTGAGTTACAGGAGTCTGTCCAAAATGACAATGCCAAGGTTGGAACAACAGTCTGGCTCTAGCATCTTGTCTATTAACTACTGTTTGCAATGATGCCTCTGATGCCTTCACTATCACACATTAAAACTGCTTATAAACCACTAGAGGGCAATGGATTGTGACCATCCTTTGCACAGCTACATCCTCAGGACGGAGCAGAAGTCTTGAGGCTCATGAATAAATCATTGTTGAGTTCTTAAGTTCTCGCTCTAGACATTCCTAAATGCCTGCTGAATGAATGTATCTTCTATTTACCAAGTCTTGAAGCAAAATACAAGAATGAGAAGCAAAATACAAGAATGAGAAGCCCCTGTGTGGAGACAACCACCAGAAGCACCTCTCTAAACCTAACTTTGCAAGAAATCAACAGTGGCCTTATAAATAACATTTTAAACTCACTCACAGGCAGATTGGTGGACTAAGGTAAAACACGTCAAATGAAATAGAAAAACAGTCTCTACCGGATGAGGACTGCTCCCTTTAAGAGCTTTTTTACTTAAGAAAAAAAAATAAAAATAAAAAAGACCCCAAACAAATCCATACTTAGCCAAGGTAGGTTTGAACATGGCTCAGTTACTTTAAAAATAAGTCCCTCTTTTTACAGAATCCTTCCAAATAGTGAATTCTTCTTAATTCACGCAAAAACAAACAAACAAACCCAAAACCCAGGAATTTAAAAATGAAGCTTAATGGGGGCCAGGGAAACCATAATGAGACAATACTAAGGATTAATGACACAGTATTTAAAGGAGCCATTCCCCTCTGCGGCCACCTCTCAGTTCCTCACACAGGCCCTCATCAAGGTGACTCTCCGCACATCGGGCGGCTTTCCTCGCCCGACCTCCGACATTCTACCATTTCGGCTCGGGACAAATTCCAAATTACCTGGGGATGCTAGACCAGCACCTACTGCGATGAACAAGTCCTGCCACGCTTCTGGAAACAATGTCAAAGTTTTTTGTGTTTTTTTCTTTTTCTAACAAAGGAATCAATTCCTTTACAACTTCCAGTCTCCACGCAAAGCTGGGCGTGGGATGCGCAGGGAGGAGCGGGCAACGTGTGAATTCGCCCTCGGAACAGTCATCCCTGCCGCGGCCACACGACCTTCCAACCGTCCCCGGGCCCGCAGGGACCCGGGAGCAAAGCGGGGGGACCCGGGGGCTGGAGTGAGCTCTCAGGTAAGCCACCCCCCAACAGCCAGCGGGGGGGGGGGGGCGGGGGGAGGCCGAGCGGGACCCGGCTGCCCGCCCTGAACCCCGCGAGCAACTCGAAGGAAAAAACAAACAAACCAACCTCCTTCATTAGAGCCTCTTCCTTCCTCAGGAGCGCGGGGGGCGGGGGCGCCCCCGGAAGGCACTCCGAGGAGAGAGAAACACACCCTACATTCCTATTTCACATTTCTGCCGACCAGTTTCTGCCTCCCAAACGGCCGGCCGGGCGTGCCCGAGCCCGACAGGAGACGGGAGCGGGGTGGGCGCCGGGGCAGAGCCCGAGCCCGAGCGCCCCGCGGGCGCCTCTCCCCGCCCCAGCGGCAGCGGGGCGCCTCGTGTCCTCCGGGATGCGCAACTGCTCCCTCCACAGCGCGACCCCGGCCGGCCCGGCCACGCCTCGCCCGGCCCGTCCCCCCCGCCCCCGCCGCCGCCGCCGCCGGGCCGGGCCGGGCCGGGCCCTGGCTAATTCACGCAAAACACACACAC